>VWZT01005918.1:30338-92484 GCA_013397055.1 Pachycephala philippinensis | reverse complement strand
AACACCATCAGTATTATTTAGCTAAAAATAGATGACTGAGACACTTATGCTAGCTCTGTATAACCTTGTGTAGTTATCTGCAAGAAATGTATCATTTTAAGAAATTTTCCCAACTGACATGAATAGAGGCTTGTTTGTAGGATATTTAAGGGTAAACCCTCCCAGCCGAGGCCTGGGCTCGGCCCTGGCCCCGGCCCCTGCTGGTCAGGAAGTGTGCTATCAGATCCAGGTGTTTCTGCGCTAAAAATATAATCTAGTCACTTTGACTTGCTGATTTGGGCCTATAAAAGCTGGACCCACTTTTGGGTCCAGTTTTTGGAGACCTCAGCTACGGGTGGATGCACGGTGTAGGATTTCCTCAATTGCCAGGAAGGGTTCTCCAGGTCCTTGCTATGAAATGGGGCTCCTCAGCGACTGCTGATCTGGATGATGGTGGAGTATTTAGGCAATTGGTGATGTATCTTTCTCAATCACTATCCTGTCTCTCATGTAGTAATGATTAGGTGCATTACCTTGCTTATTTTTACTTGTTGCTAAGCATGTAGTTTTATTGAATGTATTATTTTACTTTTATGTTACCTTAATATTCATAGTAAAATAAGAACATTCTTTCCATTGGTGTCTGTGTCCTTTAAATCGCCCCTGCCAATTGGCAGAACACTCCCATGTCACCAACCTTGCTCAGTCTGACCATACTTTCCTTTTTTGCCTTAGCTCCAGAGGAAGATCCCTGCTTGGCCAAGCTGTCCTCCTCCCTCACCTCTTGATTTCCGCTATGTGGGAATTGCCTGTTCCTGTGCCCTTAGGGTATGGTGCTTAAAAAATTACCAGCACTAATGGACCCCAGCACCTTCAAAAGCATTTCCCCAGGGAACCTTACAGACTTAATTCCCTGAGTGGCCTGAACTCTGCTCTCCTCATGGCCAGGGTGGAAGTTTTGCTGACACTTTTCCTGCTGTCATCAGAGATTTTAAACTTGATTGCTTTGTGGTCACTGTGGCCAAGATGGCCACCAATCACCACTTCCCTTATGAGACCCTCACTGGTAACAACAAATCATGGTGGGCACCTTTCCTGGTTGGCTCCCCTAGTACCTGTACCATGAAGTTGTTATCCAAGTGTTTTAGGAATTTTCTGGCCTAGTTTGTACCAGTTGTGTGGTGTTCCCAGTTAACATGTGGCAAGTTGAAGTCAGATGAGGACAAGGGTGATTGATTTACAAATATTCCTTAGTGTCATGGTCCTGGCTGGGTGGCCCATGGTAGACACCAGCTTTGTTTGTTTGTTTGTCCCTTAATCTTACCCAAGGATTAGTTACCAGACAGGGGGATGTTGAGGGTAGTAGCTGTGAAAACCTGGCTGGCTTTTGGTTCTTATCTTTGTAAACTTCCTTCTGCAGGTAAGCCTGCCAAGCGAGGGGACAGCATCGTGGCCAGCCAGAACTCAGAAATTAGGGTCTTGTATTCCAGACTTGCAAAGCATCCTGTCTGCTGGGAGGGGGAGGGGTTTCACCAATTCTTCAAATGAAAATATCACCTTCTTAATGCTCCTTTAAGTGGATTCAGAGCTTCCATGTTTACTACAGCTCAGCTTTCTAGAGAGTCAAAGTTAAAAGGTTATTAACACCCCTGCAGAGAATACCATACAGCTGCTAGCTCTTTACATATAAGCACCATGTTAACAATAGGTTGCCACATCCCAAATATTGTACTAAGATGTGGCCTCGAGAAAAATTTGTGATTAGACTGCAATTAAACAACTCAGGGAATCAAAACTGATTTCTCTTTGGTTTCCTGTTAGGAATCACTCTTCTTGTGTTGTTGGTTTGTGACTCATGGGGGATTTTTGTTGTTAGTTGATGCCTGAGGAGTGATACAAATTGAAACTGGGAACACAATACGAAGCCATGAAGAAACTGTAAGTGTGTAAGCAGTGCTAGGATCTCAGATGAAAGAAGCTGAATGTGTCTTAAGGCCAAAGACGCTGAGTAAACAGAGATTACTCAGTTTGATTGCTTTGGTTACAATAACCAAAGTTTGCAATAAGCACAACTCATGTCCCAGGTAGTAGTTCTTGCAAAACTGGTGTCAGATGAACACAATGCCAGATTCCTAAAACTTTTTAACTTCCCTGAGTGACCAGAAGTTCACTGGAGGACAGATGCATCAGAGGCAGGTTATGCTTGTGGTTCCCAGACCATCTGCAGCCTGGGCTCATGCTGCCCTGCTCCATCTGAGGCACAGGGCTCACGTGGTGCCTCATCCTGAAGGTTTGTACACCTGAGAAACGGGGAACATTTGGTTTAAGAGAGCCCAGTTTCCCCTGCACGTGGACACCACCGCAGTGCTCCTGTGATCCAATGCTGCCTCTCAGCCGAGGCATGAGGAACTTGGGCTGCAGCAGTTTTACTGCGTGCACCTTCTCTGCCTTCACTTACCATCCATCATGGTTCCCAGCCATAGAAAAACAGCTCTGAAAGGGTTCAGTGACACAGATTTCAGCTAGTTAATGTGTAAATATGGGGCTCAAGCAGCTGAGGTTGTGGAACAAACTGGTGCCAAATCACAGCTGGCTTTGCTGTGAACTTTTCAGTTCCTTGGTAGCAAGTTTGTAGCAGTGCTTCACGGAGTCCACCAACAGGGAGTCAATCCAGTGGTGGATGCTCCATCCCTGGGAAGTGTTCAAGACCAGGTTGGATGGGGCTTTGAGCAATCTGGTCTAGAGGAGGGCTCTCCTGCCCATGACAGGGGCAGTTGGAACGAGATACGGTTTTAAGTCCCTTCCAATCTCAGCCATAAACACCAGGAAAGTGCTACAAGAAAACATGTAAAGTGAAAAAAATAAAGAACCCCTACAAAGGAATAATTCCTCTTCAGCCTGAATTTGACCGTGTGTCTCGAGTTTCATTTGCCATTGCAGGGAGACTCTTTGGCATAATTTTGGGTTTATGTGCCACATTGCTTCAGCAGAGATAACTGGGTTCCCTGTGTGTGCAGCAGAAGGCAGGGACGGGGGGGCACTCAGGCCACCTCTATTGCACACAAACAAGTGCAAAAATAACTCTTTCCTCCTTTCCCCTTTTTCATGTGTTTTGTTTGATTATGAGGGAATTTGTGCTACTCAGAACAACACCCTAGTGCAGTATTTTTCTTTCTTTTTCTTCCTGCTACCCAAGAGTGAAACTGGTAATCCCTGTTCTCTTGCTGTGCCATGTGTCTATCTCATGTTACAAAATCAGCAGTTTTTTGATTGCCTCCAAGACAGATGTCCTGTTCTTTCAGGATATTCCTCCCTTGCTGTTTTATTTATGCCACAAATGCAATGAGCTCCCTCTTAATTTTTTTTTTTTTTATAAGCTCTCCAGATGTATTGGGCCTGTGGATAGGATGTGTGTCCTTCAACTCCTTCCCATGCCCAAAAAGCTTCTTAAGGTAGAGCTATATAGAGGGCAGTTTTTGACTCTGCTAGAAGTAAATAATGGACCGGTGATCAATTATTCCTTAAAAGGCCAAGCACTAGTGACACCTGTATCTCACTTGTGTAAGATAGAGCAAATGGAGAAGGTGGGAGATTATTTTGTATGGTTGCATTCCTTAATGGATCTGGCCCGGTTTTGCCTCCTCACATTTCTTCCGAGAATAAAGTTTCCTCTAAAAGGGTAGGACTCAGCCAGTTTCGTTTCTGTGCTGATGGATATTGAGACCCACAGGGGATGGAGAGAGACTCTCAGCCAAATGAAAATCAGACAGCAAGCATTACATATACTTTGCTAACAAAAGCCAAGAAGTGAGAAAGCAGGGTGTTTGCTTACAAGAGGAAATGACTGTAGCATGACAGTACAACATAAGAGCTTTGCCCCTCAGAAACAGAGACATCAAGAAAAAAATAAAGGACTTTTTATTATTAAGATGATGGGAAGTTTTTTTGGGTTATTTTTTTCTTCCTTCTACACATCTGAAGGGGAGAAGGAAGTGGGGAAGAAGACGCAGCAATTCCAGACATGCATTGCGTTGGCTTGTGGCTGGCTGCCAGGTCACTCAGCCACGCTCTCACCTCCCCTCCTCAGCAGAGTGGGGAGAAAATACCGCAAAACAACTTTGAGATAAAGACAGGGAGATCACTCACCTTTTGCCAAGATCAGGGGCAAAAGACAGGAATTGAGGAAGATAAATTGATTTCCAATTAAAAATAAAGTAGGATGAGACACAAAACCAAAACTAAAGCCACCTTCTCCCCACTCAGCCCATCCGCCTAGGCTCAACTTCATGCTTGACTATCCTACTTCCTCTCTCTTCAAGCATTGCAGGTGGATGGGGAAGGAGGCTGGAGTCAGTTTGTAATGCTCTGTCCCTGCTGCCCCTTCCACCTCACACTCTGCCCCTGCTCGAGCATGGGGTCTCCCCATGGCTGAAGTTCCTGCTGGGAGCCTGCTCCTGTGTGGGCTCTCCATGGCCCACAACTTCCTCAAGGGCATGTCCAATTGCTCCAGCATGGGGTCCTCCATGGGCTGCAGGGTGGATCTGCCTCATCACGGCCTGAACCATACGCTGCAGGGGGAATCTCTGCTCTGGTGCCTGGAGCACCTCTGGCCCCTCCTTCTTCCCTGGCCTTGGTGCCTGCAGGGCTGTGGCTTGCGCACCTTCTGGCTCCTCCCTCCCAGGTACAGCTGTGCTACAGTGGATTTGTCTTGGAGGCCTCTTGAGGCAGCTCTGCCCAACATAGGAAAAGCTTCTGGTGTCAATGTACAGACGCCACCACTGCCCCCCTTGTTCCCCAAACCCGGCCATGTAAACCCAGCACATGTGTGCACCCTGCTGAGGGATAACGTGTAACCTTCCCCCTGGGAGCCCATGCAACATTGCAGTGAGCACAGCATGTGCTGGGCATCACAGAACTGCTGGGTCACACAGGGAACTTGGAGGTGTCCAGGGGTCTGGATCTCTGGAGTGTCCCTGTCGGTGCTGGTGACAGCAGTGGAGTAACAGGCTTTTCCCAAGGAGGAGTGCCTGGCACAACCTCAGTCCACGGGGTAGCTGGGAGCAGTGAGTGGGCTCCCCCAGAAGTTGGTGAGAGTATCTTGTCCATTGGGCACCGTGTGCAGCTGCACGTATGGCAGGCACAGCTCTGAGAAGGCTGTTGGGGTGCATCAAGGCAGGCGGGATTTGGCCAGCCTTGCTCTGTGGGATCCGTAATGGGGAGCCACAGTTTTAGGCCCCTTCCAGGGCCTTTGCGGCACTCAGAGGCCTTGGGCAGCTGAGCTGTTTTCACGGATATTGGGACGTTACATGTGAATGAGATACGTAAAAACTAGCCCACGTGTCTCTGCCTGGGATGACTGTGGTGCCCATCACCATGGCTGGGAGCAACCTGGCAGCTGTGGTGTGGCTGTTTCCATGGCCTGCAATGTCTTGGGAATGAGATCTTGAACGAGTTCGCATTTGGGTGCCTTCGGCAGTGTTGTTTGAAGGCAGCAGTTGCTGTGGCATCACTTCTTTTGGGAGCACCACGTGGCAGCTGGTGTTTGCGACGATGGCTGGGATTTGGGATGATGACCGGGCAGTGTCGGTGCAGGGTTCCAGGTATCCCACGTGAATGCCCCAGAGCAGGGCCGCCGCCAGCACACCGGGTCGCCGAGGCGAACAGCGCCCGCCGGGNAACGGCCCCCGAGCGCCCCTGAACCGCCCCGGGCCGGCCATGCCCAGGTGTTGGCTCTTTTGAAGCGGACACCGGCGGCTCGGGGCCGGCGGCCGCGCTGCCGAGCGGCGGAGCTCGGAGCGGGCAAGACGCAGCGGAGGCGGCGGGAGCGGCCGCGCCGCCTGTGTCCTCGGCGGGCCCCGGGAGGAGCCGAGGCCGGGGCCGGGGCCGGGGCCGGGGCCGGGGCCGTGCGGCCCCGCCGCTGGCGCTGACGCTTCTCTTGCTTCCGCAGAGAGCGGGATCACCGGGAGGATGCTGCTGGACCTGCCGGCCTGCGCCTCCGAAGTCACCCGCGTCTGGTGAGCGCCGCCCGCGGGGAAAGGGGGGAGGCCCTGCCGGGGGCCGAGGCCCGGGAGCTGCGCAGGGAGCGGCTGCACACACACACACACACACACGGGCCCGGCTCAGCGCGGCTGTGGCCCGGGGCCGCCCCAAATGCCTCGAGCGGAGCTGTGCCGGGGGGGAAAGCGAGGGAACGGGCTCGGCGGGGCTGATCCCGGACTCTCGGAGCAGTTTCCGTTCCCTGCTGATCCCAGCACATCCACGGCGTGGACGCTCGATGCCCAAGTAACCACGAGAAGCAAAAAACTCGATCCCCTAGAACAGGTTTAATGAAAATGCCCTGGGTAGCACAGTGAGCTTTTGAGTGTTGCTGGGAACACAAAAGTGAACTCCAGGGGGTCTGACGAGAACTTCCTTTTCTGCCTGAAGTTGCTGCTTTTCCAGCTCCAGGAACGACAGCGGCCCCGATGTTTGACAGAGCAGGAGGTGCTGCTCAGGAGAGGCCGGGTGTCACCCGTCTCCCTGGGAGAAACCCCGGGCACTGACAGGTCAGCCTTGCAGCAGCTGCTGGGACTTGGCTCTCTGTTGTGCCTACAGCAGCGTGGGCTGCTGTGGAAAAAGAAGTGTTGTGTGTCCTGGCAGAATACGGGCCTGTGGGTGAGTGGTCGAGTCTTTGCTGCTGTGAGCTCCCACTGCCCTGGGCAGTCCAGAGCAGGCAGTCTGGCTGGTACTGGTCAGTCGCCGCAAACACAGGGACACTGGATGCTGTTCTAAAGTGTGTAAAAGATTGTTCCCAGCAGTGAGGGAAGGACTGGTCCCAAAACCCTTGTAATCTTTCTTGCTCTTCTGGAACAGCAGAGGGTATGAATCTGTCCTGCTATCCTGTGTGTTGGAAAGGCCCCTATGCCCCTTCTCTGCCCCACTGGGGATCCTCTCTTGCTCCTGTCTACTGGGATGTGAGCCTGCTTTCTCGCCACATACTTCCTGGTGGGTTTTAATCTTTTAATGTCTTTTCTTTGTTCCTTTGTTAGCCTTGTTTATATCGCTTCCTCCAAATTTGTCTCAAAACCCACCTGTTGGCTCCAGCTGTTTGCTGATGTTGTGGTTGGTGGCCCTGAGGTAGGCTGGGGTGTGTAATCTGGCAGGTGCACGTGAGTGCAGAGCTGTGCTTTGTGTTGGGGGTTGCAGCACTTTGGTGTTGGCTCCTTAGCTGAAAACTCATCAGTACTCATGCCGTGCTGGGGTTGAAGGGCCCTTTCCCTGTTTTATTGAGACATCAGCATGCAAAGGGGGAGTGTGAAAGGGCGGGTGCCTGGGCGTGGATATTGGAAGAGAATGAAGAGCTGGTGTGATCCAGCAGGACAAGGCAGAAGTGCTTGGCTTTGGACGGAGGTAAGACGTGTGCAGGAGTCATTAAGGTGTTTTTGTTTTCTCTTTTTGTGGAAGGGGGGTTTAACTGCAGCTGTTTGAAGTGTGCAGATAGAAGTGCTGTGATGTCGTGGAAGGCAGCTGAAGGGTTTGTTTATTGCTGAAGTACCAGGTAGTTGTCTGACTGAAATGACAAGGTGGTGTCTAGTTTTATTTAGGACTTGCCAGAAGGCTGGTTGCTTCTAGCAGGGAAGGAGCATCAGGTGTTCAGGCCACATTGGACATGTGCAGCTGGTCTGGGGAGGCAGAGACTGTCTATCGGGTGCTGAACATGGGCAGCAGGATGAGGTGGCCAGGAGTCCCTCAGCATGGGGTACAGGTGATGGGGGCACAGGGCTGTGGAGAGCTCTCAGTGCAGAGAGCAGATGGTGCTGGGTTTACAGGCCTGTGGGTTTTCTTATACAAAGTTTCCTTCTGTGAGATCTGACATCTTGTTTCTATTAAGCTAAAACTTAAGGGTTGGATGAGAAATTGCTCAAGCATTCTGCTTTTTGTAAACATTTAAACTTTGCGCTAAGAACAATTCTTTTGCTGTCCACTGCATGCTATGTCCTGCAGTAACTTTGATAATTTCTCTGTGACAGGCCACTAATGAATGCATGTCTTTAGTTCTCCGGGTTCCTGGATGTACAGAGGGGAGCTTGGGCCAGTGGGGCCTGGAGGCAGCGCTGTGGGTTTCCCAGGTATTCTCATGCTGCTGGCAGTGAATGTTTCATGTGGTGTGCAGTGTGCTGCATGCTGAACACAGATGATGAATGGGGCTATCTGGCTGACCTCTTTGGCCACAGAAAAGGGATTTTCTTGTCCTTGTCACCTGTGGCATGAAGGAGGGTGTGGACAAAGCAGGGAGGGGAATGGATGAGGAAGTGCCAGTTGTCATCATTTCCAAGCAGCCAGCAGTAATGCTGCTTTGGCTGTTGGAGGAAATCTGCCTGCAGAGCCCTGGAAAACCACAGTTTCCTGTGTTAACAGGATTTGTCTTGCTTAGGGAGGGTCTGACCCTGTAGACTTCAGGTGAAAAATGCCCTGTTTTCTATCTGAAGGAGGATGAAGAGCAGGAAAGGTGGGACATCCAGGCAGTTGGTCACACCAGGATCACACCGACAGCATGCAGGGTCTTGCCTTTTCCCAATTCTCCTCCCCATCCCACCAGAGCAGCAAGTGACTGCGTGGGACTGAGTACCTGGCTGGGGTTAATCCACAACAGTGCTTCTTTATGCTTTCAAGAGGTGCTCCAGCACTGCCTTGTGACAGTCTGAGCGGCAGCTGCAGCCCAAGAGCTCTGTGTTAGGGAAAGGAATACCAAGTGGTTGAGAGGAACACTGCTCACCAAGTGTGGGGCACAAAGGGTTGAGATTATGGCAGATCTGAACAGAGCATATTAAAATATGAACAGTGTGGCCAGCAGAATTGGGGAAGTGATTCTTCCCCTGTACTGGTTGGGCCCCTGGTTGGGCCACACGTTGAGTGTTGTGTCCAGTCCTGGGCCCCCCAATTTAGGAAGGATCTTGAGATGCTGGAGTGTGTCCAGAGAAGGGCAACAAGGCTGGTGAAGGGTCTGGAACTCAAGCCTTATTAGGAGTGGCTGAAGGAGCTGGGGTTTTTTAGCCTGGAGAAGAGGAGGCTCAGGGAAGACCTTACCATTCTCTATAGCTACCTGAAAGGAGGGTGCAGCCAGATGGGGGTTGGTCTCTTCTCCCGGGCAACAAGTGACAGGACAGAGGACACAATCTTAAGCTGCGCCTGGGTAACTTTAGGCTAGACATTAGGAAAAAATCCTTAACAGAAAGAGTGATTGGGTATTGGGATGGCCCAGGGAGATGGTGGAGTCACCATCCGTGGAGGTGTTGAAAAAAAGATTGGATGTGGCACTTAGTGCCGTGGTTTAGTTGATAAGATGATGTTAGATCATAGGTTGGACTTGATGATCTCAAAGGTCTTTTCCAACCTAGTTAATTCTGTTATTCTGTGTGAAAAATAAGTAATTAGAAGCATTCATTATATTAGTTTAATAGTTGCTAGTCACAATGTTGATTTATTTGCTCTCAGAGTTGTGTCATGGAATACACATTGGTCTGGGCATCACCTAGGGTGCTTTTCATCTTAGAATCGTGGAATGGTTTGGGTTGGAAGGGACCTTAAAGATCATCTCATTCCACCCCCTGCCATGGGCAGGGACACCTTCCACTATCCCAGGCTGTTCCAAGCCCCGTCCAACCTGACCTTGGACACTTCCAGGGATCCAGGGGCAGCCACAGCTTCTCTGGGCACCCTGTGTCAGGGCCTCACCACCCTCACAGCGAACAATTTCTTCCCCATATCCCATCTAGCCCTGCCCTCTGTCAGTTTAAAACCACTGCCCCTTGTCCTGACAGTATCTGCTCTTATAAAAAGTCCCTCTCCCTCCTTTTTATAAGTCCCCTTAAGGTATTGGAAGGCTTCAATGAGGTCTCCCCGCAGGCTTCCCTTCTCCAGGCTGAACAGCCCCAGCTCTCTCAGCCTGTCTGCATAGCAGAGGTGCTCCAGCACTGCCTTGTGTCGGTCTGAGCAGCAGCTGCAGCCCAAGAGCTCCGTGTTAGGGAAAGGAATACCACGTGGTTGAGAGAAACATTGCTCACCAACAGCTCAAACATCACATGCCTTTAATATTTTATAGATTATGAATTATTAAATGATTCAGATGAGAATATATAGTGCATCAAGCGGTATTTTTTCCTAATAGTTGACACTTTATAGTCTTGTTTTCTGTTAAATTTTATGTTGAAAGGCTGATGGCAAACCGATCTCAGGGTGGTTAACTGCTGGTGGTTAAAAAGTATTTTCTCATTATAGTGTTTGCTGTCATAGTGAGGCTGAAACCATTTAGCTCAAGGGCAAGGCTTGCAGACAGAGTTAGGAAAAGTAGGTATGATACAGCATATTATCTCTCTCTCTCCAGACTTGTCCTGCCTGTGCTCTTAGACTGCTGTGGCTTCAGCAGAGTGAGTACCTGCTGAAGTTTTGAAGGGGACCTTTAATAATTTATTAAAAATGACAGCAAAATATCTTTGCAAAATAGAAGAATCAGTCTCAACAAAATTAGAACATGTTTTAAACTGCAGTGGTTTTGCTATTGGAGTTGAAATTAATTTGTGTAAAATTCAAGTTAATTCAACATAATTAAGCTTTTAATAGAGAGTTGACTAACTGCAAGAAATTTTTATAAAAATTGTTTTCTGTGACTGACATTTTAGTTTAAGGAAGTTTTTAATCCTTAAAAAATATCAGTTATTCAGATGCTGCATGATGTCTTTCCCATAAGTTTAAAGGACTTATCTCCAAGTGTGGTTTATACAATTTTTTTCATCACTTTTGTGGTGGTTTTATTTCTCAGTTCCGTGTAAGTGGGAGAAGCACTTACACTGCTCTACAGACATGTTCTGTAGCTATTTGTTCCCTTCCTTCTATACTTGATTTTAGAAGGATAAATGCTTTCAATATTTTTCTGAAGAAGTTGCAGCCTCCTTCCGTCAACGAGTATCAAAGTAATGCGAACTTGCACAAGTAATTCCATATGTACTGCAGATTGTAAAGGGAAGTGCATTGCAGACTTTGCTCTCAGTGTTTCTTTTTCCTTCCTAGCTGTCCAGCTGAGCGACTGGAAGTGCTGGCGTGCCTGACACAACTGCGACAGCAGCACATGGAGGTGATGAAGGTAACCCATGCTATGGGGACACCGTGGCCAGGTCCTGCCCCAAGCCCTGCACAGAGCCCTGCTCCCCCCTCTGCCTCCCTCCTCTTGCCTGGGTGCTGCCAGCTGGTGCCTTTCCTTTGCACAGCAGCAAACTCTGGGCACTTGGTAGTGGTGGTCTGTGAAAAACCACATTAACTAGAAGAAATACTAGAATCATCATGTGGAGGCTTTCAGTGGGCACCTGCAGGTTGTGAGGTGTTGAGCTTTTGATGGGATGAGGGTGAAAGAGCAGAGGAGGCTGCTGTCCTGCTTCTTTACTTCATAGTCTCATAGGTTTCTGAAGGTAGAGTTCGAAGGGGTTACATGATAAGGCCAAGCAGTAACAGCAGCAGCAGCAGGCAAACAGCAAGTAAAAAACAGCTTCTTCTCTAAACTTACAGAAGTGTGGATTATATTTGTTAGTTGACCAATAGAATTGACACATGATTCTAGTTTTTCTTTTTTTAACCTATCCTGGTCTAATTCTAACGATCGTAAATCTTACACAAGTATTACATATGTATTACACAGATTTGTGTATATAGTTTCTATCAGCTCTTATTGTTTATGTGAACACTCTATCTAAAAAATGTGAACAGTATAGTTCCATCTATGTTTTGTCTAAAGTAAAGAAATTCTGTGAAAAAGTAACACTGCTGCAATAAGAACTGTGTTTAAGGTATCTTTGCTGCAGCTTTTCAATGTTTAAAGCACTTAACTTAACTAAAAGTTAAAAATCTATATTTCTGTTTCATTTTGGTGTGACTTCATGTATCTCAGCTTATCCAAAGGTTTTCATTCAACCCCTGTTCTTTGGCGTTCCTCTGGGCCTGGGTCCAGAGGAGCTCTCACTCCAACAGTGACGGATTAAATGAGCAGAAGAGCTGTTTGACGTGTTGGAGAAGCTCCCCTTTCACATCCCTCTGTGTAGAGCCTCCCCTTGGTTTCTTTTATTAGTTTTTTCCCCAGGTCTGGGTTAACAGACTCCTCCTTGCTTTCACTCTTTCCCGTGTCCAGCTGTTTCTCCAGTGGTGTGTGTTGCTTTAACTGGGACAAGCCTGCACACATTCTGTAGTAGTCTGCATATCCGCTAGAGCCTTCCCAGCTCACTGACCAAGGGTAGAGAGCACAGGAAAACCTTATCTGCCTCAGTATTTTACCAAGATATGTGTGTGATGGAATGGTTTTGCCTGCAGTTTGACAGCAAGGATTAAATGTGTTTACCTTCTCTACTGAGTTCCTGTAGTTACTGAGATGTCTCTAAAAATACGTGCTCAGGAAGTACTTCTTCCATATTTGAGTTGTCTTGGGGGTTTGCATTTTGTTTTATGAAAAAAGTAACAATCATCATTTCCAGTGAGCAAAATTGCATTTGATTTTAAAAGCATGAACAATATCAGGCCAAACACTTTTATTGGATATCTCAGACATGCATTGCAGTATCCTCTTTAATTGGAATAGCAGATTAATAAAGGCAGCAGTTTTCACATGTGTTAAGTTTTGGAATTGCACAGGTGGAGATAACATTTTTAGGAATTTTGACTTTACTTCCCTTGCTATGTGAAATAGGCAGCTTTATATTTTTTGGTGTCAAGCTTTAGTAGTTCTCCAAGATAAATTTGTTTGCACAGAGAAGCTGAGGATGCCCCATGCCTGATGATGTTCAAGGCCAGACTGGACAGGGTTTGGAGCAACCTGGGATAGTGGAAGGTGTCCGTGCCCATGGCACTGTGTTGGAACAAGGTGGTCTTTAAGGTCCCTTCCAACCCCACCATCCTATGATGCTGTGGTAGATCTTGATAGAGTGTTAGCAGTATATGTTTGTTTTACAGAAGATGAACAGTCTCTGCCACCAAATACCTGACCATTCTAGATATCCTTTACATGTTTATATGCCTGTTTCTTTTCAAAGTTAAATTTTAAATGTTATTTACACTTTGGTGGTTTTTTTTGCTTCTCTAGGTTTTTAACGATCCTATTCATGGGCACATTGAAATGCATCCCCTGCTTGTCCGGATCATCGACACCCCTCAATTCCAGCGCCTCCGGTACATCAAGCAGCTGGGTGGCACGTACTTTGTTTTTCCAGGAGCCTCTCACAACCGCTTTGAACACTCCCTAGGGTAAGGTGGTGGTTCTGGCACATGCATCTCTGGCATCTGGATATCCCTGAGTTTGGTTGCACTGCTGTGGAGTGCCAGCCAAGGGGCATTGCTGTCTGAGCATTGGTGAAAACTGCTGGGGGGGTGTTTCTGGTCTCACATGTTCCTGGATATCCTGTGTGATTGTGGGCTGTTCCCTTGAACTTCTTTTAATAAAGGCAGATAAAGAAACCTACAAGATGGATCCGTGTTAGATTCTTCCCCCACCCTTTATTATTCTAAGAATAATGTTAGCTAAAAACTGTAAGTACTTTATGTTCCCCCAGTCAAAATACGAGTTTTAAAGCATAAACTTAGTAAGGGTACTGGGGCTGCTCTGTGTGATCTGCCAGATAGTTGTAATCCCCACACATCATCCAGCACAGCTAAAATCCATTTGATCTGTAATGTTTGCCTCTGTAGATAGATGTGCTCCATGCAATCAATGGCAGGTTGTCAGGCTGATAGCTGTAATTCAGTTAAGCAGAAATATGATGGACGCAAAGATACGTAGAGTGTTGCTAGGTCATTCACACTCCTCAGGGGAGCTGATGAATGATAAATCTGAGCTTGTTTTAAGGGTATATCCCAAGGTACAGTGAAATTAAGCTAGTAAGTGGTTTTTATTCAGGCGATCTGTGCTTTTGTTGGTGCCCAAATATTGTGGAGTAAGTCTGGCTTACTTATAATGAGATTTGAATGGCTTTTTGCAAAAGGGTCAGAGGAATGAGGCAGCCTGGACTGATTGTGTCTGGTAAACCAAAAAGACAAAAATGTGGCTAATATAAACAAAGTTTTTACAACAGAAGTCTGAAAACTCCAGTTGTATCAGCAACTTTTCTTTTGAACAGTTCGTTGATCTATAGAGTTAAATTTAGGACAGTTGTTCTCGCCTTGTATATAATTTCAAAGATTTCTACAGTGTTACAAATAGAAGAAGGGAGCTTTGTGTGCTTATTGGTCTAGTAAAAAACTATCGAACAGTGAAATTTGGACTAATGAAAGGTATTACCTCATCATAGAAAGCTTTGTCTTGCTTTAAGCTGTTCTGCAAGGGGAACTGTTGAGGCAAGTAGAAAAAGAGGTTTGTGTAGAGGTTATAAAAAGTTTATGGGATATATGTGCCATATATTTGCTCCTGCTGGTTTTGTGTTATGAAAACAGAGGGTCCCATTCAATTAAATTAAATTCAAATCTAAAATGAATGAGAAGATGAGAAATAATTGTCATGAGCTATTATTAAAGCAGAAGTTTGAAAAAAGAACCAAATGCTTTAGTGACTGTTGTGGACCTTTGCACTTTGCCCTGACTGGAATTCAAGGATTCTGTGTAAGCTGAGTTGCTTCAAGATTCTCACTGTCAGTGGTGCACTGCTGTTCCCTTACATAGCTACTGTGGGGTTGTGTGTTATGAAATACTGCAGGATGCGGTAGAGTCTCGGTGTTTTGGGCATGGTATCCCATTTTTTTTGCTTTCAGAGGACTAAAACTCTACTACAGGAAGTAGCTTGTCATTCTTTGCAGGTCAGGGTTTGGGTATTTGTTGTATGCTGCCCCTCAGACAAAGGCTGTGACCTAATAGAGCAAAACAGAATAGGGGAACTTCTCTTGTTCTGTTCATCTTAAACCACTGCTATATTCCTTTCTTTTCCTCTTACAACAGGGTTGGCTACCTTGCAGGATATCTGGTTCGTACACTGAAGGAGAGACAACCAGAACTGAATATAACCCAGCGAGACATCCTCTGTGTAGAAATTGCTGGGCTTTGTCACGATTTGGGTAAGGAACACCTGAGATGGGTTGTTGCTCTTGGAAAGCTAACCAGGATGAAAAGCTGGCTGTGAGGTCAGAACATGTGAGCTGTTGTACTAGTTTGAAAAACAAACCAGTGAGAGATCTCAAGTCAGAATTATAATTTAATAGGAAAATGAAAATAAACGCAATAGTACAAAGAAAAAGAAGCAAACCACTGACAGAGTCAGAATACAACCTGACATCCTGGCGGTTACGGTGTTAGTAGCAGTCCGAATGAAGTGGTCCTGTTGAAGGGTGATCCTGTAGAAAAAGAGTCTGGTCTTCGCCTTAAAGTCCGCTGGTGTAGCTCTTGTCCTCTGGGAGTCCCATAGGTAAGGGCTGTCTCTGGTGTTCCAAACCTCCAAGTCTATACAGATGGGATGCTCAGTTCCTCCTCCTGGGCGGAGCATCTCACAGTGGATGGGGCAAGGCATTGATGAGCCCATTAACAGGAGATAGTCCAAAGGGAGTTATCTGTGAGTCATGCGGTGGGTCCTTGATTGCCCATTGAACAGAGATAGCACCCGGAGGGAGTTATCAAGGATGAGTCATGGCAGGAGGTAACGAACATTGCCCCACCTGTTTTAACAGCTTGGGAAGATGATGATAGAATACATACTGTTGGTTACATCTTGCATTGTAACCTAGGATAGCTGTTCTGGGCTGCTCAGTGCATGGCCATATTCCAAGACAGGTTCTATCTGTTCTGTTTGGTCTGGAGTACATCTGTGGATACAGTTCCACCTGGTGAATCTGTAGCCACTCTTAGCTATCTTGTTTCCAAATGGTGCTTAGAGTTCTGCCCTCAGTGGCTGAAGTGTCCACTTCCTTCTGTGATTTCTCCAGGTCTCTTAATGTTGCGGTAGATATGGGCACACGACACACTTATTGTAATCTAAAGCTTATTGTAATCTAAAGCCGTAAGAAACAAAAGATTTTTATTATTCTCTGCTACTATTCTTACACCTCTTCACAATTACTGTGGCTTATTATGATCGGCTGCTTAGCAAACAATAACAGGGCTGTCTAACAAACAGTGACCACTCAAACAGCAATACAATTAGCTATACAAGCAATTAGTTACATATTATATGCAAGTTCCTTCTTGTACACTCCTGATGTTCCATAGCAAGAACATCTTCTCCTTGTGTCCAGAACATCTTCTTTTATTGATTATCTTCTTGCCTTTCACTGTGGCTTTCACTGTGGCTGCAGTTTCTCATGGGTAAATTTTGACTGTTTTTAAGTCAAACTCTGAGGCTTTCAGACCAGATGTCAGCCTCATCAGGTCCCACATCTTAAAACATTTTAGAATGAAAATTAAGTGTTCCTTTCAAAAATTGTAACGTTTATTTCATAACTACTTTTCTTCAGAGCAGACACAGAGTAAATAATATGTTCAGTGTTGCTGCAGTACTTGCCTATGGTGTAGGTGCTGGAACTGGCTGTTAAGTGCAGTAGTGCTTAAGGTATCTTAGGAAAGTGTACTTGTTATACCTGAGTCTTCCTCACAGATGATGAATAAGGAATTATCTGGATGGTTGCACTCAGAGAGTTGTGGTTAGGGGATCGATATCCGGGTGGAGCCCGGTAATGAGTGACCCGTGTGGGGACAGACACTGCTGGATTATGTCTGTCAGTGATCGGGACAGTGGGATCGATGCACCCTTGGGCAGTTTGCCAGCAACACCGAGCTGTATGGTGGAGTCACGTGCTGGAGGGAAGCGGGGGCATCTAGAGGGACCTGGACAGGCTGAAGGGGCAGAGAGTGGATTGAGAGCAGCCCTCAGGAGAAGAACTGCCATTGGTAGATAAGAGGCTGGACAGGACCAGAGGCAGCCCAGAACACCCCATGTGCCAGGCTGATCCCCAGAATGGGCAGAGGTGAGGTTGCCCCTCTGCCTCGCTCAGGTGAGACCCCAACTGCAGAGCTGCATCCAGCCCTGGGGCCAACATAAGGGTGTGGTGCTGCTGGAGTGAGGCCTTGGAGATGCACCAAGGGCTGGAGCCCCTCTGCTCTAGACCCGGGCTGGGAGAGCTGGGAGTGTTCAGCCTGGAGGAGAGAAGGCTCCAGAGATGCCTTAGACCACCTGAAAGGGGTTCCAGGAGAGCTAAGAGGGACTTTGGACAAGGACTTGGAGTGACAGGACAAGGAGGAATGGCTTCCCACTGCTATAGAGCAGCTTTAGATGGGATATTGGGAAGAAATTGTTCCCTGTGAGGCTGCTGAGCCCCTGGCACAGGGTGCCCAGAGAAACTGTGGCTGCCCTATCCCTGGAAGTGTCCAAGGCCAGATTGGACAGGGCTTGGAGCAACCTGGGATAGTGGAAGGTGTGCCTGACCATGGCAGGGTTCTGAATGAGATGATCTTTAAGGCCTGTTCCAACCCAAACCAGTCTAAGACACTATGATATGTCAAGAAAAGTCAAATACAAGAGAATTCAGATCCTAAGCTTGCTCAAGAAATTTTTGCTGGCAACTATGTCTCAGACTAAACCTGTGTAATCTTTATATTTAAGGTCATGGGCCATTTTCACACATGTTTGATGGAAGATTTATTCCACTCACTCGTCCAGATTTGAAGTGGAAGGTAGGCTTTTCATGATTACAGGAAAAATACAAACCTGAAATTTTTGGAAGCAGAATAGTTAATCTTTAAAGAGTTCCAGTGCTTGTGAGGCTATAGTGATCTTTTGGCCTTACCTTATTGCATCATTTTGATGGCTTAATTTAAAACCAGTGTTATTTCCTACTCTTGTGATGATATCCTTGTTAAGGCTGCACTGATCATTTTTGACCAGCATTGTGCCTTAAAATGCATATTGAGAGCTTTCTGCAGAATATGTTTTACACATGCAAAATACCAGTTGGCAGCTTCCTTTCCAGTATAATATTTTAGTCTAAGGCCAGGATATTCAGTAGTGTTTAGAATTAAAACTTTCCAAAATTTTGAACAGAGTTTCAATAGTTGTTTGCTGTGAATGAAATGCAACACAGTCCTTTCAGGCCTGTCTCTGCTTGTAATTTCTAAGCAAAATCAGCTGAGTAGGCTGGTTAATCTACACAGCAAAATTGATTATTTTGTCTTTTAGCATTGTAATTGCCTCTCTGCTGTTTGTCAACACACAAAATTAACAGCTCTCTGCTGAAGAGTGTGTTTCTGGACTCTGTAGACCGGGTGGTTTCCTGTTCTGTTTAATGCAAAATGACGAAGAAAGCACCCAGGTGCTGCACTTCACACCAGCCTGCCCATGTGCCCTGCTAGGAAGTGCTGCTGACTTGAATAAAGCTGTGACACTGCACAGAAGATGCTTATACTATGTAATACAACATTTGGATTGGTTTTTTTTCACAGCATGAAACTGCTTCTGTTCAAATGTTTGAGCACTTGATCACTTCCAATAAACTAGAAGAAGTCATGAAGTTTTATGGTCTTGTCCTGGAAGAAGATATGTTGTTCATCAAGGAACAAATAGGAGGGCCTATAGATGAAACCACCTGTGTGGAATCGGTGAGTCAGTGTACTGCTCCTGTGATTATGGTAAGAAATGTCTATTTTGCTGAAAGAATAGCTAATTTTGGCTTCTGCTATATGTTACTTCTAGCCCCATGACGTTCTGAGAATCTTGTCACAATTGATGCTGGAGGAGTGTAGTGTTTATTTCTTACAGTGCTGGCAGGTGTGTTAATGTCCTTACAGCTCCCTGATAATTCTTACCCAAAAGCCTTCAGATCAGAGGAAAGCTTTAGAAAATTACTTGTATTTAGGGAACCTAACTGGTGACTGGGATCCACTCAAGGGTACTGAAGGAGTTGGAAGAAGTGCTTGCCAAGGTACTTTCCATTGTTTACCTGCAGTCCTGGGTGGTCCCAGTTGACTGGAAATCAGCAAATGTGGCTCCATGTACAGGGGTCAGAGGGATGATCCAGGGAACTACAGGGCTGTCTGACCTGGTGCTAGGGAAGGTCATGGAGCAGATCATCGTGAGTGCCATCATGCAGCACGTACAGGACAACCAGGGAATCAGGCCCAGCCAGCCTGGGTTTAGGAAATGCAGGTCATGCTCAACTGAAGGGCAGGAAGGCTCTACAGAGGGATCTGGACAGGTTGGATCAAAGTGCCCAGGCCAATTGTGTGAGGTTGCACAATGCCGAGTATTGGGTCCTGCTGCAGGCTGGGGGCAGGACAGCTGGGAAGTGGCTAGGCAGAAAAGGGGTGCTGTTTGGTTGACAATGGCTGAAAATGAGCCAGATGTGCCCACGTGGGCAAGAGGCCAATGGCACATGGCCTGTACCAGCCATAGCATGGCCAGCAGGACCAGGACAGTGACAGTCCCCCTGTGCTGGGCACTGCTGAGGCCACAACTCAAATTCTGGGTTCAGTTTTGGGCGCCTTACTTGAAGAAAGACACTGAGGTGCAATGGAGAAGGGCAGAAGAGCTGGGGAAGGGTTTGGAGCGCTAGTGTGATGAGGAGCAGCTGAGGGAGCTAGTGGGGCTTGGCCTGGAGTAAAGGAAGCCTCCCTCAGTCTGGATAACAAAACTGGGCACTGGCAGAGATGAGGCAGTGAGCAATCCAAGCCTGGCCCAAGTGCCAGAGCCACATCAGCTTTGATGACAGTAGCAAAATGCTTGGATTTATTCCAGTAGCAAACATAGAGGCAGGGTAAGACTTGAAGAAATTAGTTGCCTCAAGAGGCAAGCAAGAAGAGATCTGGTTGTTAATCACTGCAACTCTATGAAAGACTTAAGTTCTCTCTCCTCATTTTATGCTTTACAGCCTTTGTCATCTCTTCAAGGACGTTCATTCAGTTGCCACCAGAATAAAGAACTGGTAGCAGCTGAAGTCAGTGGGAGATCTGTCAGGACAATCTGGTCCTAATCAGAATTTATATGTAGTCCCAAACAAGTAACGCACAAATGTTCACACTTGCCCATTATTTTCTGCTGCAGGAGTGGGTAGCAATCCCATGGCAAATACAAGGAACTTGGCATAGTGAAATTCAGTCTGAGATCCTATGGGAAGAGGACATTCATTTACAAAATCTGCAACCTGATTTTTATCCTGTTGGGCTCATTTGCACACAAATCTTGTGCCTGCCACTAGCATTGATCTTGTGCCAGGTTCTTTCCCCGTGTCTGGTTTGCCTTGTTTGGATTCTGTGCCTGTTTACCAGCAGGATATCAGGAAGAGGAGTGCCGCACATGATACGTGGCAGCACCCTCCTGGTGTTAGGCAGCAGATTGCACTGGCAGGCTGTGCACTGTGGTGCAGGCCTCTGTCATGACATGGACAATGGGTGTTCAGGCACCAGACATAAACAGTGTCCTGAACATGTCCCAGTAGCAGAGCTCTTTGTGATCATAGTATTTTTATCCATGATGTGCTTTCTTCCTGCTGCTTGCACATTTCCATTGCTATTCACATCAATTTTAGTATTTCTGTAGTGCAGGTAACATGGAAACCATGTTTGTATACAATGTTTTCCACTTTCAGAATTTCAAGGCCACTTTATGGCATTTTTTTAGCTGAAGGATCTTTAAATTTTCCAGAAAATGTGCAACTTGTATCTTATTATTTTGGTGTTAATTTTCTGTTTACCTCATGGCTGAATTGTCCCTTGTGAGGTAGGAGTTTAAGTAGTTGACTGTTCAAACAATTTTTGCTTAAAACATCTAAGTAGGTGTTTTAAAACTCTGTTCTATAAAGTTGTAGATTGCAGAAGACTGCAAAACAGTGACATGTTTGTGTGTTTAATTCCCTGAGAATTAAACCATTCCAAAATTTCCCCTCTTTGTTGCTATGCTCTTTTTTTTTTTTTTGCATTTCAAAGGTGCAGGCTTTCTTTTAGTAGAATAATGGGCAATGAATACTTGTGTTCATGGGTTTTATTCTTCCTGAGATTCTGAGAAGACAGCTGCTTAGGCCCTGTTCTGGATTTCTAATGCCCTATGTCTTCTGGAAGTTCTTTCCTTGTCTTTTGTGTTCTTCGATACCTTAGTGTTGGATGTTTATCACAGGCAAAGTCAAAGTGTATTCCCACTGTCTTTAAAAAGCCGTTTTGACATTGTTGGCACACTTTAATTTCTTATTGTTTCTGATGTTTTTCTTCCTGGCTCCCCTGTCAGTGGCCCTACCGTGGTCGACCAAAGGAGAAAAGTTTCCTCTATGAGATAGTAGCTAACAAAAAAAATGGCATTGATGTTGACAAGTGGGATTATTTTGCAAGGTACAAATCTTACATTTTATTATGAATTCCTATTGACAAAATGCTACTGTATGTACAAATATGATCATATCATTAAACACTCTGTGGAATATTTTTAGGGATTGCCATCACCTGGGAATCCCGAATAATTTTGACTATAAGCGATTGCTTATCTTCACTCGGGTCTGTGAAGTGAAAAACCAGAAGCACATCTGTACCCGTGACAAGGTGAGCGGCATGTGGAGCCCAGGGGGATCAGAGCACCAGGGGACACATGAGGGAGCTGCACCCCATGGCTGGGGTTCCTGGGGGTCCTGCTGCATGCTCCCTTAACCCAAGATGGGGAGCAGTAGTTGCTGCTCTGAAAGCTTTTCTCAGAAGTTGCTGTTTGGGGGAGGGACAGAGCAAGCCACTGTTTGAAAGGATTTGTGGCATGTCCCATCAGGGAAGACTCTACAGACCTGTCAGATCTGCATGATCCTGCTCCAGGTCTTCTGGGCAGGAAGTGAATGTGGCTGTGGTGAGGGGCTGCTAAAGGGGTGAGGAGTCCTCTTTGCTGCCAGGCTGCCTGGGGTCACTGTCAGCACTCTGCTCTCCCACAGTGGCCTGAGCCAGGTTCAAAATTTGGAAATTGTGAATAATAATCATTCTGCTTTATGCTCTGAATGGGAGGAGACAACAAATTTGATTAATTGATTGATTGCTTTAATTTTCCTAGTAAGACAGTGGCAAAAGTAAATGCTGATAGGATTTTTTTGATTCAGGAAGTTGGAAATTTGTACGAGATGTTCCACACCCGGAACAGCCTGCACCGGAGAGCATACCAGCATAAGACTGGCAACATCATTGAAATAATGCAAGTATATTTTCCTTTCCTTCATTTTCAATTTATTTTTAAATTATTGAAACAATCCATATCCATTTGGAATATTCAGATAATCTATAAGGTGTGACATAGAATAAAAGCCACTTCTGATTCCTGTGGAAAGACTTAGTACTTAGAGTTTCATAGAGGCTGTGGTTAACAAAGCAAGCAAAAACAGAGAGAGGAGGACAAAAACATCCTTCCACGTGGAATTAAATTAGAGGAAAATTAATGAAGGCCTGAAGAAGCACAGGACCAGGGTGTGCTTAAAGCATGTAAAGTGCTGACAGCTGAAGTCTAATCCTTACCTGCAAGTTAGAGACTGCTTAGCTCAGACTGGCTGGTTACTAGAGCAAGATTACTAACAGAGTAAAGTCATGAATGGGCTCATGTAGCTCAGCTGACACCTGGCTTTGTGTTTATGTAGTTCAAGATTTGTTCAGGACCAACTCAGCTGGCTACCTGCTGTTTTACCTCTCTTGTTGATGTCTATAGAATTTTCCCTATAACTGTATTGTTTTACTTTTCTTGAAAATCAGAAATACTCATATCCCCAAATATTTTTTCCTTAGGGTCTTGTCTGCTGGGTAACTGTCTGTTGAGTTTGGGAAAAAGGAATGTTAAGGATTACACAGTACAAGAGTGATTTGGATTGCTTTTATTTCATAAACTTCCTCTCCTGATTTAGGGATCCTCTAAAACTCAGACTAAAAATGCTCAGGTTTGACAGTACCTACATATGAGGAGTAAAACATATTTTTTTAGTTTAGAAAAACTCAGTTTTTGGCTTCCCACAATTATACCAGCCTTTCCAAAATAATGTCCAAGCTGGAAATGATAGGAAGGGACATGGAACTCTGGAAGAACTTCATCTTTAAAACTTCATTTTTTCCCATCTGAAAATACTACATGTTTGTAACACTTTCCCTTTACAGTGTTTTGTACCCTCTCAGCTGACTCGGGAAGCAAGGAGTCTGTAAAAGGGCATGGTTATCTGTGAGGCAGCCTTGCAGTAGCTGAGGGACCATGTCACTGTTTTGCAGGGTTCTGCAATTGTCTCAGCAGTGTTAAACAGTCTGAAGCATAACAAAGTGAACTTGCTCATTCATCTGAAGGTTACATTCTGATCTGAACCTGTCTTCAGTAAATCTCTGTTGAAATGTGCAGTGGCAGCATGGAGACAAGATGTTGCAGTGATCAGTGTCTGCTGTGTGGTGGGGATACAGTTTCATCTGTTGTCTTCTGTTTATAACATACTAATTTGGTTTTTTTTTTGCCTGTTGACCAGTGAGGTGTTTCAAAATGATATTATCCTAAAGTCGTAATTTTGTCTCTAACTAGGATTACAGAAGCCTTTCAAAAAGCAGACAAATTTTTTCAAATAAGAGGCTCTGGAGGGAAAGTGTATCAGATTTCTACAGCAATGGAGGACATGGAAGCCTACACTAAACTAACTGGTATGAGGTCTCAGAATTATTGTTTTAAGTAAAAGAGCATGAGTACCTGTTAAAATGCTGTTTTTACAGCACTTTGTGCACAGAAGGTGGGCAGGCCTGGGCTGTCTAATCCTTGTGCTCTCAGATCTTGCTGGGAGAGCAAGAGCTTCTAGTTTAAATTACTTTTCTGGTGAGAGAAGCACCAGCTTTATGTCCCACATACGTTCAGATTCAGCAGTGTTACAAGGACCTGCCCATGCCCTGAGTTTGTTGCACTTGTCACAAGTGGGATGTAAGTGAGCTCTAAGTGATACTACAGGTAGCTCTGTCAGGTGGAGAAGTACTGGATGTGTGTTGTGGTGTGAAGCTATTCCCAAAGCAGGTTCCAAATGGCTCTTGTGGGGTCTCAGGGTTGCTGCCTCCTGGTCTGTGCTGTGGTGCCCCAGTGCTCCCCCGGCTGTGTTCAGAGCTGCAGTGTGGGCCTGGCAGCCCTGCTGCTCCTAGGCTCCGCGGTTGGCTCTGCGTGCAGGGCAGGGGGTGCTGCAGGCCCTAGGGCAGGGGGTGCTGCAGGCCCTGCTCGGGGCTGCTCCTGATTACTGGCAGCTCTTGCAGCACCTGTCAGCTACAGCTCACCAGGACTTCCAAGCCAGCTTTCCTGAGTTTCCATCACCAAGCCTTAGCTGGCCAACAGAGAGACTAAAGGACTTCTATCTTTGGTCCATGGATGAGGTGACAGGGCCTGAGGGCACTGTTGCAGAGAATCCTGCGTGCCTTAGCCTTTGTGATGCTAAAGGCCTTCTGCTGGCAGTCCTTCATATGCCACAGCCATCTGCAGTCTGACCACACACCTGCTGCTGAGGTGGGGAGCTGCGTGTCCCCTCTGTCATTGTGTGCCTCTGCTCAGGGCAGGACAAGGGGAGGCAGTAGCCGTTGGAGAACATGAATTGCAGTGCTGAGCAATGGAAGGCTAGGCAGAAAGGAAAGAACTGAGGTGAAGTTGTTCCTGAGCTGGGCCTGTTCCTGGGCGCTGGGTGGCCTGGTGGGTCTTGCTGTAACTACCTGCTTACCTGTGGTACCTGTACCTGTACCTGTGGTACAGCTCACGGCAAGGACAGCAGGCTGTGCCCAGCCTCTCACAGTCTGCCACAGCAAGGAGCTGCTTGCTGGGACCCATCTGTTCAGCAAAGAAGGGCTGAACAGCAGGGAGAGTGATGTGAGGAATGTAGCACCATCAGATGTACAGTGGAGCATGAAGGACGAGTATGTTCTCCTCTTAAACCTCCTTCCTGCCTCTAGTGCTGTAGGAGGTTAGGATTTTTCCTTTTTTTTTCTTTCTTTTTCACTGAGGGAATTTTCTCCCTATTTGTTGCCTAAGAGATGGGAACAACAGATACTTAAGAGAGACAAAATATGTAGCCAAGGAGGAGGGGGAAGGGTGCAGTTTGCAACCCTCTCTGAGCTGGGGGGCTTTCTCTTGGGAAGGGCAGAGATACCACAAGATTTTGGCTGGGGGGTCAGGGGCCGGGCTCAGCTCCTCGCTCTCGCCCTTGGGACCAGAGGTGAGACAGTCGGGCTGCTGCTGTGGGGAGAATTTNTGGCAGCTGCCTGTGGGAGCCCGGGTGCCGCTGCCCGACCCCGCTGCTTTCTGCCGCTGCCTCCGGCTGTTTCAGTACACTTTAACCCGACACCCCGAGTCCGCCGGGACACCCCGCTGCTCCTGGCATGGCTCTGGAGTCTTTGCTACACTTTGTTTGCCCCCCGGGTGTGCCCGCCCGTGCCGCTGCAGCCGCCGCTCCGAGGTTCCTGCTGCAGTCCCTCCAGGCTCCCGAGGGCCCCGGGCCCGGCTGCCCCTGGCGCTTTGCCAAGGAAGCCCCTTTTCCATCCCTCCCGCCGGCGGAGCCGCCATTGCCGCGGGCAGAGGGGCCGAGCTCGCGCCACAGCGCCCCCTGCAGGCGCGGGGGAACCATCGCACCCCCTGCCCGGCCGGGAGCCACCAGCGCCCCTGCCGGCCGTGCCCGGAACTGCACCGAGGGGAACGTGCCTGCGGCCCGGAGAGGCTGCACCGGGCTCTGCTCTGTTCCTTGCTGCTGCCGCTGCGGGTGTTTGTTTGCCTTGTTATCCATACACACGCTAGGAAAGAGCTGTTATTCCTTTTCCCATACCTCTGCCTGAAAGCCCTGTAATGTCAAAGTTATAATAATTCGGAGGGAAGGGGTCATATTCTCCATTCCAAGGGAGGCTCCTGCCTTCCTTGGCAGACACTTGTCCTTTAAACCAGGACAAGTGCTTGCAGCCTGGGCACTCCTGAGGCTTGTTTCAGCAGTCCCTGGTGAGTGATGCTTCTGTGAAATTGTCCGGTTATGGACCTCTACAAATGAGGAACCTCTGTAAGGTCCTGCAGCAAGAAGGTTCCCTAGCTTTCTTCCATGGTGGGTGAAGAACCACTGTTTTTTAATGTGTTGCATCCTAATTTGGCAACAAATCCTAGTTTTAGTAAAGGCTGAGACCGCAAAGCATTCCTTGTCACTGCTGCTTTTGCACAGGGAAGATGTTCATGGGCTTCTTATTTTCCCTTCATTATCTGTTCTTTGTCTGAAGAGACCTGGTCTGTGGTTCCTCATGGAGAAGTTCCTGGCTTTGGTTGACCTTGTCCATAAAACCAGTTGAAGGTGTTTTGGTACATGGCTCAGAGGTTGCTTCTGCAGCCTGTTGGGAGCTCCCCAGGCCGGTTGCAGCTCCGGGTGGACTCTTACAGGGCTCTGCTTGCAGCATGTGTTGAAAGTGCCCAGGTGTTGCTGGCCAGGGAATGCAGCTGTGGGGTGCAGATCAGGCCAACAGCATCCTGGCAGCAGCAGTCTCTTGAACAGCCAAAAATAACCTTTCTGCTCTGATGCCACATCAAAAGAAACCTCTGTCTTTCTCCAACTGATGGTGGGAATCTTGCTGCATGTGTCACAGGAGGGGGGATTGTGATGCTGGCATCCAAAGGCTGAGAAAGCCTGAAGGCTTAATGGCCATTCTTTTTTTTTTTACAAGACGGAGTACCCATGTTCTGAGCCAGTTAGTGCTGGAGTTCAGGATAGTCTGCTAAACAAGACTGGCTAAATAAGAGGAGAAAGTAACTTCCAGTGAAATAACAAAATATATTGCCAGGGTGAGAACTGAGATAGTTTTTCTGCCAAAAACCATTGTGAATCTAATGATAATTAAGATAATATTGTGACTTCTAATTGTCAGACTTAGTTCAGTCATTCCCTGAAAGTGAAACTCCTAAACCAGCAGTTTTTCTTGTTGCTTTAACCTTTGGTCCTGTTTGTGCATTTTACTGCGACATTGGATTGTGACATACATAATAAAAATCAATGCAACTTTGGCAGATTGTATCTACCTGGAAATTCTGCACTCAAGTAATCCAGAACTGCAGGAGGCACGGGAAATTTTGCATAAAGTAGAACGACGTGAATTATACAAGTTTTTAGGAGAGTCTCGACCTGAATCAAAGAAGGAAATTGTAAAGGTAATATCCTTTAGTGGAAGGTTCTGAATTCTGTCCCCATAAAAACGTTCTTGAAGTTGCTGACAATCCATTTATCTCTATCTCCATGTATGCTTTGTTTGGTTTGAAGGGGTTTTTTTTGTTATTTTTTATTTGAAAAATGGAGTCAAAAGTTGTCCTCCCATGTTTAAGTAGCTGAGCCATGAAACATGTAAGAAATTGGGGAAAGTTTTATCTACAAACAGTCAGAAGAATGGCAACAGGTGGAAATCCAGAAGCTGATTATTGCAGAAATATTTTCCGGAAAAACTTTTCTGAAAAATACAAAATCTTATAAAAGATTGTTACAGTCCAGTGATTGAGAAGGTTATTACATCATTTGAGGTTCATGAAAATTTCAAAATAATAAGGAACACATTTGCGTGCTTTGCTTTGAGAATAAACATCAAACTGAATCATAGCTGCTGAATTTCTTGGTATTAAATTCTATACTAAGCATGAGCATGCATGTACTTTTTCCAGTCTTTTTCAAAGTGCTTTTCAAAGCGGATAGCAGTTTAATTCCTGTTGTCTTATTTCAAAATAATGATATGATAGAGCTCACTTCAGCTGGCTCAGCTCTTTTAATATGCTGTGCTGCGTTGTCAAATCATCAGTTACTTATGCCCAAACTTCAGCCATAATGGTGAAAGTTTTCTGTTCCTGATTTCCAGAAGTGGATGTCTGTGTCTAGAAAGCCTTCATAAGAATGATTCAGCTCTTTTAAAGAATAAGGTTAGAAAAGGACTACAAGATGTAGCTGTTCATCTTTTTGTTTGAAGAGAAGGTTTGCTTGTGTTCTTTGTCTAAGAAAAAGTAGTGTTAAGAGATTCTCTATTATAAAAGCAGGAAGAAATAGGTGAAAGCAAACATGGAATGGTCGTACATGGATTGTCAAATTTCTCCCCTTCTGAGGAGAAGGTTGGGATAGGTGGCCCAACAAATAAGGAGACAGGCATGAGAGCAAATGGTATGAGTTCCACCTTTAAACAGTTCCTTTTGGAAGCTTGGTTGATAAAAGGAAAAACTCTCATTTTGAAAGTCCAGCCAGAGGTGTTGGCTCTTGGGGTATTCAGGGCGTTGTTTTGAAGGGAGACTGGGTCACTGTTGGCTGTAATTTTATCCAGCCGGTGCTTTGCAGCTCCGGGTGCACAGCTGAGGGATTGTTTCCTCCTGTGGTGCCTGTGGCAGGAGTGTCAGAGGCTCAACCTCCTCCCAAGCACTGGAGGGGAGCAGTGGCTGCACAAGACAGAGCTGTGTCTGCTCTGCTCCTTCACACACCACAATGTTGTGTTTAGAATCACAGAATGGTTTGGGTTGGAAAGGACCTTTAAAGGCCATCTAGTCCAACCTCCTGCCATGGACAGGGACACCTTCCACTAGACCAGGTTGCTTCAGCACTGTGCAATTCTGTGTTCGTCAAGCTGGCCAGAGCCAGGGGAACATCCCAAACAGCTTCAGAGTTCTTAAGTTCAGGCTGAGTTTCCAGTTAATGCGAACTGGAGAGGTAACTTCAAAACAATGCAAGCAAAGAAAGGAAGTAAGTTAATATATACATTCCGATAGAGTAGAAATAGTTACAAACAGGCTGCCTCCAGCCAGTTCCCTCCTGGCAAGTTTTTCCTTCAAGCTTGCTCTCAGTCTAAATAAACCTTTCCTTGGCTTCTTGAGTTACTACGAACCATACACATGCCTCACCTTGGCAATGTGTGTGATTTTCTGCTCATCAGTCTCCCCATCTCTGCAATGAACAAGTCAGCAGCAAAAAAACACAACAACCCAACTGCTCCTAGCTGAAATCCTTCCCTCCTGGACAGTCTCCTGACTGCTCTGTGCTGCATTCCCATGAGTCTCAGTTGCTCCCAGGAAATCTTGCTGCTTCAAACCTTGCATCTTCCCCAGAACACAGCAGCCCTGAATAAAGGCCACGGCCTTTGAATGAGGACTCACACATTTTGGTGTTCAACTGTTCTCCATCGAACCATGCTCCTCTGCTTTGCTTTAACCTAACTGTCAGCAGAGAATATTCTCTTGGGGCCAAAACCAAACAAAACCCCTTGTGGATTTCAGCTTTTGTGGAGCGCTTTAGTGGAGTACTTCTTGTGGGGTTTTTTTTGTGATTGACTGTCTCTTGTGGGGTTTTTTTATGTTTTACTGTATAGATGTAAAAGCTTTATTAGAGGGTAAGATCCTGCAGCCCTTCATTTAAAAAGTTCCGTGAAAATGTCTAGTATTCAGCTTTGGGGAACTTAATTGCAAAACATTTGTATTGGTAAAATAGTTGGTTGAACGTACTTATTTTCTGCTTTCATGCTTCAGCATTCTGGATTGTGCACTCCTGCTCTCCCCCTGCCCCATCATCAGGTGTAAAACTCCTCCTCCACAGACTGGCAGATTTTGGGTCTTCTCAACTGCATAAGATTGGTTTGTTTCTAAAAACTGGGTTTTGTACTAATGGCTATGGTGTACAGTAATTCAAACAACCAGATTGCTGCAAGAGTCTTGTCAAGCTGTGAAGAACTGAAAGCTTTAGTTTAATAACATATTGTGTCACGTGTTGTGTTGCCTTGACCTAGACCTGAGAGTGCATAAAAGTAATCTGAGTTACTGAGTTAATCTTTTGGTTTGGTTTCTTTCAGAGTAATAACCTGGCAGAAAGCATTGCTAATTCCAAGCCAGAGAAGGACCCTCCAGATGTGGAGCTAGAGGCTGAGAATTTCATAGTTGATGTAAACACCTCTCAGAGCGGGTTCAAGTAAAAACTTCTCAATCGCAGAGGGCCTTGTGTACCCTGGTGAAAGAACAAACCCACAGGGTGTCCATAGCTGGAGTCCTGGTTCAGCTTGAGGGTCTGAGGGCAATGAGCTTCCCATGGGAGGTTTGCTGTGGCAGGCGGGTGTGGGGCAGGCAGTGGGCAGCCTCACTGGGCTGTCATCTGTACCCTGCTCCTGGTGACAGATGGGCTTTCCTGTCACTGTCCTCACTCCAACAAGGAGCCGCAGGGAAACGCTTGGGGTTTGGGACATGAGTGTCAATGGCAGCAGCCTGGGGACCACTGGATGGGTCAGGAAGGCAGAAAACCTCTGGGCCCAGTGGGAGGAAAAGAGGCACAGTGACCTCCAGGCTCCTGCTGTTGCACACCTGATGCCTAGCAGGCACTGCTGGGGTTTGCTGCACAAAGCACCTGCTGCCACTGCTCCGTCTGCAGCCAGCACTGGTGGGAAGGAGGGAGCCTGAGACAGAGGAGGGAGCTGGGGCAGCCTGCCCATATCACACAGCTTATTCCCAGTTCTCAGTTCATTCTGGGAAGAGCGAGTTGCTTTCCATAGAGAGCATCACAAGCCTGAAGCACTCTTGCACTGAATGTTCGCTTCACTGGGCAAGGCTGTAGCAGTTCACTGAGCTTTAAGGAATTTGCCTGGGCTTTTCCCATCCCACAAACTGAAATCGTAGGGAAGTGGGTCCCTGCTGACCACAGAAATGTTGGTGTACCAGGCTGATGTAAATAACGTTGTCTAAACCTCATGTTTATAATTGTAAGCTCTGCTGCAGCCTCTGTTGGTTGTGTGTTTTGGGGAGGCCCAGGCTGGCAAGGGACTGGTACACTTCCAGTGCTGGAAACTGGAATGTTTCAGAGTACAGCTGGGACCTGGTCACTGTAAATGTGAATATCCACCTGGCAGCATCAGAGCAAGAGGGAGTGGAAGAAAAGATGCAAAATACAAATACCAGATTGTTTTTTTAAGTAATAATTTGTTAATTACTGTTCCATTTGATTACTGTAATTTTCAAGAGTAGAGTGTGTGTGGCCTTTTGTATTTATTGTGAGAAAACTAAAGACAAACAGTAACAAATGCCATTTTCTTTGTTTTACGCGGAAGATTATCAACATCGATTATGGAATGAAAGAACAGAATCCAATTGATAATGTTCACTTCTATTGCAAGGCTGATCCTTCCAAGGCAGTCAATATCAGTAAAGAACAGGTAGGTTTTTACTTTCCTTCTGAAAAGCATTTTCATCACCTGTGGTGGAGGTGATCACAGTCCTGTGTGGTTGTTCTTGCAGGAGTTGTGGAGATGTGGTGGGATCCATGGCCTGGCAGGTCTTCAGTGTGTGTTGTACTATGACAATCTGGAACCCTGACAGCCTTTGCATATGAACAGTATTTAACTGGAATACACTGGGAGCTGGAATGTCACAATTGCTTTGGATAAAACTCATGCATTGTAGTGGGGCTTCTTACTGCTTTCCTTTGGTATTCCAAGAAATACTAAAGCTTTTTTCTGTTTTATTCCAAAGGTTTCAAAGTTTTTACCCATAATATTTATGGAGCAGGTTGTCCGGGTTTATTACAAAAGTCAGGATCCACATATTATTTCAGCTGCAAAACAGTATTTTGTTCAGTGGTGTATGGAGAATGATTTCACCAAACCACAGGTAACAAATTCACTTATTGTATTTCTTTTTTAGAGCTCTTCATCCATAAGCTTGCTTTTTCATTAAAAAATTTGACATTCAGACCTTGCCTTCGTGGCAAAGGCACTCACTCACCTAACCCCTGGTTTTATCATGGCTCCCATCTGTGGGTGCTTGGGTTTCACTGAAGTAGTGCTGGAGACACCTCAAAGTACCATAGGATCATAGAATCATGGAATGGTTTGGGTTGGAAGGGGACCTTGATTCAAAACCCCTGCCATGGGCAGGGACACCTTCCACTAGACCAGGCTGGGGAAAGAGCTGCATCCTCAAACATGAGAGGCCCCCCAGGAGATGAGTGTTCTTAGGTGGGGATACAGGCATGGAAAACTGTGTAAGGCCCATTCTTAGGTCATTCTTCTGGCATCTGTCTCTCAGAGCAGTGAATTTTAGAAGGGCTTTTATACAAATGGATCGAGCAACAGCTCGCCCTGGTTGTAGAGTGTTGTTGCGTCCTGTAAGCACATTGTTCTGGTTCAGGGACATCCACCCTGCAGGCCCTGGCGTGCTGCAGAGCACAGCAATGTGCATCTCACCAGCTGATTTCTGAGCTTAGGCAGCTGATTGTCTGTGTTGGCGATGCCTGAGCACCGATTTAACATCTGTATCTGACTGGGATGAGCCCCACTGCCTCAGAGCAGCTGCTGTACCAACCTTGCTTGTTTTAGACAGTGCAAGGCACATCCCAGCACCAAGGGTAGGTCAACTGCAGCAGTGTTAATGAGGTACTGTGGTGAAGTCCGAGGAAACACTCTAATGTTTCTGTTTGTAGACCAGGGGCCAGGATACAGCCAGTTGACCTTCCAGATTTTCTGGTAATAATTTAGGAAGAACTGGACTGCTAATGGTGATGCCTCCTCAGATAGGCAGGGCACTTTTGTCTCCCCACCACTGACTGCAGCCAGTTTCCACCCCTGGGATGCACAGTCACCAGTGCTTATTGATTTACAAAGATTCTGGGACCTTGGATTGATTTTTTTCCTGTTAAACCTGAGAGTGAGCTGCTTTTCCTCTGCTTTAGAATGGAAATGTACCATCATTAATGTTTCCTGACTTTTAATACTAGGATGGTGATGTTGTTGCCCCTCATCTAACTCCAATGAAGAAAACCTGGAATAACATGACAGATGATGAACACAGGAGAGCCTCAGAACCCAGCTGCAGACAAAGGCTTCCTTTTGATGAGTAACGGGTTTCTTTTTGGCACTGTTCAGTCTGCTTCCTCAGAGGATGAGTAAATTTGAGCATCAGCTCTTCTAAAAGCTGGTTGGACAGACTGGAAGAATTCACAGAACAATGCAGAATGCATTTTACAATACAGAATGTTTTAATGTAGACACTTAAAGTGCATAGTCCAGATGGACTTCTGAGAAACAACTTATTACAACAGAGTAAACTCAGTTCTCATTTGTTTTTGAATGTATTGGCACTATGTAGCAAGAGTAATTTTAAAAATTGCAATTCATTGTTATTACAAGATTTTACTACTCTGTCTAGTCCTGATCCCTTCCTTAGCTGTGCTATTGCATGATTTAGCAGAAGAAATCCCAGCCCAGGCTTGATGGGGTTTTTGCAGGGGTTGGGGTTTTCTTAGTGTCTGAGGAAGAGAGGGATGAGTATGCTTCTGAAAATACAGTGGGGTAAAGAAGAAATTACCAAGGGTGGCATCTTCAAAATGAGCAAAATTAATTTCATGGGGGGAAAAAAAGGAAGGGAGAGGGGAATCTTTTGATAATCAAAGGTTATTTTTCTGGTATTCAAAAAGCTGATGCAGGCCTCTTGCTACAAGTGACCACAATTTTTATTGAAGTAACAATGCATTGCAGTGCCATGCAGCCTTTTATTGTTTTATTGTGTATTTTTGATACGTGGAATGTTATATTTTTTACTGTCTGTCCTGCAAAGACTGCTCAAAAGGCCTGTGGTGTGAGTGGTTGCAGGAAGGCCTAGCTGCCAAGGTGTTTGCCAGGACACAGGTGTGCAGAGGGGGCAGTGCCAACAGGGCTCTGCCTTGGCTCTGCTTTACACTGTACCGGGCAGACAGGCTCATCAGAAATCCCTCCATTCTTGTATCTCTGCCCTGTTCTCCTGGCTGTCCCTGTGCCATTTTTCTGTCTCTTGTAGATCTGTGAGGGTTCTCATAGTTTTCCTCTACTGGCAGTACTGGTGTGAGTGTTCTGAATGTCTGTCCCGATGAACACGCGACCAAGGAAGACCATTTTCCTCTCATCTTTTACTCAGGTCTAACAGGAAGGCTGCTTTCAGTAAATGAAACCTCAAAGCTTGAAAAGGTCTGACCACAAAACTTAAAACACAAAGTAAAAGGTTCAGTAATGCTCAGGAATTTGAGCGATCTGTGGCCTTTATATCTGGAACAGGGAGAGAGATGTTGAGCATCTGGCTCAGGCAGTCGGGTGTGGGTGGCCAGGGTAGGTCCTGAAAAATAACCAAGTGGGAAGGGGCTGTGAGAGAACTCCGGAACTCCTGTCATGTCTCCTTTGCCCATTTTATCCTGGGAACTGATGCTATTGGACAGAGGGAGGGAGAATGAATATCCAGGTACTTCTTCTGCTGCTTATGTATCGGTGCTCACGTGAAGGTGTAACCTCTGATGTTCCTGTCTAACAGTATTTCAGACCTGCAAGTGAACCAGGTAACTGTTAGAAGGGCTTGTGACCTCTTTAAAAGCTTTTAAAAAACTTACTATTCTTCAGGAAACAGTATCTTAGAGTGAAGACATTTATTTCCCCTATCTGCTTAATATAATTTTGATATAATTTTGTTATTGTTGATTTGGTTTGTTTTGAATTTGTTACTAACTGTGCACTTTATACTTGGGAAACATCTTTTGCTTATGTTAAACCAAAAGTTTATACTTCATGTTAAGTTCTGAGAGCATTTCTTTTCTCAACATGTTCATCTGAGCCTCCCTCAAGGATATCCCTTATCCCTGAAGAATAAATTTATAAACGATGATTTTGCTATTCTTTTAAAGAATTGCAGTGCGTGGACTTTATTAAAAACGGCCTTACTGTGCGGTTCTGAACAGCCAAGGTATTCCTACCTACTGTGTGGGGAGGAGCTTCCTTCTGGAGGAGGTTCTTGGTTCCCATCTCCTCGCAGGCAGTGGGGGTGGGCTCAGGGAGAATCCCCCGTGCTCCTCGTGCACAGCACAGCCCCCTGGCCCTGCCACACCCTGGACAGCGGCCACCTCCAGGGGCCAGGGAAGCTTCAGATGCTTCTGCAGGGGAAGGGGAGGGGAAGGGAAGGTGAAGTCATGCCTGACCAACCTGGTCACCTTCTCTGCTGAGATGACTGTGCCGGGGGCTGAGGGGAGAGCAGTGGTGTTGGCAGCCTCAGTGAGCTGCCCAATGGGGTTTGGGTGAGCAGGCAGGGCTGGACTAAAGCCTGGCTGGGGGGCTGGGTTCAGAGTGTGGTTATCAGTGGCATGTCTTGTGCTGGGGGTGGGGCCGGGGCCAGTTCCGGAGGTCCATTACTGGTGGATAGAGTCCACCCTCAGCACATTTGCAGATCGGGAGACGTGGCTGGTACTCCAGAGGGATGTGCTGCATCCGGAGGGATCTTACCAGGCTGCAGAAAGGGTCTGAGAGGAACCTCCTGAAGATCACCAAGAGGAAGTGCAATGCCCTGCATCTGGGAAGGGTCATTTCCTGTACCGGGATGTGTTGAGGCCACCCACCCATGAGGCAGTGTAGAGGAAAGGATCCAGGACTTCACCATGAGCCAACAAATGTGCAACAACTGCTCTTTCAGCCAAGTGTTCCAGTGGTGTCCTGGGCTGCCTTAGGCTGAGTATTGTCAGCAGGTACAGAACCCTTCCCCTCTGCTCCACAGCAGTGAGGCCAGCCCTGGAGTGCTGGGCCCAGTGCTGGACTGCCCAGTACAGGAGACAGGGACAGACTGGAGAGAGTCCAGCACAGGGCCATCAAGGTGATGGAGGGACTGGAGCATCTCTGCCATGAGGAGAGGCTGAGAGAGCTGGGACTGCCCAGCCTGGAGCAGAGCAGGCTCAGGCCATCTCCTCCCTGTGGATAAATCCCTGGGGGGAGGCTGCAGAGGGGACGGGGCCAGGGACAGCCCCAGGGGCCACGGGTACAAGCTGACACATAGGAGGGGCCCTGCGAGCTCAGGACACACTTCTGCACTGGGAGGGTGGCCGAGCACTGGTGCAGGTGCCCAGGGAGGTGGTGGAGTCTCCATCCCTGGAGAGACTCAAAAGCCATCTGGACACATCCTGGGCAGCCGGCTCTGGGTGGCCCTGATGGAGCAGGGGGCTGGGCAAGGTGACCTCCAGAGGTGCCTCCAGCCTCACCCAGCTGGAGATCCTACCCCAATGCTACTTCAGAAACGTGAAATGGGCCTGAAGTTAGGGGCTATGTGTTGGCGAGGGGTGAGGCAGTGCTGGGAATAGGAGAGGGTCCTGATGGACACGAGGGTAAGGTCCCCAGGGGGATGGTGCTGTGCAGCCACTTTCAGCAGGGAGCATTGGGTGGCACCAGGGGCCGGGTGCCCTGAGTTGGGTGCCCTGAAGGGCTGCAGTGGGCTCCAGGCATGTGCCACTGGGAGTGTCCAGGGTCAAGTGTGGGCATGGGGCTGGAGGGCTCTGTGCCCCTAAGAACACCTGGTCAGGGGAGCTGTGAACAGTGAGCCAGCAAGCCAAGCCCCTTGGTCATGGGATAAGGCAGGTGAAGAGGCTGAACCTCATCGGTGGCACCTTGCCTTGGCAAGAGTGTGGGGAACAGGAGAAAGGTCTTTATTTTTGTCTGAGAGGACTCAGGAAAGGAGGAAGACAAACCTGCTTGGTCTGGCTAACTGGTGGGCTCTCAAGAGGCTACAGGCAACCAGAACTTTGCTGTTGGTCAGACTGTAACCCTGGGGGTCTGGGTCAGTGGCACTCTGCAGGTGGAGGAGGAGGGAGATATGAAGGGATAGACATAAAAGGGGTATGAGAGGATTGTGTTGAAAATAGGGCTGGTCAGTGTAGTGTCTGCCTGAGCCCTCCACCATCCTGTCTGTCCTCTTAAATCCATCCTCACCTATTTCTCATCTGCCAGTCTGTGTGGATGTGTGCTGCAAGGAGTAAGTGCCAGCTGCTGGAGAGATGGCACAGGTGGGCCATGGGAGATGGAATCAGCAGGGAAATGACTGGTGAGGTTCAGCACAGGCACTCGTGGGCTGAGAGGGTGGGTGGGTGTGTAAAGCACTGCAGGCTGGGGCTCCATGGGATCCAGGCCTCACAAAATTGCAGGTTTAGGGACAGGAGCTGACATCAGGTGAGGTCATGGGGTGATACTCCAGCTGGATGTCCAGCTGTGCTCTCACAATAAATACATCAAATGTGGTCAAACCAGACAGGCCCTTGCCCTCCTGTGGAACCCCATGAACCACCCCTGCCTGGAATCCCCCTGTGGGGCTGGTTCTGCTGCTTGGACAAGGCGGGTGGTGGACAAGGAGGAGGAGAGCTGGCTCAGCCTCCAGGAACGAGAGACTAAACCCTGTCAGCCAGGCAAGAGGCAACCGGTTGAGGAGCTCTGGGTGGGAGGGGCTCTTATCCTCTCCTGAGGAGGAAGCCCTGGCGACAGACAGACACAGGGTGACAGACAGAGGGTGTGGGCTCTGCCAGAAGGGGGATGGGTCCCTGAAGCAGTGCCCCGGGCTGACCCCCCACTCTTGCTGTGGCGACACAGCCCGGGCCGGGACAGGACATGGCCGGCACTGTCACAGGCCCTGGCCCACTCCCCACCCCGGGTCCTGCACACCTTCACAGAGCCATCCAACACTTCCAGGGCAAGGATGAGGCCGAGAGCCTGTTTATTGAGGAGTGGTGACTGTGCTGTCTCCAGCACTGCCAGAGCCGGCCCCAGGGGCAGAGGCTGCCTGGGCTTGCTCTGTCCAGCCAGCGTCACTGCTCTTGAAGCTTCCTTCTCTGTGTGGGGCCCTGCCATGTCCGGCTCTGCCATGTGCCCTCCTCCCAGGGCAGCTCTGCCTCATCCCAGCCAGGTGGGTTGGGGTTGGGCTTGGGGTTAGGGTTAGGGCTGGGGTTGGGGCTAGGGTTGGAGTTAGGTTTAGGGTTAGTTGTGCTCTTCCACTGTGGGCCTGTGCCCACACTCTGGGGTCCCCAGCCACACAGCAGCAGCACTGCAGGCCTGAGATCCCACTGCTGTTTTTCCCAATCACGCTGCCCCCACCGGCTGTTCTTTCCCCATGAAATGGGGATATTATTGGGAACAGGTGAAAGGAGGAGTGGGTGAGGCTGGTATCATCCCGCAGGGTCTGCGGGTGCTGTCAGGGAACAGCTGGGCACAAGACATCAGTCCAAAGCCTCCCCTCTCTACCACCTTTTCCCTTGGGCGTCTTTCTTTGGGTCAGGCCAGACCCCACAGTTCCAGGTCCTGGATGCAGAACTCCTCCTGGTGTGAGAGGGTCTCATTGTCGAATGTCTCGCAGGGTTGGCTGCCCCCGTGGTGCAGGTCCCCGTCCAGCCACAGCCCAAACCTGCCGCTGGGAACGTGCCAACAGCACAGTCAGCTGGGACCTGCCTCCTTCATGGCTGGAGACCTCCCATGCCACCTCCTGGGCGACCAGCCACCTCCTGTCCTCACTCCCTGTCCCCCAAAATGGGCATGAGAAGGGACAAGCAGCTGGCCCAGGTCTGCCACTGTGCCTACAGGCAGGGAACGGGCTGGGAACGGGCTGGGAACAGGCAGGGAACGGGCAGGGAATGGACAGCCCTGCCAGTAGGGAGGGCTAGGGAATGAAAGGGTCAGTGCCATGGACAACGGGTGCCAGTGTTTTGGGGTTCAAACCATCACCACGTGCCTGGACCCAGCTCCACAGGGCAGCCTGGGTTCCTGTGATGGCTCTGATGGCCATCGGGGCTGGTGGCCCTCTGAGCGGCTGAAGTTGCCGGCGCAGTCCCTACCTGCCCCCACCGACCATCAGCAGATTAACATCCCCTTTCACGAAGAAGTCGTTCCTGCCCGTCCACCTGAACACCTGCATGGGGACAGCGCTCAGTCGCAACCGTGGGCTGGGGCACAGCTTCCCCATCCGCATTCCTGTCCCTGTCCTGCGACGACCAGCTGGGGCTGCTGAGCCAAGCTGGCTCTGCTCCGGCACCTCCGTGTTCCATGTCTCCAGAAGACCTGGCCGAGTCTGTGGTTCTGATCCATCCCTGCCAACAGCCCTGTGGGCCCTGCCAGGGGACAGCTGCCACCCGTCACACACACAGCCCCCAGCGGTGCCAGACAGGTGGCTGCCTCCACATTCTGCCCGCCCAGCGCTGGGCTGTGACCGCCCTGCCATGTGGAGGGAACCCGGTGACACCCAGCCGGGCAGGGTCCCCTTCCCTGAGCCTCCCTCCCGCACGCTGCCTGGGATTTGCCTTCTCCCCCCGGCCCTGGACAAACCTGGGGGGCTGCTGCCAACAGGGTCCCCCGGCTGCTGTCCCCACGTGGGGACAAGGGCAGCCCCGTCACCCCAGACCCCCCGGCAATCGCGGGGACCCCCAGGCGTGGCCGGGCACTCGGGACACGGCCAGCCCCCGCCCCGGCGAGCCCCACGGCTGGCAGCCCGCAGCCCTCACCTTCAGCTCGGGGCAGAAGGAGAAGAGGAAGGTCTCCCCCGTGCCGTAGAAGCCGCTGCTGCTGCGAATGGCGCTTGCGGAGAAGGCACCGAAGGCCTGGGGAAGCAGACGGGGGAGACTCGTGGCGCGGTGTTCAGGGGGGCTCCCAGCGCCGGGACGCGTCCCCGTCCTGCCGGCGGAGCGAGGAGGTGCCCAGGCCCCGTGTGACACGGGGCAGCAGGGCTGGGGAGGGCACGGCTGTACCTGCGCCTCCGTGTCCTTGATGAGCAGCAGGGCCGGGGAGTCCGGCCGGGCCCCGCTCCGGTACAGCGTCCGCAGGCTGAAGCCGTCCCGCCCGGTGGAGTAGAGCAGGTGCCAGGGCTGCTGCGTCAGCCGCGGGGGCAGCTGGGGGCCCAGCTGGGGCACAGTGGCCTCAGTCGATGCTGACCGGCTGAGCATCCTCCCCTGCCCCAGCACAAATCTGAGAGATCTCAAGGAGAGTCCTCAGGAGAGGTGGCCCCGCACATCATCCCTCCCAAGAGACCCACCTGAGCATCCTTCCGAGAGGTGGTCCCAAGCACCCTCTCCCACAACATGCTCCCAAAGGGGTCTCCTCAAGCCCCCGCCCCTCTCAGCAGCATCCTAGGATACTTCCCTCAAGCATCTTTACCCTGCAAACCCTTCTGAGACCGCTCCCCAGGCATCCTTCCCCCCAAGAGGTGCTGCTGAGGTGACCGTCCCCAGGCACAGGGGGATGTCACCCATCTGGACTCACACTGGACCAGTTCCTGGCAGGACAGTGGTCATGGTTGTGGGTACGGAGCAGATGAACGAGAGAGTGGGGTTCCTGTGCAGGCCGGAGGGTGCCTCACCTCGTCGATCTCCCTGTCCCGCAGGATGCGGCTGGGTGTGCTCAGCACCAGCCTGCAGGGCTCCTCCTCGGCTGCTGCTGGGGCTCCCTCCCAGCCCCGCTGCTCCTCTCCAGCTGGGTCCTCGCATCCCACGGGCAGGTCCTCGTCCTGGTCGGGCTGGGGGCAGCGGCAGGTGAGCATCCCTGCGGGCCAGAGGGAGCAGCAGCTCCCGAACCCCAGCGTGGGGCGTCTCCCCTCCTCTGTCCAGGGGCTGGGAGAAGGGGCCCGAAGTCCACGGGAATGGGCACTAGGCTGAGCCCACAGCCCAGCTCCCGGCCACAGCCCAGGTGCCGTGCCGTGCCGTGCCGTGCCGTGCCGTGCCGTGCCGTGCCCTGGCAACCCGCCAGGCTGTGCCACAGCTGCACACGAAACTTCAAGGGTGTATGGCCACCCGTGGGGCAGGAAGGGGTGGAGGAGGAGGAAGAGAAGGCAGGGAAGGCTTCTGCAACTGCAGCCCCCGTAGAAAGGGTGAAGTCTTGCGTTTTCTCTCTTTGCCCACGGCCAGGCTGACGCCGCAGTGTGGAAGGAGTCAGGGATGTGCCGCGGTCCTGGTGGCCGCTGGTGACGAGCGTCTCAGCCAGCCAACGTGCTCAGGACGGCTGTGGGTGCAGCCCATGCCCAAGGGCGGCTGGGCAGCAATTGCCGGCCCACCACCCTGAGGGGGCGAGAGGGATGAGCGAGTGCAGCCCCAGGTGGCAGGAGATCTGCCCCCGGGGTGCCTGGATCCTCGGGAGGCAGCGGGCTGCAGGGGAAAGTCCCACGTGTGCCCATCACCCTCCGCACCTCCCCAGTCCCTCACTCTCCCCAGGGCAGCCCCCCTCTGTCTGTCCAGCCCCGTGTCCAGCCAGGCTGGTGCCTCCCAGCGCTGCCCCAGAGCTCATTCCCCGCTTCCCTGTGGGACCCTGCCACCCTAGACCTACCAGGAGTTGGTAGCGGACTCGGAGCCCCCTCATTGCAGGTGTTCCTGGGGTGCTGGGACTGCGCCGCCAGGGAGCCCTGGACACCGCCCCGGGGTTAATGTTCAGCCGCGTCGGCCCCTCCCTGGCCGTCGGTGCGTGACGGGGTGGATGTGGATACCAGCAGCCTGTCTCGGCTCGTGGGGGTCCAGGATGCGTCCCCCCTGCGCTGGGATGCGTGGGCAGGCATCCCCCTCCAACCAAGTGCTTGGGGGCCGGGGGCTGTCACCTCTTTTGGACCCCGGCTGTCGCCTGGAACTAAGCAGAGAGCCCCGAGGCCACGGGGTGCCCTTGTTTTGGCATCACCGGGGCAGGTTGTGCCGAGTTGCTCTTTGCAACACAACTGTTGCGATGGTTGTAGCAACTGCCAAGACCTGTGTGGTGGGGTGACCCTGGCTGGACACTGCCCTCCATGGCTGGGCAGGGCAGAGAAAATACAGCAAAAAGTTCATGAGCTGAGATAAGGACCAGGGGAGATCCCTCGTGAAATACTGTCAGGACAAAACAGACTCGAATTAGAGATATTAACTGAATTTATTACTAACAAAATCAGAGCAGAATAATGAGAAGTAAAGTAAGACCTTAAAAACACCTTCCCCACACCTCCCTCCTTCCCAGCTCTGCCTCCTCCCTTCCAGCAGTGCAGGGAGATGTGGAATAGGGGTTATGATCAGTTCATCACCTGTTGTTTCTGCTGTTGCTCAGGGAGAAGAGTTGGAATCCTTCCCCTGCCCTGGCGTGGGCTCCTCCAGGAGCTGCAGGTGGATCTCTGCACCCCCATGCCCTCCATGGGCTGCAGGGCCACAGCTGCCTCCCCATGGGCTTCCCCACAGAATCCCAGGGGAATCTCAGCTCCAGCTCCTGGAGCAGCTCCAGCCCCTCCTCCTGCCCTGCCCTGGATGTGTGCAGGACTGTTCCTCTCATATATTCTCACTGCTCTTCTCTGAGTGCAATTACATCTGTGCAGTAACTTTTTTCTTCTGCTTAAATCCCCGATCCGTGAGGCATCACCACCATCTGTGCTGGGCTGAGCCTTGGCCAGCAGTGGGTTTGTCCTGGAGCTGTCTGGAGTTGGCTCTGCCGGACACAGGGGAAGCTTCTGGCAGCTTCTCACAGAAGCCACCCCTGTAGCCACCCCACTACCAAAACCTGGCCACACAAACCCGGTACAGGAGGCCCTGGTGGCACATGGCCCTCGCTCCCAGAGAGCCCGCTTGGGACTGGCAGCTGAGGGAGGGAATCCCTGGCTGAGGGACCTACCAGCCCCAGGTGCCTCTGGAGAAGCCCCTGCAGACCAGGGAAGAGGGGCAGTGCCCGGTGTAGTCCCTTCTCACTGATGTCACCCCCAAACCCCTCAGCCTGGCTGTGAGCCTGTGGGTCCAAGTGCAACAATGCTCCAATGCTCCAGGACTTCCTGCGTGCCTTGTGTGGTGGCACGATGGCCTTGATGCCTAGCCCAGGCCCTGGGCCCGCTGCAGGCATTTTTGGGTTGTTCCTCATCTCCACAGCAGGGCCCATTGCAGCCCTGTCAGTCCTGGGGGGGGATCAGCTCTGTTGTGCCCACCAGCCTTTTAAGGCAGTGGGAGTTTGGGGGTTCCTGGCACCTGGCACAGATGGCATTTGGTCACTGGCAACACTTGGTGGGGACCAGGTGGTTCTGGTGGCCCCAAAAACTTCCTCTGGGACCCTGGTCAGGAGCCAGGACGAGGCTCCCACTCCCTGCCTGAGCTGCCTTAGCATGGCAATCCCCATCCCTGTCCCTGTCCCTGTCCCTGCCCTGTCCCCAGCCCTACCCCTGCTTCTGTCCCTGCCCCATCCCTGCTCCTGGCCCCACCCTTCCATACCCCTGACCCTGATTCTGTCCCTGTCCTTGACACTGTGCCTGCCCCTGCCCTGTCCCTTTATCCCTTCATTCTCCCTGCTCTTGCCCCTGGCCCTCCCCTGTCCCTGTCCCTGCTCATGCCTCTGCCCTTGCTCCTCCCCTGCCCCAGTGCTCACCCCACTACCTTCCTCAGGACTGCTTGAGTCCAAATTTGGGACTTGCTCCTTCAGGAGACCCAGACGGACCCAGCCCAGGGGGCTGGGAGTGGGCATGGCCCCAGGAACAAATCCAGCTGCTGCAGAGGACAGGGACACTACCTGAAGCCCCCAGCTCACTCCTGCCACCTCCCGTCACTGTTCCCCTCCTCATGGTGAATTATTGTTGGCTTTGTGGAAAGAGGGGCTGTAAAATGAGCACCGCCCATAGCTCCCTCCAGTTAGTCACCCTCTCAACTTCTCTTACAGCATTGCCAGGTTACCTGTTCATACCTGGCCTTCCCTAAAGCCAGGGGTGTTCGAGCCTGCCCCAAAGACCTGTTTCCTTTTTGGTCACTTGTTTCTCCCCCCAACCGGTGTTTGCTTTCAAATCCTCTCCCACTCCCTCCCTGTGACTCTCAGTGCCTCCCACACCTCCCTCACCCTCCAGCCCCCACAGCCACAGAGCACACGAGGTGTTCAAAACTCGCACAGTTTATTATGCTCCTTGCCATGCCCCGCCGGCCCCTCGGGGCTGCCCCGGGCCGGGGCTGGGCTGGGCGCGGCTCCACCCCCCAACGCGCTGACAGCAGTGCAGTAAGGCAAACGTTTGAATTGTCCGGGAAGAAAGATCTGTTTACACACCTGCCTGGGCACATCCATCTCTCAGCTGCTCGGTACCAGGTGCAGTTTGGTTTCCATGTCACACTCCCAACCCTTCGGCTGTCCCTTGGGAGCAGCGGTGATGCTGGAGGCGGCTGTCACACCGTGGTCACCACATCTCAGTGCCACCACATCTCAGTGCCACCACACAGCCAGCAGAGCTGGTGGCTTCAGCCCAGAGCATCACATTCAGGAGGGGGCAGCAGCAGCAGCTCCAAGGTGAGCAGGTCTGAGCAAAGAGAGGAGCAGGGGGACCAGGGGAGCTGATTTAAGGGAGCCCCCATGCACAGCCACAAGCCCAGCACTGACTGGCACAGGGATGACACAGACAAGTGCACATGAAGTAGTGATAAGCAGCTGTGGAACAACAGCAGTGGCTGAGACTCCTCCTGGATTTGGTCTGGGGCCTTACAGGGAGGTTGTGACACCTCCTGGTCCCGGCTGCTGCTCCAAGTGATCACAGCAGCACAGCGTGAGCCCAGCACTGCCAGGCTTTGTCACCCAACAGAAACTGGGAGCAGCGGGAGTCCATCTCCTCAGTAGTATTCCTCCTGAGACCCGCAATGCCTCTGTGCAGCTCCTGGCATGGCTGTGTTGCTCCACTGGGACAGAGCAGTTACCTGGTACCCACCTTGCTCCTGATCCCATCCCAGTTCTGGTTCTTACTTGTGTTTGAGTGCTGGGTTACCACATGTGGCAGCAGTTCCAGCTGTCCTCCAAGGTCATCATCCTTGGTCACTCAACTCTTTCACAGCAGCCACTGAGACCAAGCACATGGGATTCTTCCAGATCCCTTAACAGCAGAATCACCAAGAAATGGAATCTGCAGCCAGGGCTGGGACACCAGGTACCCAGAGATTGCCTCATGCCAAGCAGGAGCGTTACTGGTCAAAGCAGTGAAGGGGAAGATCCCAGGAGAGGCAAACATCTCCAAGAAGCAGTGGTGGAAAACAGTTCATGGTCTGAGCTCCAGCCCTGGGTTTAACTCAGACACTCTAGTTCCTGCTGGACTGCCCAGAGCTGATGGCTGAGGTCGCAGTGAAAAGCACAGCTGAGGGGGGAGGCACTGCAGCTCTGACAGTCTCTGTGCTGAGCCCGCAGCTCAGGGGGGTATTCCCAGAACCTAAGCCCTTTCTTTCGGTAGGTATCATTCCCAAAGTCAGACCTCATTCAGGGAACCTTCCCCACCCACCCCATGTACCCCAAGCTTTGCACGTTCCTCAGAGTGGCCCATGTCCCAGGAAATGGTGGTACAATCCTTATTTCAAAACCAGCATGGCCTCTGTCCCGTCCTGCCTTGTCAAGTGGAGTCCGTGAATGAGGTAGTATTCCCGCCGGAGGAAGGCATAGAAATAATCCGAGATGAGCAGGATCTGTGGAGTGAGATGTTCAGACACATCAGTGGTGCTTCAGAGCCAGGAATAGAGACATGTGTTGGTGAGAGATCCTGTCAGGGGTTAAGCAGTTCCTGGGCTGTTCAGCACATGCTGCTGGAGGTGCTACTGTGACCTTGGGAACACCTTCTCCATCCCCTCGCCGTGTTAAGCCAAGGGAGACTCACATATAGTAGCTCCATAAACTGGCCAAAATGTATGACAATGGCAGCTCCAGCTGTGCCACAGCTGCACACACCATTTCAGCTGCACCCACAGGACTCCTATTCAAGCGCTGTCCCGGAATCACAGGGTATTTTAGTTGGAAAAGACCTCTGAGATCACTGAGTCCAACCTTTGACTGATCCCCACCTTGTCACCCAGCCCAGAGCACTGAGTGCCACATCCAGACATTCCTTGGACACCTACATGGGTGGGACTCCACCATCTCCCTGGGCAGCCCTTTCCACCACCCCTTCTGTCAAGAANAGAGCCACAAGGTCCCCCCTGAGCCTCCTTTTCTCCATGCTGAGTCCCCACAGCTCCCTCAGCTGCTCCTGGTGCTCCATTCTCTTCTCTGGACATGCTCCAGCCCCTCAATGGCCTTCCTGAATGGAGGTGCCCAGAACTGGACACAGACCTTGAGGTGCCTCAGCAGTGCCCAGCACAGGGGACAGTCACTGCCCTGGTCCTGCTGCCACCCCATGGCTGGTACAGGCCAAGTGCCCTTGGTCTCTTGCCCACCTGGGCACACCAGGCTCTTGTTCAGCTGCTGTTGATCAGCACCTGCAGGGCCTTTCCTGCTGGGCACTTTCCAGCCACTCTGCCCCAAGCCAGGACAACTTTGGTTGTACCAAGACACACAGCAGGACTGTTCCCTTGCCTGGGGGCCTTGACATTGCAGGAATGGGTGACAGTGGATTCTCTAAAGCTGCCATCTTGGGAAGCTGCCTCTTCTGGGGCAGGCTGGGCTGTGGCAGGGACCTGCTGGCTCAGTAGTGCCATTTGTCACTTAGCCTCTTGCAGTGTGACCTCCCCTAAGGACTGCTACTCTCCTCCATTTGGAAACAGAAGCACATAACTAGAGTGGAAAACCTTTTCAGTGCCAGCCTGAGCTGGTAGTCATTGTTCTTGTGTCCTAGCGTGCAGATGCCACTTAAAGCATCACTTTGGCACTATGTCACCTGAAGTACAGGGCAGTGCTAAGGGCACGGAGACAGTCAGAGCCTGCCTGGGTTACTGTGCAATACAGCACAGAAAAACACAGCAGCTGCTGCAGAGGCTCAGTGGCAGGACAGGAGGGGATGGAGGGCCAGGTGGAGACCGGGGGAAAGAGAAACAGGGCTGCAGACTGCTGAGGCCAGGGGAGAAAGTGTGAAGGAGAACAGACCCAGGGAGAGGGAGACAGCCAGGATCTGCTTGCTTTGCTGAACTGCTGACAGGCTCTGTCAGTGCAGGTGACTTTAACTAAACTTCTCTGCAGATATCTAAATGGGAAAAGAAAGAGCTGAGGTGGCTGGGGATGAGGGCTAGGTCTTTCTCACAAGGAAATCAGATGAGATTTTTGCTGTCTGCATTTACACAGAGCACAAGACCTTGCAGGATCTGCTTTGACTTTCTCAGGTAGGAAATAAAATCCTCTTAGAATATCAACACCTGCCACGTCTAATTAAAGTTGTACTATTCCTTTCATTCCATAGCAGGACATGTAATGAACCACTCCCAGTTTCTTATCAGACCCTCTTAGCAGAGTATCTGTTCTCCCTCTCATCCTGTGCAGTCTCTTTTGTTTTTACCAAATGAGTATTTTCCCCAATAATCAAGGGTAAGAGTAGATGATTTTCTGTCCCTGGTCAAAGTGCTCCCCTGGCTTTAGGAGAAGCAGACAAGCATAAATGGTTCAAGCACATTAAAAAAAAAGGCAACTTTAACATGAACATTCTGCTCACCCACACATGGAACTGCCGCAGGGCTCAGGTACATGACAAGCAGCACAGAGAAGAGAAAGGACTTACAAAAGGTTGTAGCACCTGTGTACACTGAGTTCCACCCTTCAAGGGTGCTAAGCTCTGCTTTCCCAAAGGCCAGTGGAAGTCATGTATCCAGAATGGCCTCAGGAAAGGCAGGGAGGGCAAGTCCTGGCATCACTGGCACCCTGCACGTGATGACATGTCTCAGAAAAACTGGTGCCATGTCCCTATGCATGGGCAGGTCTCATTTGTCTGTTTTCTGGCCCCACTGCTACTGCCCTCAGGTTTTTCCATATCCCCTCTTAGCTCCCTTTCTCCATTCACTTGTGCTTGGTTCTGCCACTCTGAGATGCTTTTCCTCGGCCATCAGTGAGATGCTTTTCCTCGGCCATCAGCAACAGAGCACAGAACCTGCAGTCAGCCGGCCTGGATTGTTAAGCCACAGGTCAAATACCACAAAAACTCTTTCCCATTAGTGTGCCAGGGGCTGAGAACAGGCAGAATCCAGGAGGAGAGCCAGGAAGCTGCTATGCAGGACCACACGGGATGCAAAGAGCCAGCCCCATCCTGCAGAATTCACTGCTGCTGACAGATCACCCCATCCAGCAGCCTGCCCACAGTGCAGCTTCATTTGCCTCACTCTACTGACCTGCCCTATGTTGAAAGTCAATGTGATGGCATAATAAAAATTGGAGTTGGCACTTCCTGCATAAATCCATAGATGCCACAGAACAGGGAACAGGAAGGAGCAGAAAATGAGCACACATGACAGGATGAAGATGTTCCGGAGGACTGCAAAAGAAAAGCAGCTGTTAAAATTATGTATTACTGAGCAGTCATGGTTACACAACCAGCAACGGCATTTAGGGTGTGTGCAGGGGGTCAGAGGCACTCATACTTCCCTCCAATAACCTTTTGCAGGTTGCTTTAGTAACTTCCTAGATAGTGGTTATAAGAAATCCACTGTATTTCCCTTCAAAATAAATCTGCCTTTGCTGCAGTGTGAAATCCCCATTTGTAACTCTTTCCTTCTAGGTCCTGCTTCCAAACATTCTTTCTTGGATGACTTTGGCTTTTTGGTATCTACACTACAGTAACCAGCAGTCTGCACAGGGGTCTTTCCAGCAGCATCCCAATTCAGAGAGCAGAGCACTTTAATCCCATGCCTCATCAAGCTAATGACAAAGGAAAAAATGAATCTGTAGGTTATAGGAAAAGATACTTTCTTGGGAGGTGGCAAGGAAATGAAAGCATGATAAAAGGAAGAAACTCAAACAGGCCAAATGCACTGACAGACACATGACCCTGGGAGGTGCAAGAACACAGCAGTCTGTCTGAGTATGTGTCAGGTGGACAAAAACCAAGCACAACTTTGTCTAAAAGAGCTGGGAACTACCAGGCCAGGAGAGGTTTCGTTTTCTGTGAAGTGCTTATTCCTGTCCTTTGGTAGCAGTGCTGTAATCCATCCTGACAGTTGTGATGCTGTGCTTGGCTGCCGCTCAGCCCATGCCCATCACTCTGAAGTTGAGGGCAGCTGATGTTTTAAGAGCATTGTCACATCCAAACCTCTTCCCACCTATTTTAAACCTCTTGTTCAGTAGGTCTGTTCACACACTGCGGGGTGGGAGCATGTGACAGATGACCTTCCCTCTCACTGCATGCTTGGAATGAGCAACTGAACTACACTGAGCAATGACTTCTCAGAAGTTATCACCTGCTACAGCTGTGATGTGCTCAGGGCCAGCCTGGGGATTTCTGCCCTGTTTGATCACAGCTGCTTTGGCCTCAGCTCTCCTGAGTCTGAAACCCACAGAGCAGATGGTCTCCAGGTCTCCTGACTCCTGATTATGTCTCCTACAACAGGCAGGTGAGCTGTCCATGAACATACTTGGCCTGGCTTGGAGAAGGCTGCAGTGAAAGGCCTGGACAACCTGGCAGGGTTGGTCAAAGCAGTTGGTTTAAGCAAGAAATGCCAGGAAAAACACAACACTTCCGAATCTCCCCATGGAAGCAGGTTCTATAGACAGAGCCTAAGAATCCACAGGAAGCTGGTGGATTTCAGGAGATAAAGAGGGTCTTTTTGAAGCGTTTAAGAAAGACTGGACAATTTCTTGGAGTAATTCGGTTACTTTCACTCTAATCAAACAAGCAGATGCAAAACAAAGCACGACTGCAAGGTCCATCATTTTAAAGCTGGGGGACTCACCATTTGCAGGAGCACTGTTCAAATTACACAGCCTTAAATGGGAGTGAAGCACCTGGAGGATGCAGGACCGTACAAAGTTCTTATAGAAAAATTAATCTTCAGACCAAGACGGAGAGAGGGGGAAGATAAGGTACAAGTGCTTCCCTCCTTGACCAATTTCAACCCTAGTCCTAAAGACATATTAGGGACTGTATCATCAGAGGGAAAAAACCTCCAAAATCCAGCCTCCTTCTAGACACCCCATAGAGGTCATGCGAGCCTATGAACCTGGGTCTGGTTAGGTTTAGTGGTGACCATTTAATTTAATTATTTGACAGGCCTTTTCCCATTCCAGACAAGGAATAATCAAGCACAAAGAACTTACATCTGTAAAGGTGGCTCCAGACTGGAAGGAAGGCCATGTACAGTGCAACGTCTCCCACGGTGGGATAGGACTTGAAGATAGAAATGATGGCGAGCTGGACAAACATGAAAAACACAGGGTGTTCCCTGGAAAGGAAAACAAACAAAGGCTAAGAGGATGCAGTAGGGCCTCTGGAAACTGCAAATAAATACCAGCAAGGGCACAGATGTGCTGCAGGACAGGCTCAGAGAGGCTCCTGCAGCCCTGTTCTCTCCAGACTAGGCTCCAAATGCTGGGTGAGGTGGACAGAGCTGCCCTGCAGAGCAGGAGGGTCAGGGGAGGCACATCTGCCACAGCACTCACCCAACAACCTCAGGCCTCCCTCAGCACACATTTACACCTGCACATTGGTCACCTGTGCTGTGCCTCCCTGGCTCTGCCTTATTCACCAGAAGCAATTAGCACCTGCCCTCTGATGGCAATTTGGAGAAGCCCAAAGCCCATAGTTATCCCTCTGGGACACCTGATCTATCCAGGGCAAGCCAAAGGACAACCTCACTGAGAATCCAGGTGTGTTAATGAGTGTTTTTATCAGAAAGAAGTCTATGAAGTCAGATAGGAAAGTTCCCAAGTTCCCACTTTTCTTCTGACAATGAAGAGCCTGAAGTTCCAACCAGTTCTTGCTCTCTGACTACAGTGGCTTATGCTGGCAGGGAGCAGGCACTTCTACAGCCTCCATTTCTGCTGCCTCTTCTCATGCTTGCAACACTGCAAGTTCCACTGCAGAGCCCAGGTCACTCTATGTAAGAGGAACAGAGCTGAAACTATGAGAAATGAGGAGGACATGCCCTGTTAAAAATCTTTTTCAAGCTTGTAGATCAAGACATCTGACCTCAGCCTTAGAAGCTTCCACTGGACAACTTAAAAGAAGTAGCAAAGAAACACACTCATACTTACTTTAACTTTATTGCCAAGGGAATGGTGTAGAAGAACACATTGATTTGAAACACACATACGAAGAAAAGACTAAAGTGTTCAAACATCTCTGCAAAGAAGTACCAGAAAAGGCCAATATTGGGTGTCAGGTCTGGAACAGAAAGGCTGAAATTTGAAAAGAAAGTCATGGTAAATTTTTTAATGGTTGTTTTTTGCTGCCCTGCTTCTGTTGCATTAATTAATCATTGTGTGCTACTGGATGGAGGACCTAAATTGTAAACCCATGGAAGAGAAACCAAATGGATGAAAACGTGGAGAGTAGGTTTAAATCTTGCTGGGACATCAGGAATCCTTCCTGATGTCCCAGCAGGATTTAAACCATTCTCAAGCAGACATTTCTCCAGAGAGGAGTATTTCACAGCCATGGTAGCTCAACAATCAAATCCATTTCCAATCACTCAGTGGAAAACAGCTCCTGTCTTTAATTTTTGCTGTTATTTATTTAAAAAAAGTTGGAGTTGGCTAACGGTTGCTCTCCTCCACACATTCTTTTTTTTTCTTGCATTTCCAGTAAATCACAGACCCCACACTTCCTGGGTCAAGCACACACCTGTGTGTGATGGGCAAGAAACAGCCTGGGTGGGGAAGGTGAGGCCAGACAGAAAACCATCAGTAAAAATCTTTATACTTACATAAACCCATAAACAGATGGGATAAAATCCCAGGAGTTGAGCAGGAAGAAGGAGAGGCAGATGATCACCACCAGGCTGCACAGGTACAGGGATGCATACTGCATGGTGTAGAGCCAGAAACTCTTGCTTTTCAGTTTGATAGGTATGAACTGACGCTGAAAGAGAAACAGAAGCACCTCATCAGGTGGAGAGCCACAAGAATGCGCGAGTGCTCAGAACATCATTTTAAATTGATGAAAGAATCAAACACTGGTACTATGGCACTCGAAGGAGCAGCTTTCAAGCACAATTTGCTTGTTGTTCTTCACTGTGGCCAAGTAAGTCATACACATTGCATGTATTCCCAGAACTGTGTTTGAGCATACAGTGGCAAAGCTGTTCATTTCTGCTTGCAGTGAGTCACTCATGTGAGCACATGCACAGGCGTAAGATTTACACACCTCTCCTCACAGCTGCACTGGTACCTCAGACATTTGCAGTACTGCACTGGGGTGACAGAAAGCCCTGCTCCAGAACCCCCACCCTATGGTACCACCACTTGGCCTGGCAGTCCTGCTCTGCTGAAATCAGGGAAAGAGGATATCCACTGAGTTCCTAAGCACAAAGGAGCTCCTCTGAAAGCTGGCTTCCTCAGACAAAGTCCTGCCACTGCCACATGTGCTTGTCACAAGCCAACTTCAAGCCCTTGTCACGTAACATGACGGGGTTATCTCACTCCATCAGGTCCCCTGACTGTCTGTGTACAGACAAATATACACAGGGGCCAACACCTTTGGGAACTGCTCAGCATTCTGCGGCTCCAGGTCAGTGACATGGCTTTTCCATTTGGCCCTGGGGTTTGCAGTGGCAGATGTGCAGGGAACCTGCCCCGATTGCTGTGGGCTCTGTGTAAAGCTCACTGGGTTTTCTCAGTCAGAGTGGGTTTAATGTCACTTGCTGGGACAATGTAAGCAACATTACCAAAAATTTTTGGCAGGACAGACTGAAAAGAGCAGGAAAAAGGTGATTTAATTCTGTACAAACAATGCAGGAAAGTTCATTTGAAAATTTAGACAAAAGGACACACTAGCATGACTGCCTTTAAAAGTTGCAAATTAGGCAATCAAATATCAAAGCACTTATTGTTTGTGAATGCTTTTGTGAATTGTTTGTGAAGTACAATGCTTGCACTTTATTCCCAATTTACTTTGACTAAAGTTAAAAGAGAACAAACCAGACCAAAATATTAAAGATATAAATCCTCCTAAAAATCATCAAACTGAAAAAGCAACATCGACTCTGCAGTTCTTCTCTTGCAAAGTCTAATAATAATAAAATTCTTGAAAAAAAAGTAAGAGACATTCATGTCAGTCAGAGAAAGAAAATGAATTAGAACTGACTCCCATTCTGTCTGGAAACTCAGAGATTTGAGAACAGGCTAGTTAAGTATTTAAGATAAGCTATAAAAATCACCACCAGAGGTAACCAAAAAAGACTGGTGAAACACAGAACAGCAGCGTTTGAAATTATAATAATTTCAAATACTAAAAATTATCACAAAGTGATCTGTGAAGTGAGCTGAGCCTTTGCTGACATCACAGCCTCACCTTGCTGCCTTAGCAAGATAAAATTAGCAAGGTCAGCCCTGGGATTCAGGGTCTCCTTAATGGAGAGGGAGAAAGGACAACGAGCCTCTTTCCAGCACACGCCTTTTGCCATTAAACCTCAAACCAGCATTTTCCAACTTCTCTGGGTCTAAGCCCCTCATTGCTGCTCATATCACACAAAGAACAGCACTTATTTTGGGCAAGCTAAACACCACCCAGTCCTGTAGGTGACTTCCTGCTCCCTTCTCTCCACACACAGGCATTTCCACTCAGGGTTCAGACTTGAGGAGAGCCACTTTTTCTGAAACTCTGCACTTGTCTGACTCCCCTCCCCAGGACTGTCCCTGCACAGCTACAAGAAGACAACAGGTACCAAGAGTTAGAAATCACCTACCTGTAGAAGGTAAAGCAGTGCTGGAGCAAACAGTGTGAGAGGGTAGAGTGACTGGTATGTTGCTAAGGCCAGAAACACAGCACTGAGGAAGGCACTACCTGCAAAGAAAAAAAGTTCATTTATAAGGAACTTTTACTATAAATAGTCATACAGACAGGAAGTTCAGATGGGAAGAAACTCATAACCCTCTGCAGGGGATTCACAAGTATTAGGACACCACTTAAAGGAGTTTTTAGCAGCATGTATCCTGGAGGGTGTCCTCTTGTTAATGACATTTTGAATGGAGAATGACTCATTCCATAAGAAAGAACCACTGTCTGGTTTATATCTCCTGTCATTCACACACAGAAAGAGATTCATATAATTCAGTCTATATAAAGCCCATGCTGGCTGCTGTTAACGCATAGGAATACATTCACTTAAGTCATATCTGTATGCAAGAACTGCCATACTGGGCATGCTGGATACCCTCATCACCAGAATGCGTTGCACAGAGAAAAGCTCTGTGCAAGAGAGCAAGCAAAGTCTGCAGCTGAAGGAATGGAGTGGCATTAGCTCTGCTTTACTGATACCAAAACAGGCACAGAAAGGATTGGCATAGCTTTTCCAAGTGATCTCATAAATATGAATGCCTTTTATTGAGGCAGCTTTATTTGAGGTGTCTCAGTGTTGGGTACTCACATTTCTCAACTACCAGTAACAGAAATAATGTCCAAAAGATCTCAGGTTAAACAATAAAAATACAAGCACCCAGTGCAGTAGCCTGGTTATAGCTATAGACTTGATGGAAGTCCTGTGAAGATGGAGCTCAGACAGCAAAAGCCCTGACTCAGTGCATTGAACCAGCTGTCACCCTGCTGACAGCAGACACTCAAGAGAGCTCCTCTCTGCTTCCTCCTTTGAAAGGGAAAATACAGGGTTACCTGGTGACGAGCCTCTCCTCTCTTCAACTACACTCTCCTGACAGAAACCTCCCTATCCTGTATTTTATCCAGTGTTCAATTCTGCACAGATCTAAAGAAGTGATTCCCAGAAATCACAGCCATAACCTGATATCCTCTTTGCCCACTTAAACCCCAGACTGCCCCACTCTCTCAGTCAGGGAGAAACCACGAGACAGCCTTTGCCTATGACTAAACCATTGGTCTCAGGGTATCAGTGAACAGCTAAAAATCAGTCTAACTGAACAGACCCCACTTGTTTGCTATTGCAAAGGCTTTTAAACGAAAACACCTCCTGACTCAATTAGCCATTATAGGAAAACTTTCTTTAAAAACTATCTATATCAGCTTTTTCTTTGCAGTGCCTGTGTCTGGGCCCTGCTGGAGACAAGAGATCAGACTGACCTTTCCTCTGATCCAGCACAGAACTCCTTAAAACTTAGGTGACTAGTACAAACCATACAGGCTAAAAGCTTTTAGCACTAGGAAGTCATAAAAGAAACAGAAAGCTGGCATTATGCACAAAATGAATGAAACACTGCTTCTGACATAATCTACTCCGCTGGGCTGCTTTGGGTCTTTGGTTACTGCTTCTGCTTCCCCAAAGCTCAATTAGTTCATCTCAAACCATGTTTACAACTGTGAGTGAAAGCCAAATAATAGCTGCAGGCAAATGCTTGCTTTTGAATAAAAGTTCAAGGATAAGCTTTGAAAATAAATTGTTTATGACACTTAAGTGCATATTCACATACAAAAGAAGAGCAACAGAGCTCTTACGTCCTGCAACACACAGATCCATTTCTTCCTGAACAGAAAACTACCTAAAGCCAACCAGGAAAATGAGTCAGTTTTTAGATGAAACTCCTGGGTACATTGAGATGAAAGTAAGTTTTCACTTGACCATAAAGTCTCTTGATCTCACAAATTCAGGTAGAACTCTGACCTTCTTCCAGTCCTGTTTCTGCTGTGTTTCACTGAGATCTTTGTAGCAAATGTATCTGTAAAGTTCCCCCTGGATTTAATTTTTGCTACATTTCTAATCTTTCTAGAAAGTCATAAAGAACCCTTTTTTCTTCACTGTGTTACCTTTTATTGTAGCTAAAATGAAGAATGCGATGACAGAGTTGTTGATGGTGCAGGTGGACTTTGCCACACAAGACATCACAGTGTAGGGGTTTAACAGGTAGCTGAAAGAGAGCAAAGCTCAGGTTACATTCAGAGGAGTATCTAATTAAAGAGATACTCAAAGAAAAAAAAGATGCACTTCGCCTTTTCTTTTTGTTTATTTACATTTGATGGGATCCTCTCATCAGCAAATTAATTCAGCTGAACAGGTTCTTCAATCTGAAGCAAAAACCAGGCCTTTGGATTGCAGACTTGGACACAGGGGCCACTACAGAAATGAGACATTGGAGAGATGTCCAAAATGCAAGTTCTGGCCTAGAACATGACTACCAAAAATGTTTCTTGCTTTGCAGAAGCATTGTACATTTATTCAGTCAGATCTAGGATTATTGCGTCCAAAGGAAACTTTTTCTGCTACTCACACCTACTACTTCTGAAGAACAATAAGAAGAAAACATGATGGAAACAAATCTGAGACACGAGCAGAGTTTCCCACAACCCAACCAGTCTCCTGCTGTGGCAGAGCAAGCCTTTGTGTTCACCACAGCACGATCTGAGCACAAAACCTACCAGCTATGCAAGACTGGCACATTTTAGTTGGAATTATAGAAAAACTCTGAACGACTTTACATTCCAGAATGCAGCCACACTTCAGTTAGCCAAGATGCCAGTTCCTTTTGGAAATAAGAATTACAATAACCTCATTTAAATAGGTCCAGAGCAAAGAAAAACGTTTGGAGGACTACCAACACAATAAGTATGATAATGCACTGATCAGCCTTGCCAATAACTAAATTACTCATCAGAATCAGTAGACAGGGCTGAAGCTTTCCTAATTCTCCCTCTGTATTTTCCTATGTCTCTGAGTCCCAGTCTGTCTTTTTCAGTGTTTCCAGAAGGCAGCCTACAGCAGGACAGGCACAATTTAATGCCAACTTTGCTGAGGCAACATGCAAAACAGTCTGCAATTTACCCAGTTTACCCTTCTGGCCATGGGGAATGTGCCATCAAAAAAAATTCACGTGAAAATACGAAAAAATGGCAACTCATCTAATGGAGAACTCTCTCTGATACAGAACAATTTGGTCATTTCTTTTCTTTCAAAATATCAATTAAAAAAAATTCTGTAACAGTAGGTACCTTGCCTGTATATTAGTTATTTTAGTTGAAGCCTTCTGAAATAAAAAAATGTTTAGTATACAGAGAAACACCAAGACATGAAATTAATAAAATGACAACATGAAAACATCTTTTAACTGTTATAAGCAATTTCGGATATTCAAGCTGTGATATTCAGCAAGCATTTTGTCCAGCTGCTCAAAAATTCTCCTAACTTTTCTGAAAAGACACCATTTGGAGGGCATAGAATCAATTTTGATAACATCATAGAAGCAAAATAAATAGGAATGTGATCTGTGCTGACACAACATTCTTGTTATTCAATTAATGACTTCATGCTGCTGAGCCGACCTCAAAGGGCCTGAGTGAATTCACTTGTTGGCAACAAACACACGGAAATGCATTTGCTTTTCACTTTCAAACTGAGTATTCAGGGCCAATAGGAAATTCAGAATTTCTGTGGAAAATAAACCCAACTTTTGACAGTTTTTGAGGGCCCAAATGAGACAAATAAACCCCAAAGGGAGCTGAGGAACCAAAGCAGCCCACTGCAGCCTACAAGAGCAATACTTACAATAGTGCTACCTTGAGGGGGATGTAGTGCATCTCCATGGGTGTCTGGATGAGTTCAGCCACATCTGGTGCATATTTATCCAGTTCTATTAAGAGCTTCTGCTTTTTGAACTGAACAGGAGAGAATGATCAAAGACTGTCAGAAGAGGAAAGTCATTATTCTGTACTACTTGTGTAATTCTATTTCATATTACTCAGCCAGTTACCTGGGGTTTTTATTACTGTGGAGCATGGTCAAGCCCCAGGTGTGAGCTAAAACTTATGTTATGTGAGGAGTTGTAGAGAACAAAAAAACCCCCTATCTTTTCCCAAATACTTAACAACTGAAGTGAGAGTCAGGAATAAGCAGATAATCTCTACTTGTTTAAACTCCCTTAATTACCTGTGTCTACATCTTGACACAGCTACCAGTGAATTCCCCACACTAGAGTTTAATACTCAATCTTCCTAACACCTCTCTGGATCTCTAATGAAAAGCTAACTTTATAAATTCACTGTTCAACACACAAGCCCCTGAAAACCCAAACCCCGTAAGTATGGAGTCTTTGTTGTTTTAAAGATGGATACTCTGTGACAAATCTCTCTTTAATCTCTAGTTCTATGAGGCTCTCTATGGAGACAAAAGAGAAATCTGAAATATGAACTGACTGAATTATGTTATGGTGAGACAGGACAGAGATGTTAGCAGTGAATTCTCAACAACCAAAGTAACTCACATGTGGAATTCTTACATGTCTGCAGTTCTATTCTGAGTTATTTCCTTAACCTCAAAGTCAGAGGACGAGGAACAAGCACACATCCGGGTGGGAGACCACAGAGATGCTGCAGAAAATGTAGTCTCCCTGCTGATGTTGATACCTAATCCCCGCCCCTCTGGAACTGCAGAGAGCGCAGCACTGCTTACACAAAATGTTCTTTGAGAGCTGGGAGGAATCACTCACCTCCAAATACACATCCTTATAATTTGAAGGGAACAAGTAGTATTTGATGTCAGACTTTCACCACGCTCACTAGAATGGTTTATGTCACCTCAGAACTGTTGGAAGATTTCACTCCTTCTTTTTCACATCTCTAGTCTGTATATTACCTCATGCTGTGTGCAAAGAAACCCTCTCCAAGGTATAGCACCCAGGCTGTAGAAGACTGTACACTGCTGTCATCACCACTCAGTGCATAGCTACAGACACTGTAATAGTGCCACAACAAATTTAAAATGCCTCAGTTGTTTACCACATTCAGTCCTGTTTGTTTATCACTAAAATATGACCAGATTTGCTGCAACAAGGACTTGACACCACATCCTCTGGCACATCTTTTCTTTGGCCCAAGATAATTATATTTGCTGGGAGAAGAGGACCAGCAACACTGGGAAGTCAGCTTACCACAACTTTGTTGAAGTCCTGGATTGCCAAGTAAAGGGCAACAGCAGTTAGCACATCAGTTATCTAAAAAAGCAAGGGATAGACTAAGTGTAAGCAAAACAAACAAATAGAGAAAAATACATTGGTCAGCATTTAACAGGAGCTCTGATCTGACTCAGCTCAGGGGAAAAAAACACAAGCTTTAAAAATCCTGAAAGGCTGATTTGTGCAGTGCCCTCACACACCACCACTTTACCTTGAAGGCATGAGCTGTATCAAAAATATTTATATCCACAAAACAAGAGAATGGGGAATTAAGAGGAAAGAAACTGCTCATGGAGAGCAGCACGTGAGGGTAATAGAGAGAATCACTGGTGTAGTGAGAGCACAGCAACACTTGGGCAGTGCCCAGCTGGTTAAACCCACCTGGCCACCAGGGCAGCATGACAGTGCCTTGAGCTGCCCCAGAGTGCCCAGGCAGCACAGGGCAGATGGCTGCTGGCTCTGCACAAGCGCTGCCTGGAAGGGACCTGGGGACACAGGCTCCACTGGGTGCTATGTGCGGCCAGAACAGGACTTCTGTTCTTCTGAATTATGCACAAGAACTCAGAGAACAATCCATAAGAGACATTTGGGGGATGAACCCCTTTGTGCTCCTTGCAGGTCTGGGGTTTGGCAGACGGAAACAGTAGAGTAGGGACTGGTGAGAAACAGCAGTGTAGGGATTAGGCTGGGGGGACGAAGTATTTTTTTACCTATACGAGATAACGTTTGAAATTTGAAATAAAATGACACCTTCCTACCCCTCTGTGGGGACACTCATCTAAGCAAGAACTCACAAAAAAGAAGGAATATGGACAAGAGGGGAAAAGCCTGAATGTGGATTTGTGCAAGCAAAGCTGCCTTTCCAATTAACTGTGAGCTCAGCAGGAATCTGAGCTACAGGGAGGCTGAAGGACTGAAAAGAAAGTCACACTCAGCATTTCCCTGAATGGGACCTTTCAGGAGAAGCTTTCCAGGAGCACTTACCATGAACACCAGTTCAGCATATTCAATCAGGAAGTGAAAGAGATAGATTATCAGTGGGGTCTGAAAGAGAGCAGAAAGGAAATACTGTCCAGATAAAATACTGGTGATCTGATGAGACAAACTACAAGAGTTGAGCAGTTCTACAAGAAACTGCCAAAGGTAATTTTCTTTGGCCTCTTCTCCAACACTGCTATTTCAGAGCAAAGTGATTAATCAAAGTACACTTACTGGTCTTTTCCCTTGCAAAGTCCTCAATGCACTTTATAAAAGACACCATCGACTCTGAAAATTGTATTCTATTCCAACTTTTCAATTCTACTACAATAGTGGTAGACTTACAATAGAAAGCGTACAAAGACCAGCTTTGGAAAGTAATTTTTTTTCTAGAAAATCTATTTTTTCAAGTTGTCTGCAGGTACTTTCGAATGATTTCCTACACAGCTGGTTCCCCTGTTATTTAGATGAGTCTTTTATAACACAAAAAGAAGAAAACATGTTAAAAACATAAAGCAGTAGGGTTACAATTCTATCATCCTCTTACTCCTAGTGCTTTTCCCTTCTAAGGCAAGAGGAAAAGCATGTTTCTGAATTATTCCCATCACACAACAGCTTAGTCTGGAAGGACTATATTTACATGCTGCAAATTCAGTCTTCACAGTGAGAAAATAAATTTCTTTTTAAATACTTTAAAAATAATGCAAAGGTCTAAAGAAGCATGGGGAAATATTCCACAGCCTGGGAGAAATTCTGTCTAAAGAAGTAGAACTTATTGAAAAGAAACCAGTTTTCAGAGCATACCAAGTACCTGCTTCAACCCAGGTGACACTATGTATGAGTGTACCTTCATATCAGTAAGACCACTCAAGGGCACAGAACGCCACAGGTGCTTAAGTGCTTTCGTAGGAACGAGGTGTTTTCAAGATGAGGAATAAACAAATTGCATGCTTGTGCTAGTATTAGAATTTCTGCAAATGCAGAGACTCCAGGTGCTGATACCCAGTAAATCCTATCAGACTCACAGTGACACTGTCCCTGCTCCAGCTTGTGCTGACAGAAACAGCTGGATGTGAACAGAGTCTTTGACTTATTACAGAGTTCCCCTGCCTCAGTTTCTTCATGCAGTAACAAATATGACACTGTCTGCCCCTGCACAGGGAATGCACTGGGATTACCTGGATTTCCTCGTGCTGGTCACTGCACAACCACTGCTCAGACAAACCACACAAATTTGGGTTCTCTGCAGTCTTTGGGATGAGACAGGCCCCCAGCCTTCTCCAGGCCCTGAGCAGTCAGACTAAGACCCCTGCCACTGGAATATCACATTTAAAACCAAGCATGCAAACCAACCTCATGAAAAATAGCTCCAGAGTATGGCGAGACCCCTAAATCCAGCAGAGCTAATCCTTCGACCACTGAAACAGACAAAACACCTGCGTTAGAACCCTGTAATGTGGGAGGTGAGAAATCTCACGATGGTAAAACTGCAGGTTTTAAAATACTGACACTCTAAGAATCTCACAGTGAATGGGTGACACCAAACCTCCCAGAGCCAACAGTCAGCCAGAACTGATTTGCCCCCAGCTCTGCCATGCACGTTCCTGCATGGGCACTCACCACCTACTTATTTGTTTCAGCTAAAAATGTTCTAGATTAAATCTTTTGCACTTGACTCCATATAAATCACATGCATGGTATCTCCTCCTTTTGAGTCACCTATTAGGTGATATATGGCATCTATGCTGGAGAAATACTTAATTCCAGGAGGACAACCACAACATAATATAGAATTTGAACTGTTTTGCCTCATTAGATGTACAGAGGCCTCTAATGTCCAAAATCACAAGGGAAGAACAGAAATGAACACATATTGCCTGGAAAAGCTAAAAGCTTTATCTCTTGTTGAAACTTCCTGACATTTTATAGCCTTAATTCAGCTCCTTTGTGCTCATGGAGTTACAGCTTGCCCTGCAATATATGTGTGTGCTTTTCCACAGAATCTCCACCCTCCTGAGCACAGAGATTTTCTGGGACTGAGCAGAATGCAGTGAAAGGAGCTAAGGGAAATGGGCCCACTTGTTCAGAGGGAAACAGGCAGGACACTGCAAGAAAACACAAGAGGTGCTCAGTTCAGTGACGTGCTGGAGAAATAGATACTGGCTGCCACCAACTTCCTGTATGGTGACAACCCAGACTTTTCAAGATGATCCCACTTTTTCTCCTTACTATCTAGATACCTACCCTGATGCTCTAAGGTGGTATTTAGAAAGATTCAATTGCACAGGAAGTGTGAAGTGCTGCATACTGTGGAGCAGAGGCCTCAGGTCATCAAACGCACTTGTACTTTTGACCTTTATTACTTCTGGGCCACTCTTTTCCACCCCAAAACTGCAAATAATTTTACCTGCATAATAACTGGATACCAAAGGGATGTCTTTAAAATAAATAAAGGTTCCTAACAGACTCAGACGATACAGATGAACGTCACTGAAAAGTCCCGATTACACTGTACGTCACTCAGCCTTCAGAAGAGAATTTGAATCCCTGGTAACGTGTGGGGACACCAACTGACCAAAGGAAATGAAGTGGGGGCCGTGCAGTGGCATTCTCACCACGACACGGTGCCTGTGCAGGGACAGCGGAGCGGGCCCGGTCGAGGCTGATGGAGCCACACCCTCCGTGCCGGGTCGTTTGTGTACATGTGTGACACCACCAGTGCCCCGGGCCAGCTGTGAACCTCGACGTCCTGGCTCCAGCCCCGTCCTCTGCTTCCAACCCCCCGGCCCTCCCGTCCCCC
>VWZT01005918.1:1236-30103 GCA_013397055.1 Pachycephala philippinensis | reverse complement strand
CGACCCGCTCGGCGATGAAGGCAGCGAGGCTGGAGCGGTAGAGCGCGGCGCGCACCGTCACAGCCGCCAGCACCACCAGCACCAAGGGGGCCGCCATCCCGGCGCGCGCTCCACCGCTGCCGCCGGCTGTAGTTCCCGGGCGGCGCCGGGGAACACGGCGCCAATGAACCGGCCAGCCCAGGCAGACTACATGTCCCAGCAGCCCTCGCGCCGCCGCCTCCCGGCACAGCTCGGAACTACGGCGGCCGCGGTGGGGGGGGGCGCCTGTGTGTGTCAAGTTAGCAGGAGCGCGGCGGCCGCGGCCACTTGGAGCGGCCAGGCGGGGGGCCCGCTCCCCGTCCCCCGAGCTGCCCCGTCCCGGTCGCCCTTGCCCAGGGCGGCCACACGGGACAGCCCGTCCTCAGCCGGAGGACGGGGAAGGTCTGTCCTCGAGTGGCATCGCGCTCCCCGCGGGCCGTTCCTCCCGCCTGTAGATCCGAGGTGCCTCCGGATGGCAGCTCTGCGCAGCTGGGGCAGGGCCTGGCGGGAGGGGCCCAGCTCGGACGAGGAGCGTCGGTGGCTTCTGAACTGTTTGGAAATCCCCTCAGACAGTTCTTTAATTTTCAGGTATTCACAGACCCCCATGGTGTCTGCCCGCGTGTTTGCTGTGGCTGTGGTGAGAGTCACGGCTGTTGTGATGGCACCGAGTGCTCGTGGCCGTGTTTGGTTTCAGAAGGCTCTTGGCAGACTCAGGTTCTCAGTCTATGTGGTTTCAACAGCTCCAGAGCTTAAGAGTTCTGGGGAGACTTTCACCCACCTGCCTTCCCAGCATGGACTTCCCTGCTGTTCTCCAACAACTGTTCCTCCATCCCCATCCCTGGGTATGTGCACAGCCCGTTCACACAATCTCACACAAAAATAGCCTTTACAACACTTCATCTGAGTGGAGACAAGCGGAAAGAAGACATGATAATCTGAAAAATTGAGTGACAGTGAAAACGCATTTCGTGCGGTATGTGAAGACAGCAATTTTTCATGTAATTAAAGCTAGGATTTGCTGAGTGTACTGGGGTTGCCATTGAAAAGAACTGGATAATGTCCAAGTCAACATTTATGTTGGATTTATGCAGCTTCAGAGCTGTAGAGTTGCACCCACCTGCAGACGTGGAGAAAGGCTGAATTCCTCTGGGACGTGGTCCCTAAAGGCCCAGGTGACCCAGCACATACTGTCCCCAGGACTGGAGAGGCTGGTTGGGTTAGGTGGTCATTCACATACACTTTTGGGACCTTGGCTGCTTAGAACATGAATCCCTTCATGCTACAAAACCAGCTTCAGATAGTCCCAGGACTGTTTCCTACTGTGCTCGCTCCCTCGCCGGGGTTCAGCTGTTGCCTTTGCAGGGCTTCCCTCAAGTGTGGTCATATCCACCGCCATGGGACAACAAATCTGGTCCTGAGGCCATAAGAGGAGCTTCAGTGCTCAGCCTGTCGTGTGGCAGCTTCTCTGCTCTCAGGCTCTCTGGCACGAAGGTGTGGGTTGTGCTGGTAAAGCTGCTCTGTGAGTGTGGCTCTGGCTGGCCCTGGGACTTGGCCCCAGGACTGACCGAGCCTGGCACATCCTCTCATAAATCAGGATGAATGCATTCAAGTTAATTTATTTATGCAAGCATCTGTAAATAGGAAGCCAGAAATGCTGATTCTTCTTTGCAGCTGTTCACAATGGTCTCTTGAGTTTTCTGATCAGAAATGCTCTTTTTTGTGTGCTGGTTCTCTCCAAATGACAGTTCTGATCCAAAGTACTTGACAGCTGTTGCCTGTGACTGCTGCTTTGCTGAGTGACTGGCATACAGTTGTGAGCTTAAAACTGCACTGCTCTGGGATGCTGATTTTGCCAGTCTGCGCTGTGCCATGTGCTGTCCAGTACTGTCTGATGCAGTCCAGGGAAGATTCAGATAATCTCCAAGAGCAGCAGGAATCAGATGTGGAATCAAGTCACTACAGTTGTTTTGTGTTTAATTGGTGTGCTAAGCCAACTAAAAAGAAAGGTCGAAGAATAATTCATGACAAATGCAGCAATTCTTTCTGGAGCATGAGTTTGCTCCAGCATGTCTCCAGGAGGAGATCCCGGGGCTAGCAATGGAGGGAAGTTCCTAAACCAATTGACATATTCAGCCCCCTCAAAGCATCAAATATGTAAGGCAAATATGAGAGGGTTGAGTATCAGTTGCTATCTGATGGCCACTAATTTGGGGGGTTAGAGCTGCCATTAAGGAGTGGTGCTCCACGCTGTGGTGCTGCCTTTTATGTGGCAGGAACTTCTGAAGTGACTTTCAGCCAAATGAGACATAGGAGCAGACCTTAAAAACCCTTGGGGTTCCTACAGGCTTTGTGAAAATCAAGGGGAGTTTCAGGAGACCCAGGCTGGAGTGAGTTTTGCATGGGCAATAGCACAGCCGACTGCTTCCCCAGCAGCAGTGAAGGGGCAGAGAGAGATGGCAGAACAGAGAAGAGATCTTGGGGCTGTCAGAGACTCATACTGAGCTGAATGGAGACTTCCAGCAAGGAGCTGAAGAGACACAAACCAGAAAACCCTAAGAAAACTCTGGTATGCTTGGTTAGTGCAGCAATTTGGGGTTTTTTTCCAGAGGCATAAACCTGATCTCCTGTGTCCTGGTGTTTACCCCAAACTGATGGTCGTTTTTGGAGCATTGGGGCATTTACTGGCTATCCTTTCTTCCTGAAATTCCTTGGCTCTGCAAGTGATTTGGCAGGAACGTGCACAGAGGGCTTGGTGTGCTGAGGCCTGGGAGCAGTTTAAGGAGCTGAAGTTTGGGGATGTCCTGCCATGGTGCCACCAGCAGTGCAGCAGTGGGGCTGTGGAGTGGTTGTTGGTCCACACAGGGAGCAGCAAATGCAGCTCTCAGGGGGACCTTCATGCTGCTTGCCCCACAGCCTCCAGCTTTTGTTGCCTTACAAAAAGAAGCAGATCTAATGGGGCCAAACACGCAAGCGAGAGCTGCTGCTGCTGCCGCTGGGAGATCTGTGCTCCCTTGATCGCGCTGCCTACGTGAGGCACCCACGTGGAGTGCTCAGGGGATGAATTCAACCTGGGGATGTTGCATCACGGAACTTTCATAAAACACTCTGTTTAAGACTGAGCCAATTCAGGGATGATTCATCTTTGTTCCTGCAAACAGATGCTGGTTTGGGCACTTCTTGTGTGCCCTGCTGGAATTATGCAATGGTGACATTTTTCAGGGTAAACAAGCCACTCCTTTTCTAGTCTCACTGTACAAATTAGGTGTTCTGATTTCTGAGGCACCCTCCAGTCCTCCCCAGTGGCTCTTCCAGTCTAATGCAGTTTTTTTGCATTTGGGAGACCACAGCTTTGTTGTTATTCTGAGATTTCATCAGGGCCCTGTGCAATGACTTGCATATCTCAGGGATGCTTCCTGTTCCTGTGGGATCTATCCCACCCTATCCCATGTCCCAGAGGGGTAATTTTCACCCACCATTTATTTTGGCCAAGCTGTCATGTTTTATTTCCATAGTCAACCACTTCAGTGTTACACTATGTTTCCTTCTACCTTTCCCACCACAGACCTTGCACAGCAGGAGTTGCATTGCAGTCATTAGTGGTCCTCAGTGGCTTTGGTTTTCCTGAGAAGTTCACATTTACATATTCTATCTCACTATACTGGGGTCCTTTACTGATAAACATTTGAGTTGCTTTTGCCTCTCCTTTTCAAGTTGTCATCTGTTGGAGTTTATTGGCTAGAACACCTGCCAACTTTCGGGTTTGTCAGTGAAAAAATACCCATAAACTCATATGTCTTTAATTTTTGTGGACTACATGACTTCTCATCACTGCTTGCTTTTTTTTTTTTTTGTTTTTTTTTTTTTTTTTTTTTTTTTTTTTTTTTTTTTTTTTTTTTTTTTGTTTGTTTTTTTTTGGTTTTGTTTTGTTTTGTTTTGTTTTCATGGGTAAAAAATGCTGTTAAATTGAAAGGTATTGCTGGTTTTAGAAATTGCTGGGAGAAAGGTGCTTGCCTTTTGTTAGTTAGCTTGGAAAACAATCCTAGCAGTCTGGAATAGCACTGCTGTAGGTATCTTCCAGTCTTTCTGCTATTGACTGACAGAAGACAGCATGAAGTTTGTGGTCTTTTATGGAGGTTAGTAGTGGTCTGGATCAAAAATGGAGCCTGAGTGACTGGCTTTTCTTCTTTGGGTTCAGAGACAGGAGAAAATAAACTGCACTTCAGATTTCTCTGAGTGGCTTCATGTGCCAGGAACTTCCTTTCCAGGAAAGACAGATCTCTTTTTAAGTAAGCAAATCAACTTTTCTCAGCCTTCAGAAAGATTGTGTTTCTGCTTTGAATGTTTTCCAGAGTGAGTTTTAAATGGCAATGTTAAAAAAAAAAAAAAAAATCCCCAAAGAGGAAGGCGCTAATTCCTGCCAGCTAACTTAAGCCAATTAATCATCTAGTGGAAACTTGTCATCTACACGAGGGAGAGATGGGCTTGTCCAGAGAGCTACAAACTGACCTCAGACACCTCTCCTGGGTGGGGAAGGGATGAACTGATGACGTGAGCTGAACCCCGAAACTCTGGACACCTGAAGTTAGGCAAGAGGAATCAAAGGGGTCTGATAAACAGCACTGTTCAGCTTTTGGGCACTGGCTAAACTACTCACCTTGACAGCAGCATCTTAAAAAAGTGGGCTGTCCCTTCATCTGGCATTGCTTTGCCATCATTCTGCTCGGCTGCACTACCTGGCTGTGTGATCAGCTCCCACAAATAACATCATAATGGACCTGGCACCCTTCTGCTGGGCAGGCCCCCAGTTAAAATTCCTTGCTGGGTTGCACTGATGGTTGTTTGTATCAGATTTGTGAAAGTTTATGGGTTTGGTTGTTGGTTTCACCTCTCACCCTGATATCTGCCTTGAGAGAGTGATCTGCTTTGCACCTTTCTTGGCAATGCAGAGGAAAGACCAGAGGGTCTTGCAGACCAGTGGTCTTTTTTTAATATGATGAGAAGCACTTCAGGTGAGTTGAGTTCATAGGTCCCTGGTTTAACAGGTCAGTATTTCAGAAGGGCTTTATTTTTCCACAGAATTTCTCAGTTGGAGGGTGTGAGAACAATCTTTGATGCCCGCTGGCTGAGCAGCCAAGGGCTATGTATAGTCTGTATCCTGTGTTGTGAGCTGTTGCCTGGACTGTGCTTTCCAGGGCCACACATCTGTGTGCAGACACCTCTCTGCCGTGGCAGTGTGTCCAGCTGGGCTGGAGGGAAGGACAAGCAGAAGGGAGGGACAGAGGGAACGTGTAGGATGTGTGCACTGCCAAGCTGACAATACAGATTTCCAAATCAACATGATTTTCTTCATTTGTGAGGGACTTGGTAAAAGAATTGAAGCCAGCAGGGAGTGATGGATGGAAAAGCAGTTGTTAAAACTAGATGTGCCTTTTTTCATGTTCACTCGACATGAGGAATGGGAACAGGCAGATTAGAGAACTCAGAGAACACTCTGTGCACCTGGAAGCTTCTCAGCTTTTCCCAGTCAGATCTAATCCAGCTTGTTTACCTCCATCAGGGATCTGCCATGCAATCAGATGGGAAAGAAGTGAAATGGGATCTATCTGTGCATTACCAAGACTTTGCAAACTAGCCCTTGCCCAGGTTGCTCCCCTCCACCTTCCTCTGTATTTCTGTTCTCTTCTCACATGATCATTTTCAGATGCACTGCAAGTTGCAGGAGCAGGGTCATTTTCCCTGCCAGACCAGTGCCATGGTATTTAGTTCACCTTTTCCAACTGCAGTAATATGGAGCACAAACATCCCCACTGCAGTGGGGAATCACAGGTAGCGTGGTTGCTGCTGGCAGCAAGATTTGGATGAATTATTTGTAGTTCTATCTCCTTTCAGCTCTGGGAACAGTCCAGCCAGAAGGAAATCATTAAGTGTTGGGAAAGAGAATGCAAATGTCTGAGTTTGGCTGTTTGTTGCAGGGGGTTGTCTGCAACACTCACCAGCGAGGCTGGTGGCTTATGCCAGTGACACTGGAGCTCTGCCTTCCCAGAGCAGTGTTTCTGTGGGAATCTACCTGAGAACCAGGCACTCCAGCAGTGCCCTGTCCCAGCGCAGGGACAGTGTGTGAGCCCTTGCAGCCTGTGCTGGAGTGAGTCCAGAGCAGCTGCTGCCCTGCTCCCGGACTGCGCGTCTGGAGCAGCGTCACATCCGCTGGTCTGTGCAGAGCCACCCAAGGCTCTGAGCAATAGGGTTCTGCTCGAGATGCAGCCTGTGTGCTGCTTCAGAGGTTGTGTGATGGTGAAGAGCAGGCATTCAAACAGTAATATTTGCACAGAAGTTGCAGGAAATCAAGGTTTGCTTTTAAACAACCAGTGTAAAAATTCTCACCCCACCAACCTCACCTTTTTGGTCTCCCTCAGCTAGGAAAGATCTCACCATGCAGGGGCTCATTTTACATAGTACCTCTCAAATCCATCACTTAGCCTCACTCCTGAAGCCTGGAGGCAGGGAACAGGCAAATCAGAGCTCCTAAACCAGCACTACTCCTAAAGCACCACTGAACCTGGTGCTTCAGGAAAAAAGGTGGATACTTCTCTAGTGAGGAATTTCAGTGGGCAAAGGTATCACATTATCATGGCATTCACACTGTCCAGGCTGGGGAGGAGGGCCAGCAGGGAGGAACACAGCTGTCTGACAAAAACGTTAATGAAGATGGTGTGAAGCTTTTCCACCTCCAGCTGCCCACTGCCTACTAATGTCAGTCCAGGTCATACGGATCAGAACCAAACAACCACCTTCAATGATTTGTCCTTCAAAGACTGAAGAGGCTCAAGTTCTGCAAATTTGCAGACTGCAGACAAAAATAAAAGCAACTTAAATGTTGTGATCCAGTCTTGACAAAGCTGTAGTTGGAACAAGGCTTTGTTAATATGTCATTGCCATAAAAACCACCCAGAGCTGAGACCGACTGGAGCACTTGATATAGAGGGATTAGTGCAAACACAACTACAAGGAGCTTGAAATTCAGAGTGAATCTGGCCAAGGACAGCTCAAACCCATTCTTTCAAGATTTAAGACAGATTCTGGCTAGAATGGCACATTCAGAGAAGAGCAAGGAGCTGAGCTGCCGCAAGATACATATCTTGTTGCTATTAAAAAAAAAAAAAAAAAGGAATGAAAGGAGTGTGACAGCTGTGGATGCAGGTGACTGTGGGAGCCAGCACTGAGGCTGTTGGAAAAGTGAAGGAGGGGGCAGTGCAATCCCTGCCCCTTTCCAGCACCTGAGTCCCTCGCTCCTGGAGCCAGAAGCACTGCAGCGACTGAGCTTGATTAGAAAGTGACGTCTTGAGAGCTCTCTAGGGATCACAAATTTCATTATTAACTGCCACTTCAGCCTTTTTTTAGGTTGCTGCTCCATTTGTTGTATCTAGATAAGCCCTGAAGCTATTAATGCTTTCCCAGACAACAGGATCACGTATTTGGGCACAACATTGGTTACATCCTGGTGGCAGATTAACATGCCTAATGAAACAGTAATCAAACATGGTGCTATTGATCCCCTCCCCCTGTCGAGGGCAAACGCTTTGTCTTTTCTCTGCTGAGACCATTCAACACTTTGACTCCTGCATATCTGTGATTTTAATACATCAAGGAGCCTAATAGCCATTCTGATGTGGCAGCAAAATTACAGCCAGATCTGCAGTATTCTGGATGATGATTTTGCAACTGAATAGGCTTGCACATCTTCTGGATTCAGTAATTTATAATAAGCACATGGGTTTTGTTCTGATCAAGTAGAATATTGGCTTTCAAGACTTTCATACCAAAAGGTTGGGTCAGATCCAGTATCCTGAGGACACTGGCTGAGCATTCACAGCCGGCAGCCCATTTCCTTCCTTCTTTTCAAGTGAAAGAAAACCAGGCAGGTGTGCAACAGCTGGAGCAAAGAGAGACTGGAAAGGCAAAGTGGGTGATGAACATCAGCTCTGTGTATCACACTGTTTCCTTGCTCTGTTTTCCTCTAGGGGAAGCCAGTAGGAACCAGATCTGTGAATCTCGCTTGGGTCTGCTGCACATTCCTGAGCTCTGCACTGTCCCAGCTGAGGAGGAGCTGCTGGTGACAGCCAGCCAGGGAAAGTGGGGAAGGACAAAGCACGTGCTCCCTCAGGCAGGTTTCTTCCAGCTGCCCGGGCACTGCTGGTCACTCAGTGCCTCTGGGAGCAGGAGACGCTGCTGGGTTCACCCTCCTGGGGACCTCCCACGCCCCTCCTGGCACCGCTCTCACTTTGTTGTTCTGACACGTGGCACCTTCCCTCTTCCTCAGCCTTTGCTGATAGCGGTTTAAGGCCATAGATCATATGATGCATGCTCCCTCTCCCTGTGTGGTTACATCGGAGTGTCTGTGTGTTTTAAGAACAAAACGCTGGGTTTTGGCTGGCAGCTGCTGAACTGCACTGTGCCTTTGTGTGCTGCAGGGACTGCGAGTGCAGAGTGTTTTCTCAAACATTTCATTAGATTTCTTTGTCTTCAAGGCAAGTGTGTGTTTTCAGGCAAGAGCCAGATGCAGAGAAGCCCTATGGGCATTTCTGAGCAATGAATCCCCTCCCTACGCCCCTTGCCTGCTTCCCTTCCCTGCTCATTGTTTTGCCATTTGATGGGGGCAGTAGAATGGACACAGACACCAATAGGAAGAATGGTCTTGTTTTGCTTTTAATATTGAAGCAAAACAGAGGTAAAAGGATACATTTGGTAAAACAGTAAGCTTATTACTCACTTGGCTTTAGCAATGAGTAAAAATAAGCAAGGGAATGCATCTAATCATTACTAGAGGAGAGAGAGAGAATAGTGATTGAGAGAGATCCATCACCAGTCGCCTAAATACTCCACCATCATCCAGATCAGCAGTTGCTGGGGAGCCCCATTTCATAGCAAGGACCTGGAGAACCCTTCCCGGCAATTGGGGAAATCCTACACCGTGCATCCACCCGTAGCTCAGGTCTCCAGTTTACGCACAAAAGGGCTCCAGCTTTATAGGCCCAGACTGACAAGTCCAAATGACTTGTTTACCTTTTTGTGCAGAAAACATCTGGTTCTGATGGCCCACTTCCTGACCAGCTGGGGGCAGGACTTGACCAGAGCCCTGGACACAGCTGGGAGGGTTTTGCCTAAAATACTCTACTAACAAGTCTCTAGGGATATCTGTTGGAAGGATTTCTTGATGTGCCCTACACAAGGTTATACAAACGTCTCTACAACAGCCAGTTTGGCATTAAGAACAACTAATATAAATGTTTTAATAATCTATTTTTAACTAAAGAACCTTGATGGTGTTAACAGGATCATGCTCAAGATTCATCTTGTAAGTCATCTCAGGCTTAGGCCTGCTGTTCAGGCCTTAGCAAATCACTCATGCACTGTTCCTGGGCTGAACTCCCCCCAGCTCAGGGACCAGCTTGCACACCCCAGTGTCCAGTGGAGGGGTGAAAAAACAGCCTGTGCCCTCCCAGCCAGCTGGGCCTTTGGCTGCAGGAGGGGTTTGTGCAGGGGGTGTGTGTTGGTCCTGTAGGACACCGGAGCAGCCCTTCCCAGCTGCTGAGCATTCCTGGAGCACCAGGTCCTCCCCCAGACCTGTCCTCTCATGCCTGATCCAGCCCCAGAGCACTGCAGTGGAGGTGCCTGAGGGTTTGTCCTGTCTTTTGCCTTATTTTCCATTAGGAATGTGGAAAAAATGCACATGGTGTTCTACAGTGCTGTACTCTGTGGATGGCACAGAGGTTTCCTGTTGTGTGGGCCCTGGCAGCTGCTGGAGGTGGCTGCAGAGTTGTGGGAAATGAGTGCCAGAGCCTGTGGGCACTTGTGGGTCAAATATTTTTCCCTTGTAAAAGCTCGGTGTTGTTTTAAACCACTGAAGTACAAATTTTAATTCTCTATTTGGAAATCAAGGCAACAGGAATACCGAACCCACCTCCTTGTGTGCAGCTTTAGTAACAGTGAACATATTTCATGGTTTAAAGTAATGGAATTGCAAATTCATCCTGTGACAAGTTTTCTGTCCATCTCTGCTTTGTTCCACAAGACAGCAGTGCTGTCCTTAGAATGGGAAGCAGCCCTGCCTTGGAAAGCTACTGCTAAGCTGAAACTAGTATCTCGATCAATATTTTTCCAGTTAATCCTCAGAAGGGATGGGAGAGAATCAGCTAAATGATAAAATAAAAGTCAGGTGAGTGGCAAGCTCCTCCCCAAAACATCAGCCAAACTTGTGGAAACTTGATCCTGGTCCAAACCAATGCAGCAAAGCCAACGTCAGTCCCAGGAAGTGCAGACTTGTGACTTCCACCATTTGGTGGCCCTGGGTGACATCTAGAAGTACTCCTCTTTCTAATCCTTCAGTTCTGTGGATATTGATTTGTATTACAGAGACACTGGTTAGTTCCTGGGAATTCCCCACAGAAAGTCCATTTAAGGACCAGTTGCTGGAAGGGTTCACGTTGCCACCTGGGGTTTCAGCTGCAGTAGCTGGGATCAAGTCCAGTCTGAGGGGCAAAGAGGGGATTTGTAAAACTAGATTAAAGGAAAATGGAGGCATGGATTGCCCTGAAGTTGTCTTTCCACATTCTCACTGGGTTGAACTGTTGAGGGCTACCAGACTGTGACAGAGGGGAGAGGGGCATGGACTGGTTATCTGTGAGATGGAGCTGGGATAGACATGAGAATCCCACCTGTGGATGGGAAGGGCCCACGTGCCCCTGTGCCTCACCTGCGCTGCACGGGGAGCAAGGGCTGTGCTGTGCCCCTGCCCTGGCCCCTCTGGCAGCTCCGCAGGGGAGAGGACACTTCCTGCATGCAGAGAGATGCCTGCAGGGAAGGGACTTCTGTTGCAAAGAGGATTTTGTTATCTTGAACATGGTGAGGCCCTGCCACAAGCTGCCCAGAGAAGCTGTGGCTGCCCCTGGATCCCTGGAAGTGTTCAAGGCCAGGCTGGATGGGGCTTGGAGCAGCCTGGGATAGTGGAAGGTGTCTCTGCCTGTGGCAGGGGGTGGAATGGGATGGGATTTAAAGTCCAACCCAAACCATGCTGCGAGTCCATGATTTTCTCTGGAAGGAACCACTGGCGAATGCCCTTATTAGTCAAATCTTACAACTGAAGTTAACCCAAATGTCTTATTAATGGCATTTAGTGGGCACTATGGGGTCTGAGCGAGCATTTTGTATAGTTTTTGTGACATTACAAGTATAGTCATTTTTAGCACTGCTGGAGATTGCACTGACACAGGCAAGAGGAAAGGTCTGTTGAAACAGGCAAGAGGAAGGGTCTGTTTTCTTTTCCAAAAGGAAAACAAAAGTAGGGAGAGTTGAAGATGCTTGCCCTAACTCAGATGTAAATGAATCTTCATATCCTGAGCCCAGCTCCAGTCCTAATCCCCTGGTTCCCTCTGTTTGGGACCTGGTAATTAAAATCAAGGATCATTTTCTGGGAGAGATGATTGGAGGATGGTCATAGAAAAGGAAAGGCCACGCAGTCAAGTGGAGTGACTGAGTCATGCCTGTTACTGGAAAATGAGAGTCCTGAGGCCTGGCAGCTCTCGGTGCACCCAGCATGGAAGAACCCACAGCTTGCAGTGGTCTGGCCTGGAGAAAGAGGAAAAATGTGTGGACTGCAGGGACAGCAAATGTCCTCCCCGCATAGTACCATCCTCTCCTCATCCCCAGGGTTTTGGCCTCGGCAGCTCTGCACAGCACAGCTTTCCTCACACTGTGAAGGGGAGGACATGTCCAGAGCACAGGGTATCTTGAACCCTGCACAAAAAATACACTAGGGTGCTCAGGGTGTCCAACACAGTCATGGAATCATTAAGGTCGGAAAAGACCTCTTAAGATTATCCAGTTCAACTGTTAACCCAGGTCGACCACTGAACTGTGTCCCCAAGTGTCAGTGGCTGAGACACAGATCCAGACAGGCAGGGCCCTTGAATCCGGTATTCACAGAAACAAGCTGGTTTTTTACACTTTTCCAAGGCACATTATTTCCTTACATGGTAATTCTCACTACCTGAGCTATCACACATTGCCATGTCAGCAGCATACCCCCTGAATGTCCTTCTATTGGGTCACCCGCCTGTCAGCTCCCGGCAGGCTCCTCCCCCCCGGGTCCGGCAGAGACAAGCCTCTCTGTGCCACCACGTGCTCCTTTGTGCTGCCATGTGCTTCTTTGTCCTTTCATGGCATTCTCCAGGCACATCCCACAGCCCGCAGTTTAATTCCATCCCATCTCTTCCCATACCCAAGTGCCACATCTATAGATTTTTTTAACACTTCCAGGGATGGTGACTCCACCACTGCCCTGGGAAGCCTGTTCCAATTCCTGACCATCCCTTCCATGAACAAATTTTTCCTAATATCCAACCTAAACATCTTACTCTGCCATTGGCTGGAGCACCACATGGACACATGAACGCCTGCTGTTTGAAAATCCCCAGGCATGCCATCCTGCTGTGAACCTGCACAAAAGCACTGCTGCTCACCCCACAGCCAGCCCCACTCTCTGTCCTGTTTCTGTCCCCCTGGGAATGAGGAGCAAGGGAGGTTCCCCAAAACCACATTCCCACATGAATGATCCTTCACTGGACATTTCTCCCTTGCCTACTCTGCCTCTTCCCATCTGGAGGACGGGCTGCTTCCAGGTTGAAAATGTGTTGAACTTCTTAATTAGAAAAGTTTGCAGCTCAGGGTCTGGCTGGGATGGTCCCTCCCTCCACCCACACCATGCTGACCTGTCAGAGCCCTGGTGGGTGGGTGATCCTGGGGGCATTGGGACCATGGTCTGTGTGGTGCTCCTGGGCTCAGGGGAGCTCCCTTCCCTCTGCTGTGGGGTGCACAAGCCAGGCTTCTCCAGCTGGGCTTCCCCAGCCGACAGCACAACCTCCAAGGTAGCAAACATCTGTCTCATGTAACAAACCCCACTGGACCCTATGGTCAGGGACAGAGACACTTTTTTTCTTCCCTGGCAGCAGATGTAGCTCGGGATGTATCTGCCTCACCCCAAGGCCTCATCCAGATGCTCCCAGGCTTTTAAGGCTATTAAAAAATCTCTGCCCTCCTCAAGCCCTGGTGCGAGGTGGAGGCCATGAGCAAACCAGCTGGGAGTGTCCAGCTCAGCACAGCCTGGACCGCTGGCTGAGCTGGGCAGGAGGTGCTGGCACCACTGTGTCTGTGCCAGGTTGCCTGGGATAGAGGTGTGTCATCGGAGCAGAGAACTCCCAGCTCCGTCTCCTGGTGCTGGGCAAGCTCTGAGGGCTGGCTCCTGTCAGAGCTGAGGGTGACCCTGCCTGGACACAGGTCCCCCAACCCTGAGTGCTCCTGGAGCTCTCCTCCTGGCATCAGTTTGGTGGAGATGAGCCTCCTGGCACAGGTGGGGGTGTCAGGAGAAGAAGAACGGGGAGAGGCATTCTCAGGGAGAGGGCAGAAGTTCAGCCAAGGTGCGACACTGGGGCAGGAGATGCCGGGCGGTGCTTTGGGGAGTGGGGCTGGAGGGGAGCCCGTGGCTGGGGCTGGGGACTGTGCTGCTCAGACCTGCCAGTGACTCAGCCGGTGACCTCAGGTCCTTCCTCCCGTGCCTGAACCTGGGGCCGTTTGCGGTCATGCCCAAAGCCTCCATGAGGCATGACTTGCTTGACTGTCACTGCTCTGGATGCTCAGCGTGGCTGCTGGGTGCTCAGCCCTCAGACCGGCTCTACCAGAGGAGTCACTCCCCACCTGTTTTGTCCCGTGGGACTGGGTTCTTTGAAGTCCCCACCCCGCCAGTCCTGTGGTGCATGACTCGGCTGTCAGCTGCCCCAGGGACCCTTCCCTTGTGCTTGTCACGCGTTGCCTGAGCTGCCAACCACATCCCCATGCCCTCCCCATGCCATAGCCAGGAGTGTTGGGGGTCTCTGAGCTATGAGCTCTGGGAAAGCAATGGGATGTTTAGAGCCAACATCTGGAAAACCATGTCCTCCCAGATGCCACCATAACAGAGCATCCCTGCAGCCAGAGCTCCTGTGCTGCAGCCCTGCTCTGGCCAAACCTTCTGCCCTGTGTCCTGCCTTGGGAAGGATGAGAGCACTCGGGTTCACCCTGTGCTGTTGGGGTGCACCTGGCTCTCTGGGATGGACCCTGTCCCATTGGGGTGCGTCCACTGCCTGCCTCTACCCATGATGGCCATTCCTTTTCTCACAGGGAGGGGCTCTGGACCACAGGGAGGGAAGTGGAGCCTCGCAGCCCTCCTCAGGAGGAAGGTAGTTCCAGACTGTGTAGGTGCCACCCCAGCACCTCTGCTACCACAGTGCCGTGCTCCAGAGACCATCCACATCTGCCAGAGTAACCACGGTGGTCTGCAGGGCCCACGGGAGGGGGACTGCAAGCTGGGCACTGCCCCCTCCATCCCGGCACCCGCCCTCCCACCCGCACACGGACTCACCCGCCTGCTCTGACAGTGGGTCAGGGCTGAGCTGGGGGGGTGGCAGGAGGCAGGACAGATGGACCCTGGGGGTGCCCTGCTCTGCCTCCCACCCACCGCACCTCTGGCTTTGCTGCTTTCCCCAGGCAGCCACGGGTGGTTTGGTGGCCACGACAGAGACTCAGTCCAGGCAATCTGGCCACAGAGGGACTGGTCCAGGCTGCGCAGGCTGTTTGGAGGGAGCTCTGAGGAGCTGCTGTCCTTCTCCCAAACCTGTCTCTCCTGCTCTTTGCCACCCTGACTCTACTTGCCTGGCCAGATTGCTCAGGCCAGCCTTCCCCAGTTTTTGTCCCCAGGGTGATTCCCGGTGTTTTTGCCAGTGCCTGCCCAGGCTCAGCTGCCTGCATGGCATTTGGAAGGTCTGCTGGACATAGTCCTCGCTGCCACGTGAGCCCAGCACAGCCCCAGCTGTGCCGGTGCCACCCTCCGGTCCTGCTGGGGGTGGGCATGGAGGGAACCCTGGCCCAGGCCCTGACCTGGTCATTCTCCTCCACTGCTGCCTGACCCCAGGGCAGCAGGGCAGGGGATGCGATAGTCAAATTGATTCACCTTTGTATTTTTTCAGATTTCTGTCAGAAGGAGGTGGCGATGGAAACACCACCTTTAGGTTCCTGGTTACAGAGTGGCACAGGAGCAGTTGGAGTCTCGCTGCCTTCGGAAGGATCTTCCTAAAGAGAAGCACATCTGCAAGTGTTCCTCTATAATGGCCACCCCTTGAACCAGCCCCACTGATGCCAGCCCTGGGGGGGGAGTGACAACATTCTGGCCCCATCCCATTTGCAGTGTTTGGGATGCTGAATTAGGCACATCTAAAATACTTTTTGGTAACCAAAAGCATGGTTTTTATTCTCTCTGTTGCTTTTCCACATCTCCCCCACCTCCCAACGTCTGTCTCCAGCTGTACCTTCACACCAGCTCAGTAAATCCCCCCTTGCACAACACGGTGTGTACTGTGGCAGGAGGGCAGGGACAGTGCTGGTGCCACCCAGCTGCAATCACAGCCACCTCTTGCGTCACCTTGACAGTGGCCTCCGGATGCAGAAGAGCAGGAAGTAAAAAGGGGTATTTTAATGACCCAAGTTATACACGCACACACCAATTATCCAACTGGGGCAAAATGGGGTTCACAGGAGAAGCAATTCTGTGGGAGCCTTTCATCCAGGTGTGTGATGGTTCCCAGGTGAGAGGTTTGTAGCCAGAAAAGCAGCAGTGCCCCTGGACATACTCTTTCTGCTGCTGCTCTGCTCTCATTGCTTTAATTTGGACAAGACCAGGAAAGAGGTTTATTCCTGGGGATAATGCCTGCCCGGGAAGGCATGCAGCAGAGCTGCCTAGGAGGGTGTTGCAGGGATGGGGGGTTGTTAATGCAGAGACAGGAGCTGGGTGAAGTATATGGGGGTGATTTTTCCCACTGGATCCATGCTTTGATTCCCCTTATTTTGGGTCAGGCCATAACAACCTCCCTGATGTCCTTGCTCAGGGAAGTTTCCCTAAGGTTAAACCCCACCCTCGGCACACGGGCACAATCCCACACTAGTGCTGGAGCTGCTGCCCAGGTGGTGGTGCAAGAGAGGAGTGGTGTGGGGGAGTTATTCCCATTGCTGCCTGGCTTCATCCCAGCTGGCTCTGATCACCAGCCACGCACATGCTTTGCTGGATAAGGGTCATGGTGCCCTCATCCAGGCAGAATCCAGCCCTGTAACTTTGAGAAGTGGATGGCGCACAGAGGAGGCTCTGCCCTGTCCCTCTGCCTGCCCAGGTCATGGGCAGGTGGGCACAGTGACCCATGCCTGCTGGAGCACTCTCAGCTCTGAGTCCCACAAGTTTCTCCTTGTGTTTCTCCTCCATCTCCAGCACCCCTCCTGCAGTGGTGATCCTGCTCGCGGGAGGGGAAGGGAGAAGCCTCGCAGGGGCCGTGAGCCCTCGGGGTTACCAACAGCAGCACTTACCCATTCTGTTCCTCCTCCCTGTTATGGGTTCTCATCATGCACCAGCCAGCACCCTGCCCTGCACATCCATGGGGCAATTCCTGTGCTGGCCTTGCCTTCCAGCCCCTTCCTGGTCTCAGCTCTAATGGTGGCATGTCACGGTCCCATGAAGGACAGGTGAGGACAGGAACTCCTGGCACTGTTTGTCAGAGCTTATCTGCACCCTGCCGTGACACTGTTTTTATGAAAGAAGTTATTCAGAAAGTCTGGGGCATCAAGGGAGATCTGGGCACAAGTCCTGGAGGCTGTTTGTGTTTCTGGTGTTGCAAAACCAGCTCCCTTGGTGGCTGAAACTGGATGGGCTGCAGCTGGAGGTCAGGAAGGGCTGATGCGAGTTGGGAGCAGAAATGCTGGGGAAACACCTTGGCTCCTGAGGGCAGCACCCTGGGGAGCAGCAGCAATTCCTGTGCTCCATGCTCTGAGCTAGCTGCATCAGACCTGCCTGGCAAAGTGTGCGTTTACCTAAAAATCCACTAACAGTGAGCATCAGGGGAGGAAGGCAGCCTTGTGCTCCAGGCGTGGCTCTATTCCCAAAAGAGACCCCACTGCAGCAGGTGAGGCTGTTCCTTGGATCTGCTGCCAGCACCAGCAGAGGAGGATGCCAGGATGCCAGGGCTCACTCGGGCTGCAGGCAGTGAGCCATGAGAACTTGAAAGGATCTTGGACCTTTTTCAAGGAAACTTTCCTATCTCATTTCAAAAATACAGCAAGACTTGGCCCTATAAGACACATATAAGCCCAAAGGTGCTTCTTTTCCACCTTTGTCAGTCCTTACGCTCACAGGAGGGTTTTTTTAATCCCAGGAGCCGGTGACCAAAAGTTACCAAACCCCAGAAACACACAGAGCTGATAGATCTATTTTGGTGCCCACCCAGAACTCTGGAGATCTCCTGGGAAAGCAGTCCTCCAGTGCCTGGGGATCACATGGGCAAAATTCCCTTCCTTCCCTCCTGCTGCCCTCTCCTCCCCCAGACCATGCCTGTCCTCCTTGGAACATGTGTGCCAGGATGGTACGGTCACTCCGCCACCTTGATGGGCAGGAGATGGGGAAGAGGCAGATCTATCAGGTCAAGGGGCTGAAGGTGGAAAAATTCCCCCCTGGACCTGGCTTTAGTGCCCCAGCCTGGGCAAGGAGAGACTCTCTGGGGGCATCCCCTCTGCACAGTGCCAGATGCAGCAATGTTGCATGGGCTGATGGATGCTGGTGGGCTCAGGGCTGTCTGGACCCCCCTTCCTGAAAACTTCTGCAGCAGGTCACCATTCCACTTTGGGCAGGGCAGAAGGAAGGGCTAGGCTTTCACAGGGCTGTAAAGTGCCAGAAAACCGGAAGTTTTCCCACTGTGCTGTAAATGGAGCTGAATGACCTGACTTGGATGAAAGGAGCCCTTGCCTGCACCTTCCCCTCTGGGTTAAACCAACAGCAAAGTCAATTGTGAAGTTCTGAGTGATTTGAGAAGTTTGGTGGCTGTGGGATTCTGGCTGGTGGCTGTGGGATTCATTCCCAGCAGGATCACCTGTGTCTGTGCCCTCCAAAAGCCAGTGCAGACCTGCTATGGAGGTTCCATGTGTCTGGGGTTGTACAGAACTGGGTTGCTGCCTCCTCCTCACCCCGGGAGCACCCCCGGGGCTGGGAATCTTGGGCACTCACTTTGGGTGCCCTGAGAGCCGAGGCAGAGTGAGGTGGGGCTGTAACTGACCGAGGTATGACATGAACCTGCTCTGAGCATGTCGGCTGGGACCGTGGACCTTTAAAATCCTGTCTGTCTGCAAGTGACACTGAGCCCTGTGCTGGGCTGGCCCAGCTGCAGCTGGGGCCGGAACGCTTTTGTCTATATTTAGTGCATTTTTCAGATAACCCTCGTTCTATTTTTGGGCTATGTGCTGACTTAGGGCCCCTTCTTGCTCTTGTGCTCAACTGTATCACAGGTCAAAGCCTCTCCATTTTTGGGATCCTCAGGTACTCAAATATTTGAAAGGGGTTTAAGGAGAAGTCAGGCAAATAAGCTTTTTGGCTTCTTCCTTAATATTCAAAAAAAGGCGAGAAAATTGTTTTTTAAGGCATTTTGGTGGAGCAGCTAATCCTAGAAACCATGAAAGGTCTTTGACAACTCTCCTTCAGAGAGAAGGAGACTTTCAGAGGAACAGAAACCTGGGCTTCCTATGGGAGATAATGGGAGAAGGTGCAGGGGCATCTTCTGCCTGGGATGGTTCGATGATTCTAGAGGGTTTCATCTCCACGTGCAACATGGAGAGAGCTGAGGGATCCAAGGGCAACTTCAGTGAAGGGCCCTTATAAGGCAGCGGTGGCTGGGCTCGGTGACAGCCACCCTCCTGGTGGGAGAGCTTGGCTGGCAGGACCAGGGTGCCTGCCAAGACCCGATGGAAATGCCTGAGAGTGGGAACCTTCAAAGCAGCCTGTGTTTTGCTCTTTTTAAGGTCAGCTCCTTGGAAAGCGCCATGCTTGGGCAGGCCACCATCCAAGGAGCAAAGTGACAGGCACACGTGTCCCCAGCATCCCCGTGCCAGGGTGACAGGTCTCGTTGCTGTGAAGGGACAGAGCAGTGTGGTGACACAAGGGCGAGGGGCACTTCACCTGCCTGGGGAGCTCCTGGGCAGTGGAGCCACGAAGCTCTGGAGTGGAGCTGGGCACAGCCAGTGCAGTGCTCCTGCAAGGCACGCCAGATCAGTGCCACCCCCAAGCTTGATCCAGGCAGGGTGAGTGCTGCAGGGCTGTGTCTGGCTGCGTCTGCCACCACACTCACCCTCGGCCTGCACCCAGGACCCAGATGATGTAACCCAGAGGCACAGGGTTACCAGGGATTGTGTGTATTTTAAAACTCCTCTGTGTATCAAAGGTCTTGGGATGGTGCCCAAAGAGCAGAGGAAAAACTTTCCCCTTGTCCTCTCCTCAAATTTGGAGTCCCATCTCCAATGTCACTGTGATCCTAATTCCTCTCCTGGCTCCTGGGGAGGGTGACATGGTCCTTCAGCAAGGTGCCAAGGTATACACAGTGGGACTGTGCCTCTCATAGTGTCTGGGGCAGGATGTTTGAAATACCACAGAGTCCTTGAGGGCTCTGAGTCCTGTCACCCAGCTCTGCAGTGTTTACCTCCACCCAAGCCTGGCGTGGTGAGACCGGATACACCCAGCCGAGGTCAGCCCAGGGCTCATGGAAGGGCAGAGCTGCAGTCTCCCATCTGCCTTGGGGGTGACCTCGGCCCCAGCCTGCAGTACCTGACCAGCACTGGCAGAGCCTGGCTCACCCAGCACCCCACCACGGCAGGAACCCTCTCCCTGCCTCTGTGCTGGGCTGCTGGAGAGTGCCCTGACAGCACAAGCAGGTGCTTGGCAGCACCCAGAGCAAACATGACCATTAACACTGCCCATCCATGACTGCCAGCACGTGGAGGCGGCTTGTGCTCAGGTTTTTAGGAGCTGGCTGCACACAAGGCACAGCTCCGTATGGAGGGGCTCGCTCCTGGTCATGCACAAGGCAGCATGGCTGAAAGGTGGTCTGGTTTTGTGCCTGTGGGAGAGGGGCAGCAGGAGGAGGAGCAGAGCCAGGATGAGAGCAGGACTCTACTGGCTTGATTCATCTGAGACCTTCAGGCACTGAAGTCCAATGTCCACCAGCTCATGTCCTGTCAGGCACCAGATGTGCAGTGGTGGGCTGGAAAGTTTCTCCACCATGGCCCTAATGTGGCTGTGCACTGCAGTGCTGCCTCCCCAGGCCTGTGCATGTGGTTGTAGCTCAGCCTGAGGGAATAACTACAAACCCCAGACAGCCCCAGGTGTGTAGAAAATGGAGCCTGGCCATTTGCAGCCAAGTTCCAGCCCCTCTCTCCAGATCCCCACCCCATGCCTGGCTGTAGCCGTGGTCCCAAATCTTACACTGTTCTGGTGAGGGACCTGCGCTCCTTCTCCAACCAGGGCTGTGGCCGTGACATATCCAGCCATGCCACTGGTATTGCCCCCAAGCAGAGTTGCTGGCCTGACTGGAAATAGCCCCAAGCTAATTTTAATGTGGGTGGTGGTGTATTTTTCAGGTCATTGGGGTGGGTGGTGGGCAGGGCTTGGAGAGGTGTTCTGGGGACATGCCGCGTGCAGGGATGTGCACACACCGGCGTCTGCACAGACACTGGCACCTGGGGGAGGCACCCTGGGCATGGTCACAGGGGATCTGTTCCCTTCGTCTCAGCACAAAACCAGACTGCGGATTAAGAGGAGACTTTAGTGTTCCCTTCCTCCCCTCAATATAGCAAAACCTACACAGGACAGGACATTTATAGCTGCCCTCCCTTATCGGGAGCTCTCTTGGGTTTCACTCCGGGGTGACACCTGGGAACAAACTCTGGTGCTGCTGGAGGCAGCTGCGAGGAGGTTGCAGAGTCCTCCTGCTCTGTACAGCCCCAGGTCCCTGCAGGCTGGGGCCAGTGTTGGGCAAGGTGGGGGCACAGTGGTGGTGCCAGGCACCTGTAGCACCTGCCTCATGCCCCTCAGAGCCATCCCATTTCTCTGTGAGCATCAGGCACTGGAGGTCTCTTGGTCTGGCATCACACCACTGCTGTGCCATCCGTGCCATGAGACTCCAAAGACTCTGCCTGGTGCTGCCATGGTCCTTACCACAGCCATGGGAGCTCAACAAGGAAGAAGATCCTTCCTTTGGAGAGATGCCATGTGGAGACTGGTGAACTTCCTCCAGGCTCTCCATCAGCTCCCCAGTTCCCTCATCTCCTTTATTCACACCTGGCTTTACAATCTTATTCCACAAAGGATATAAAGTGATTCTCAACAGGGTGCTGAGAGCAAGGGTCTCTCCAAGGAGAGACTGAGCCAAAGAACCAAATGGGCAGGGAGATCCCAGTGGGGCAGGAATCCTCCCAGCATCATGGACCGGGGAGGCACACAGGGAAAGCTGCAGGCAGCTAGTCCCTGTCCCCAGGGAGACCCAGGCAAGGCTGAGGCTCGGGGCTGCAGGAGCAGTGACGTCCCTGCTCAGCCAGGGCAGCTGCAGAGTGCAGGTTCCCTTCTGGCTGCCTCTCACCTCTGGGACAGGGAGCTCAGACACCGTGGTGGGAGCTGGCCTCTCTCCTGGGCAGCATGTCATGGTCTGAGGACAAAAGAAGAGTCAAGGTGACTCAGCACAAGGACAACCATCAGCCCAATTGGAACAGATCCTCCAAGGCTGAGGATACCACTGAGTGCTGGATAAGCCTGTCCTTGTCCTGGGAATCCTACTCCAGCACGAACAACTTAGATTGTCTAAAATTCACCCCTTAGGAAAGGGAAAGCAGAGCAGAGCTGGTGCTGGTGACCTGGCCAGGGCAGCTGAGCACAGCGTGGCCATCTCAAGGCCGCTCCTGCCAGCTCCTGCCAGCACAGGATTCCCAGCCCCTTCCCGGGATGCTCTGGGGAGACCTGCCCCTCCACATCGGGACAAAACCAAACTGCAGGACAGAGAACTCCTCAGCAGACGGTGATGGACTCACTTTTCTCCACTTTATTCAGACCTTCTTGGATGAGGGTGCTAGTGGTGAGGCTGTGCAGTTTGGGTGGGAGCATAGGTGTCCAGAGGAAAGCCTGATGGAGCAGCCTTGACTCCACACCAGAACTGGGCTGTGTCACCACGTCAGCTGGTGGTGTCCAGCAGCAGTGTCCCCTGCGGACATTGGCTGCTGGGGAAGGCGTGGTGTGACCCTGTATCATGAGGTACAAGGACCAAAGGGAAGGAGCATGTCTGGATGGCACCAGCAAAGTGCAGGAAAACTGCTCCACCTGGGACACAACGCATTGACCAATCTCCAGCAAGCCTTAGCTGAACAATCAAGGCTGGGCAGCTACAGAAGAGTGATTTTCTACCGTGTAATTTTCCCATCCCCTGAAATGGAAAACCCAGGTTTCATTTTATTTAACAGTGATTGTCATGTCTTGAATTTGAGTGTAGGAAATTCCTGCCTCTGTCCTAGGGAGGGATTTAAAATAAAATTGGTACAAATATATGGGACTATGAGAAGATGAAGATGAGGATGAAGTCCTCCATGGTCAGCACTGCCTTGTGCCTCATCCCAGATGGGCTCACAGTTCAGGGTGTGCACTCCTGGGGCTCAAACAAATCCACACTGAACTGTGGGAGGCCTGGCCAGGTGATTGAGTGGTTGCTCTTTTATTCAGCTTCAACCCAGCCTCTTTTTCCACTCTTGCCAGAGAGGGCTGAGCCACCCCAGCCTGGGTGGATCCCAGGGCTCAGCACTGCTCTGCAGCAGGACTGACCGCCAAGACCTCATCTTGCACAAGACAAATATGTGGCAGGAGTCAAAAGAGCCAGAAATGCTCTCGTGTGGGAGGTGGCAGCTTCCAGGTTGATTCATCCAACCCAGACACACACAGGGCCCCAGCAGCATCACGGCACGACCTGCCCTGACCCGGTGGGCTGCAGCACCTTTGGTGACAAAGGCATGGCAAGGCTTGCACTTCCACTGGCCTGGGGTTGGCTTAGCCAGGATTTAACCCTGACCTTAAAGAGGCCCTGAATGCTGATTCAAATGCTCATCTTACTTTTGGAACACACAGACTTGAGGGCAACTTGGGAACACACTTTAATAAAGCACCACTGACTGGGCAGAACACTGGGCACCTCATGGCACCTGTCTGGAGGGGGTCATTCAGCCCAGGAGCAGGCAGAAGAGCCAGAGACATGTGATCCAAACCCTGGAAAATCCAACTGTCCTGATTTATAGAAGCTACAAAGCCATGCCGTCACTGAAGCCCCTCAGGAGTGTCAGTCTTGGGGGACTCTAGGGTGCCAAGGCTCCCAAGCGTTCCAGGGCCCTTGTCCAGCCTGCTCGGAGTCAGAAGGACTACAGGAAGAGCAAGCCTTGAGCTGGGGTCCGTTCTTTACCTCCACACCATGATGTGCCCTCTGGGCCAATGCACACTCAATGGAGCTCACACTTCCCTCTGTGGAGAGCAACTTCCCCATGCAGCACATCCCTCCCCTATGGAGCACGTCCCACCCCTGTGGAGTACACACCACGCCCGTGGAGAGCACCCCAGCACTATGGAGCACATCCTACTCCCACGGAGCACAACCCACTCCTATGGAGCACATCCCCCCACTATGGCTTATGGCACGAGCTCTTTTGGGGTGAGGCTGGGGGACCCTGGAGGTAACAGCTGCTGCTGGGATCCAGGGAGGCGGGGAAGGACAAGCCTTGGGGGATGCGAAGGCTGCCCAGAGCAGGGAGCAGGAAGGAGCGGCCGTTCCCCGGCAGTGGAGGGGTGCGGGGCAGCAGGGTGGGCAGGCTCCTTCTCTTGGCATGGTGTGGAAGGTGGAAGCTGGGTTTCAGTCACTTTTGAGGAAACCCATCTGGAGCTAAGGATGAGATGCTCCGTGGCCGGTGGCTGTTAATGGGGCAGCAGCTGTTTCCCGCTCCCTCCTGGCGCAGGCAGGGAGAGTGCAAACCTTTGCCTGCTCTCTTTGTCTGTCTCCTGCCTGCTCCCACCGCCGGGCTCTGGCGGGGGTGTGGGGGGGGGGGCGGTGGCGGGGGGGTGACAGGGAGCTGCCGTGTCCAGTCCCACGCCATCGTCTCGCCTCACAGGCAGTGACCCCGGCTGCTGTACCCCAGCCAGCAAGGCCGCTCCATTCTGAGACACACACCCCGAAATCGCCTTGGGTCAGATTACTGGGCTCGTCTCACCAGCTGCTATTTCCTTCTGTCCCCAAGCCAAGCGAGGAGCTTGTGGAAAACAAGGAGGTGTCAGAGCAGGGTGCCCTGAGTCAGAGCGCCGCCGGGCTGGGATCACGGGGCTGCTCGTGGAGGGGCTCAGCAGCGTCCCCAGCCAGGAGGGACACCCCGCCCCAGCTGGCCAACCTCTCCTCTGATCACTCCCCCAGACATCTGCCTCCCTGGGCAGCCTTTCCGACCGGACACTGCTGCCTGGCCCAAAGCCAGTCTGCAGCCCTGTTTTTCAAAGTTGTTTTGGTGTCTCCTGGCAGAAAGCTGCTGGTGACCCAAATTCTAAATATAGAAGCAAGTCCATTTTTTATGCGACAAATGCAAAATCTCCGTCCCACGTGCATCTTTGGGAAATAGGTCTTTTTGTCAGAGAAGTGCAAATAGAACACCCAGATTTCTTTCCAGTGAGGTCACCTCCTGGCTGTGGTCATTCCCAGAGGGCACTCACGGTATTTGTTCTAGGTAAACTCCTCCATGCTCCTTCACTGCTGGAAAGCCACACTCAGAGCCTCAGGCAAATCCCAGGCTCTTCACGGACCATCCCCATCTCAGGTGCTGGGCAGTTTCTCTGGGATGAAAGTGTGTCATGAGGCTGGCCTGCTGCCCTCTCCCATGGCAGAGCAGCAGGGGACCCAGGCCCTGTCTCTTCCCCTCACCCTTGGGTGCTATGTGGGCTGTGGGTATCTATGGGTGGCACAAGGAGGTTTTATGGGGCTGCAGGGTGGTGGTTGCCCCATAGGTATGATCATCAACCATCTGCTCTGCACCTCGCTCAGGTTACTGTCTCTCATCCAGGCCATGCAGCACAGAGCAGCTCTTCCCCACTGCAGAGCACATCCTGGTCCCACAGGTGTCCCAGGCGAGGAACTGTCCCCAGCCTTGAAATAACCACAGGTGCCCCGAGTGCTTCACAGCTCTTCTCCAGCGCAGGCCAGGGGGCTGGGCAGAGGTCTCTGTGCCCACTGGGGCCTGGGAGCCGATGCAAAGCCCTGTGCTGGGAGCAGGGGGGTGCTGGGAGCAGTGGGGTCCCGGCCACCAGGCAGCAAGTGACCAAAGTTGGTAACAACCCCCATTTACCACTCACCTGAGCCACACCGCAGGGCCTGAACTGAACCCTTCACCTGGGTGTGTGTCTGGCCGGACACAGCTGTGTCTCCCTGCCAGCATCCCTTTGATGCTAGCAGAGAGGAGAAGGGAAGAGGGAGGAGACACTGCTGTGGAGTCCTGTGGACCTGGGATGGAGACCACCTGAGCCAGCCAGGTCTCAGGCATCTCTGGAAGGGGCAAGGCAGCGGGGGAGAAGCCACGCTGAGCCTGTGCCTCATGGACCTTACTCTGGCCACCAAACCCCAGCAAGACCACTGAGGTTTCTCAGGGACTGGTGGTCTTCCCCAGTTTAAGTAAGGAGCACACCTCCTGTCCCCAGTGCCACCACTCAAGGGACCAGAGGGGTTCCCAAGGAGATCAGTGACGATTTTTAATGATGTGAAACAGTGCATGTTGCATTTTCTTGATCTACAACACAAACAACTTCAGGCAGGAGCTTCCAGGCAAATCCATCCCAAGGGACAAGCAGCATGAAAAGAGCCACCTGAGGAGCTGAAGCGTGGCACATACAGACACCAGAGGTGTGGGTGGGTGATTGGTCCCAGTCCCCTTCACTGGGGCTGGATGGGTGTCTGGGCATATCCCTGGGGCTCTGGAGTGGGTGCCCCAAGGGCTCTCAGCAGGATGGGGGAGGCTGGGACAAGATTGCTAGGGGAAGGAAAATGAGCAGCTTCTGCTCATTCATAAAGACCCTGAGATTAGCTCAGTTGGTCAGAGCATGGTGCCAGTAACACCAAGGTGAGGTCTTGATCCCCATATGGGCCATTCACTTCAGAGCTGGACTTGACAATCCTTTTGGGTCCCTTCCAGCTCCGTATATTCTGTGATTCATTTCCCTGTTTTCTGCTGTTTGGCACAGGGCCTGTATTGAAGGACTGTCTCTGTACACTGCACATGCACTTCCTCGTTAACTGCTCTTCCCAGCCCCAGCTAACGAGCACCCAGCTCATGGTGTGGCAGCAAGCCCTGTGGCTCACTCAGGTTGTGGCCTGCAGGCACCTGGGAGCTGCAAGGACTGAGCAGCTGCTGACCCATAGCCCCAGGACATGGCTGGGAAATGCTTCTTCAGGTGCTCAGCAGTTACCTGGTGACCTCAGCATCACCAGGAGGAATGGCTGGGGCAGAGCTCCCTGGGCTTGGGGAAAACTTATGTCAGGGATGCCAGGAGCAGCACCTGCTTTGGATGCAGCAAGGTCACCCTAGGCACCTGCAGGGAAACCAGAGTGGGCAGCTGGGGCTGGAGGGGTGTCCTGGGACCCCCTTCTCAGTCAATGCCAAATGCTGGAGACCTGTTCTTGGAGGGTTTTGCAAAGATCCAAGCATACTATTATTTCCTGATCTCTTATTTTTTTAGAAGTTTTGGGTAGCTGGACCAAGCATATTTCTTTTTAATAAAGGACAGGTAAATGGGTTTGGAACTAGATGACCTTTAAGGACCCTTGCAACTCAAACAATTATATAATGAGCACCCAGCCTGCTTTGCATGCCATTTGCTGGGTGAAATGAAGCACATGCATTACACACTGGTCCTGCACCTTGCCAGAGGCTCTCAGTGCTGCTCCCAAAACCTCCTGGATGAAGCAGAAGCCGGTGTGATCACCTTCCTATTTTCAGCAGTCACCCAAATTCACAGAGTGCCTCCAGTTACGTGCCTGAGCAGCAGAGCCCGAGGCACCTGCTGGGGTGGACTCGTGCTGTGACACACCAAGGCCTCAGTTAATTCCCCATTACCTGCGGGCAGGTGAGCTGCAGTCAGCTGCTTGCTCGTCCTCTCCAGGCACAGCCATCTCAGGCGTTGCAGCTCAACTCAGTGTGACTTTCCCAGTGACCTGAGAGCCAGGGCCATCCGGGAGTCAAAGCCAGGCCATGCCCTGTGTCCCTCTATCCTACCTCAGGATGCCACAGAGAAGGCACAGTGGTTTCCTTTCCCTTACTCAGTGTCAGCAGACACTGCTGTCCCTGGGGACCAAGGGGGGTCCCTCCAGGCTCTCCCTGCTGTCTCCATGCACAGACAGAAGTCACAGTGATGTGGACCCCAGCTCAGCACTGCAGGCTTGCAGGCACATGAGGGCTGGGCCACCACGGCTTCCTGCCCGCTGCACCCTGTGCCAGCAAGATTAAAGTCCTTTCCCACTGTCACACAGCACAGCTGCCACCCACTGCCAGTGCCCCCGACCACAGCCCCCAGCCGGGCACAGCAGGGCCTGGCAGCCACTGCTGATGGCCTCAGGCTGCTGAGAAGCTCCTTCCTCTGCTTCACCGTCTGTGCAGCAGCTTTCCCAGCAGTAAATCGCGGGGGAACACACTGCCCTGGGAGGGGACTGCCACCCCCTTTTGGCCGTAGAAGACCAGGGCAGGGTGCAGCAGAGACTGAAGCACTTCCCATCCCTGTGGGAATGGAGAGAGGGTCATCCCATTTAAACAGCACAAATGGGGCAGTTTACCCTGGAACATGTTTCACCCTAACAAGATTCATTCTGCTGCATTTATTTATATCCCCTCCTCTATGGCAGTGGAATTAAAAGTTAATTTCTGCACTCCTGCTGCAGCCAGCAGGAGCCATCCTATAATCACTCCATGTGAAACCAGGACTAGTAGAAGCAGCAAAACGAACCGGCACGGGCAGCAGGAGCTCTTGTCTTCAGGCAGGGACCAGGTTGGGGGTCAAGTGTGGTTATGCTGTGACTTCTGGGTGTCTTCTGTAGATCGTCCCCCGCTATGTCCAGCAGTGCTGGGCACCTCCAGCTCCTTGGGCATTAACTGAAACTGCCATGGCCAGCTCAAAATGCCCTCCCAAATGAGTGGATTTTTTGCTTAGGACTGTTTCAAGCCTCACAGGCTTCTGCTCTCCTCCTGGCAAAGTGGTGTGGGAGCTCTGCAGGGTGGCAGCTCTCCTCCCAAAATGGTTTACACTCTTCTGCAAGATCCTTCAATTACAGAAGACTAAATGTTATTTAATTTGTGACCTTGTGTTGAATAAGACACAATTAAATTCTGCCTCTTGTGAATTTGCAATTGGGAATTCTCACCTGTGATGCCAGATGAGTCCTAACTGTTCCATGCATGACTCAGACACCCAAACTGCTCCATTAATGACTGTTTTAATAAATGTTCTATCTTTATATAGAAAATATCCTGCCCTGTGACAAGCCTGGCACGGTGTCAAACCAAACCTTGGTCCCATGGTCAGCCCATGCTGAGGAAGGCAAACCTGGTGATGCCAAGCATTCTGAGGGGCTGTGACACTCCTGGGATGTTCCTGGTGCCGGTCTGCACGAACCCCCTGAGCCCCCTCTCGTCTCGCAGGTGGGTAATGGTTGGGTGGCACATCCAGGGGTTTCAGCCCCAGCCCCCTCATTTGTGTCCCACTAAAGTTTTTCTTTGGATGAGGCCTCTGCAGCGCAGCAGTGAGAAGGGAGTGGGCGTCTGGGAAGCCTCAAGCCTCTGCCCCTTCCCTTCGGAGGGGGCCAGCACATCCCCCCGCGCCCTTCCTGTCCCGCCCGCGTCCTCGGGGCGCTGCAGGCGGGGC
>VWZT01005915.1:55204-75744 GCA_013397055.1 Pachycephala philippinensis | reverse complement strand
CTTCCTAGCAGAAGGCGACACCAGACTTCTTGTACTTCCATTAGCTCCCCGGTGAGTTTTAAAATACACAGTTCCTCTATACCAGAGTAGGAATGTTAAAGAACTAATGAGGAACCCAAATATCAATTTGGCCGTGGTTTGAACAAGTTTCATCACCATTATCAAAAATTTCCCATAACCATCCTAAGTGTATTAAAGTGTCTTGTGCAGTGCCTCATATTACAGTAGAAAAATAAAGTTCATAGAAAAGTGCTAATCCATAAAAATACTGACATTTGCAGCCAGAGCATAGTTAAACTAAAAGGCTGAGTTGCTGGATTAGGACACAGATAAATCAGTGTACTTGAAGTTGAACTAATAAATACACCTGACCAGGATACTCCCATTAGCTTTGGGTGCACTGATACCTATTAGGAACAAGCCTTGCACTTGGACAATTAGGTTGCAGTCTTTCTAAGTAGTATCAGTAAATTTCCAGGAGTGAAAGTCAACAAAGTCAACAAAGAAAGCAAAAGTAAGGAATACTGCAAAGTCACAGATCCCAGAGCATGAAAAAACAAATCCTAAACTGACTTTTTTTAGCAGCTGGTATCCTATAATGCTTCCAGTACTTCTAGAGAAGTACACTGTCAGAGAAAAGTAATAAGAGAATGTATGTATTGGACGATGTTTACAATAGGGATCATTTTAGTGCTGGCAGTGTCATTTCATGTGTGAGAAGTTAAATATATATGGCAAAATACACAAACAAAGCATAACAGAATGTGAGCAAACATTAAACCAGCTAAGACTATCCCACAGCCCATAACTGGCTCTCAAGAACATTGCCTCATTCACTGAGACCTATTATGCCATGGGCCTGAGCCATTACCAGCTACAGGAACAAAGGCAGATTTTCGGTCTAAATACTTTATGCAAACCTGAATTATACACCAGAGAATAGCCAGGACTTCTGACAAGAGAAATGGAAGCATTCTGGAGCCGCTATGGCTTTGTGCCCAGGCACTGCTGTCATTTCTCTGCTGCTTTTCCTCTGGAGAGGAGTGTAACAAAGGCCGAGTTGTATCTATACTCCTGGGATGGAAACTTAGCTTGGGTTGGTAGGAGACATTCCTGACATTCCTGCTATGTGAAAGTCTGTTCTTTGCTGTGCTAGAAACACTTCCAAGCAATGGGGTGGACTAACCTGACCTACAAATGGATAATACCAAACAAAAGCAGCCCTCACACTTCAAAAATGCTCTACCTCATTTGTCAGCACAAGATCAGCCTTGCTTGCTAGTGGATTTTCATCTGTTACTGGGTCTCATTCCAGACCTTGGCCATCACTGCTGCAGCAGAATAAAGTCCAAATACATTTGAACACAAACAATATTTAACAACCATCCTTCACTTACATCATGCAGTTAAGTCCCTAGGGGAGCAGTTCAGATTCTGATTTGTTTACAAACCCTCAGTCTATAGCTTTTACATGCAACATATTGCTAGGAAGAACTTACAGCAATACTGGCTATATACTGTTGCCTTATTGCTTATACACCCTATCCATAGTTCCATATGTAATATAAATTGCATTTTTACCTGCATATAATTTATTCTCTCAGAACGTTAGTCAGTGGGTTTTAAGTAGCCCTAAACCAACATTGTTAGAGTCTACAGTGTGTCACTGGGAAGATAGATATATATAGATAGATATACACACACACACACACATATATATATATATATATATATACACACACACACCTGATGACTGACATACCAACTGCAAGTCTCCTTTGAGCAGTAAGAATACCCTTTGCCCAGCAGAGAACAGGCTGGTGCTGCTCTGTGAGCTCTTATGCTCATAAGCACCAGAGCTGGAAAGCCTGACTACATCATGCAAATCTGCTCTCGACTCTACAGTCCCTAACAAGGTGCTTAAGAAATACTGTAACCAATAGGATTATATCAAGGGATTTGTTTGATGGAAAGTTTTTAAAAAATCTCTAATTTCAAAATTTGTTTTGAACACTGTTTTACCCTCTTCCCTAGAAAAATAAAGACTAAGCATTAATTAAATTTTGGGAAGGTGAACAAAAATCGTAATTGATAAAGTGAATTGTTGTTTATAATCCCAAATGTTCACATTAATTCTTTGTCAATGCTTATTCTAGAATAAGATGCGTGCCTTCAAACTACTTTTATCAAAGTACAGACTGTTTTTACACCATGGGAAAACTGTCATTTCACAAGAGAAATGTTGATTATTCCACACTATATAGCTCCACTCAATGTGTATGTGTCTAAGTAGTGCATAGCTAACAGACACTGAATTGAACATTCACACTGGTTCATTTTAGGGCAAAAGGTAACGCTGTATTTGCAGCTTAGGTTTTTTTTGCTTATTTGCTGAAGTAGTACTGCATAACAGAACTACTATGGAATGCCAGTCACAGCTGGACAAAAACTCACAATGCTTCCCAGACGCCTGACAATCAAAGCAGTATTAATTCAAATTGAAGGAACTCCTGGGTTGTTGTAAAGTTAAAATGATGTCCAACTTTGCAATTAAAGAGATACTGAACTGTTTTATCCATATACAACAATTCCCAAACGTGGATAACTTTCAGACTAGGAATAGGACAAGTGTACTGCATCTGATTTTGCTGCAGGTTAATATTGGTTCTCACAGCACGAGGGGCTTTGCTAAAAGGACCCTTTATACACAGGCCTCACGACAGTTTCAGAGATGCCACCAGAGAGCAGCAGTATCCCATGAGAAAAAAAAGAGGCAATGAAGCTGCGATATGTGACTTGTATGTACACTTAAAAAAACTGCACTACATTAAGTCTTCAGCAAAGGACACTGCATGAAGACACGACGAGAACTAGAGATTGAAGATTGTCACTAACTGCAGAAGTAAATCCAAGGGCTCAATATAGACTGCCCTAAGCCCAGTGAAGATGGTTACCTTTTTCTGTTTCTTTCCATTACAGCTTAAATTAAAATATTTAATTACAGAACTCAGATGCCTCAATCAGAACTTTCTAAATCTATGGAAAACAAACAAGCCATTTCTTTGAAGTTCAGGGTTGTTTATCTACACAGCACTTGGACATTACAGTAATGGGAAAGGCAAAAATTCTAGCACAGATCAAGAATCTTCAGATAAAAACAAGTACAAGAAAACAAAAAAACTTTACTTAAAATCCCAGTACGATAACCTTGCTAATCTTAGAGCCATTGCATGTAGATGGACAGTTTTCAACACACAAAATTCAGTATTAATAAACAAGCCACTCACTCAGAACTGATTATTCTCTTTCATCTGCTACAACAGCTAGGACAAGGAAAGGTTACAACTTTGTTAGATCTTCAACCTCAGACTCCACAGTATAGGTTCATACTCCCATTTATTACGTTACGCATTGTTTCTACTTAATGTCTTCTCCAATAATTTACATAAATTGTCCTAAACACAAACCCAAGCCCAAGTTTACCGATTACTGATTTTTTTATTTTTCCCCCTTTGCCAGAGACCTATCATCCTAGCAGACGATTTTTTCAACTCTTGTGGTACCTTTGTGTTTTACCACTCCAACCAATTTGACTGGCATCCTGAATAAAACAGCTGGAAAACTACTTAAAAATTCCTGTCAACTAGCACAGTAGCTGAGTGTTTAGCCTCATATAATGACAGTGGCACTCCACAGGCTTAGCATTTATATACTTCATTCTTATAAAATGCATTGAAGAGTTATTTTTTCAGACTGCACTGGCACTGATTATTCTAAAAGCTTTTGCAAATTTTAGAAGACTTCTAGATGTTGTATCTTGTAACTGAACCCTACAGTCTGGTGCTTACAAACAACAGTACTTCACAGTACAAACTGCATAAATCAAAAAAAGCATTATGTTCAGCAGCTAAATAATTGTATTTTAAACAGCTATACTTTCATATATCACATTTTTCCCGTAACACCCAACAAATAATTTAATGTATAAACAACTATTTATGCATTCAGTTTAGATTTACAACTTATGTTTTCAAGGCTGTTCAGATGCCAACCAAAAGGCAGGCACAGATTTGCTCCTGCCCCTATGTTATGCAGGTCAAGAGCAGCACAAGGCAGGGTTCTAAAAACAACACTGGGCTTTAGCTTTTGAAAAGCTTGTTATAAGGTACAAAAAAAATCACAGAAATTCTGGATAGTTCTTCTCTACAACTTGTGAGGAAGGAGGGAAAACAGGGATAATGTTTAGTTTATTAAATGTAAAGCACAGATACCAATACAAAATATATTGTATTTGTTTCTGTAGACAACAAAGGTAAAATATCTTTATTTTAGAAAGCCATATTTTTAGTTCAAAGGAAAACTTAATTAATCTGAAGCATTAAAATTCGTTCTATATTTATGACACATCTATAGTATAGTAATTTATTGCTATGAATTACCATAGCTTGCTATGAAGTAGATTTTATCAATACCTTTGTAAAAAGAACCAACCTGTTTCAGGCTGCATTTCAGTGGCTCTTCCCTCTGCTTTAGTGGAAGCTGATTCTGTTGACTCTCTTACTGCAAAAAGTGAAGCAACAACCTTTACCATCTCTCTACTTCTGCACCAACAAAAGTTCTAGATAAAATGTTAGATTGTGGTCATACAGACTAGTGATTTCTTCAACAAACTCCTCTGAAGCAACTAGTGCTCACTGTCACATTTTCCAGATATTTTAATCTCAACTCTTAGGTATTTTTGAACCAGAAAACTGAATTTTTGATCAAACAGAAGAATTACAAAAAAGCAGTACTGAACTTTCTCCAAGATTATTCTAGTCAGTCTATTTGCTATCATACTCTCTCTGATCCAGAGAAGCTAATCTTTTCTCCCCACCCCAAGAAGTCCACCTGAGTAACATAAACACAGTTCTATACTTAGCCTAACTATAATTAATTTGGTATTGTTTTTTCTGATCTGCATGCTCTAAATACCTCTTTCTCACACTTGTGGGAAAATAACAGAAGATTGGTGAGGAGGATTGTAAACACGCTCAAGTGACTTGCAGTAGGGGTGCAAAACCCCACATATACGATATTAATTGCTGTTTAATCTTGTGTGTTTGACAAGTGGAATACCTGTGTCCAGAGAACACAGGCCTGTGATAGACTTATAAGGCATCTTTTGGAACATGCTGGAGGTTCCTGCCCTGCTGTGGGAAAGATCAAAGCACTGTGGTAAATACACCTGTGTGAACCCCTGACACAGAGGGAAGGGAGCAGGTGTGGCAATCCTCCGGCATGGACCGAGCTCTGCTGTGCCCGTGTTCCCACTCGGGGGCCTCTGCCCGGGTGCTGCTCCGAGGCTTCCCCGCTCGGTGAGATAACAAAAATAAATGTACTCTTTGCATCTGCAGTTTTGTGGTTGCTCACTTGAGGTCCTTATCTTATAAGGTGGTGTTACTTTAATGTTTAGCCAGCTATACTTTCGGTTGCCTTCCAATTAAACAGCATAAAAAGATTACCAGGCTCATTACTGCTTTCACTTTGATCTTCTGGTGCTCTAGAGGGTGGTGAGGGCGCCTTGCGCTTCATCCTGCGCAGAGAGGAGTTCACGGAAGCAGTGTCACTGAGTGGCAGGGAACCTTTCCGTACTAATCCCAGAGGGGCCTGAGGAGGGAGACAGGGCAGCAAGATTATTAGCAATCAGTGAAAAACAGCGAAATGGCTCTAGTAATTATTCTCCAAAAGTATTTATAATATACATTTGGGAAACAGAGAATGCATTGCCAAACGTATTGTGTTTTTCGTCTTAATTCCTCCAAGGAGTTGTTTTTAAAAAAAAGATTTTCTCGAGTAATTGAATAGATTCACAGAGGTGCAACATAGAACAGTAAAAGAAAATCAGTTGTTACATATAGTGTAAAAGAAATTTGAATTTTTTTATGCCCAAAGGCTATTCTACAAACCCAAAATAATTCTTTTTTAAAAGCAGCTAAACTCATTGTGAAAAGAAGTTTCAACTACACCCCATTGTAATGACATAACAATGTTTCCTTCTCCATTCCTTCAACAGCAGCCCTAATGGGCCTGTATACATAATTATGAATTTCTTTCCCTCCTTGAAATACCTGAACTTTCACAGAAATTTTTGCAATGCCTGATTTCAATACTTATCAAGTACAACTGTCTTACAATATTTAACAAACTTAAATTTTAGTAAGTTGCAAAAAAAAAATTATAGTACCTACTGATGTTACAGCATAGTAATGTCCTCATTATTGTAGCAAAAGTAAAAAATCTTAATTCACAAATAATCAAAAGAATTTAAAAATGGATAAAAGATACCTGCTGAAGACCTCATATTTTTATGATATAGTAGTCCAATTGCATTTTAAGTTGTTTTAGAAACACATTGTCTGTCTCAGAAAGACAGCGGTTGTAAATTTGCCTGCCATTCTTAACTATGGTTTGCCTTATGCTGAAGAAAACTATATCCACATCTACTAGAAGGACAATGTTCAGGATCCCAGCAATAAAGGAATGCATTTTGGAACTAGACACAGCTGCCTGTTTCTGTAGTAATTCTGATTCCTATCACTTGTCTTCTCAACAATATAATAAATTCCTGCAGTGACATTCATTTCTGGCTAGAAGGATCCACAGCTGGGTGCGGGGTCATCTTCAGAGAACGTCTCTGTGCTTCAATTAACCAGGCCACTTCACAAAGCACAATATCAAGGAACAGAGAAGGCATAAAGATGCCTACGTATTCTTGTTTCACTGACAATCCTTTCAAAAACATCAGACAATGGAGTTGTTGACTGTGTCAATTTCCATGGAAAAAGATGCTTATCATTTAGAAAGCTACCACTGAACAAATATCCAAAGATTCCACAGTAAGTGGGATTTTAAAGATCAAAACCCAGAGTATTTGGTTGTGCACAATCAAATCTATAAAGAAAATTACAACAGAAAAGATACTGGCACAAGGCGTCTGTCAGGCAGTGTTTGGCAGCTCCTGTGAGATCGCAGTACAATACTTGAATGAATGAACAGGGCTGTGAATGAAAAACCATCCCCTGAGCCACCCTGGGCACCCTCAGTCATCTGCTTTGTCCCACCCTGCTATCAGGTATCACAGATCCACAGATACTGCACTGTAAGGAGCACTACTGTCCAAAAATGTTCACACAATTCTACCCATCACTCTAATGCCAAAGCAAGCAACTCAAACCTTTTACAGCAAAGCAAGAGTCAGGGTTTAAGAGAGAACACACAAAGCACAAGGTGAAATACTCTTTTAAGAACACCAGAGGACAGGAACGCATCACTCCTAATTAAAAATACTTGCATGCTTGAGTAGTTTTTAAACAAGTCAGCCTCTAGATTAAAATGTCACATAACAAAAATCACTTTACATTTTTGTAATTTCTTATTCACAGTTCCAAAACAGTTCTTAAAAAGTAAAAATAATTAATAGTATTCAACCTTTGGATTTATTCAGGAGGGGATATCAAATACAATATTATTTCTCCAAATGAGGCTTTTTTTGTTGCTGAAGTATTTCTCCTTGCAGTATTTCCTCCTTGCAGTTGGACAAACTGTGTGTGCGTCTCCTCTCTGGCAGCTGTGCTCAGGCTCTGCACAAAGCCACATTTCCCTGCTCCAAGGTCTGCACCTCTCCCGCTTCCCACAGGCTCCCTCAGTGACTCGGCTGGCACCGCGCTCTGTGCACACTCGCTCAGCTGAACAGATGTCACCAGAGTTCCTTTCTGCACACAACAAGTGCGTGTGTAGGGGGGAATAATGTTCTCAGCATAAGAGCACAAATGCTACTAGATTTTTATAAGCCTTTCTACTGCCCTTTGCATCCAAAGAAACAAACAATTTGCAAAGAGAGATTTCAAGAAAGTACTAAATGTTCCAGTTAAGGTTCAAGTGTTGAACAGATTTTCTCAGGAATTATTCAACATATGAATATTAAGAGCTTTCAAATCCTAACAAAGGCTGTAATGTGAAAATAGTACTTTACACAGATGGAAAAAATTAAAATAATGTTATTAAGACATATCTGACAAAGCTTTGGAATATACATCTGGGTGTTCATGTGTCATACCAACTGCTTATGGTAACCAGTGCTTTATCAGTTACATTTAAATTAAAATTCTTGTTAGGATCACTAAAGTAATTAACTGTGTTTATGCAGAAACACCAGTGAACTCTGTCATAACTTCTATAACATATGCAGGAGTTCTACTTTTAACACCATACACCCTCCTCATCCTGCAACAAGCAAGGGTGGATACGAAAACTTTTTAGTCTCAAATTTGGCACCAAATCTCACCCAAAGCAAACACTAGTAGATGCCAGTGCTTCCCAAGTTCCAGCCTCTGTAAGCAGTGGCAGACATAGTGCCTTGCCCTTCTTCGCACTTCAAAAAAGCAAATAAAGGTAATTAAGGCACAGTAATTTTGCAGCTGCAATGGAAACAAAAAACCAAAAAGCATTTGGGAAAGAATATAGCGATAGTGGAGCATTTCAGTGTGCTGGGAAGCCTATCTCACACCAAAGGTCACTAGACAGACATTTCCATATCACCATATCCTACCTCTTCTGCTCCAAACATATCGAAGTTTAACAGAGACATAGAGGTGACTGTGTCATGTAGGGATAGCAAAGCACATTGCTAGTCATATTGCTACTATTTCCTTCTTCCCTTTGTGTATGCAGGCAAATGTATGTCCAAGGAAGTATTTGCTCCTACAATGACTCATGCACTCACTTTCTATTACATGACTTAAGCTTCCCAAAATACTTAAACTTATCCTAAATACTACAAAGGAAGTAATATACCTCTGATCTGTTGGAAAGGAAAGACATACAGAATATATTTGGAAAAACTCAGCCGGTGATATTCTGTCCAAACAACCAATATTACTATTTTCTCCTAGGATTTATCTTGCTGGTACAGAAGCAAATACAATAAAGGAGTAAAATTATGCATTTGATATACTGAAAAGTGGTATATCAACACTTTTAGCAACATTCACCATCAATTCTGAAACATCTCAGAATGATATGAGATTATCTTTGTGCAAATTTCAGGCAGTCCTGAGTACTCTCTTCTCCCAGGTAACCCTGACTCTACCCAAAACCTCCCTGCTGTCCATAGTGCTCAACGCATCATTGTCCAACTTCTCCTTTAAAGGGCTGACCATCACGTTGAAGGCAAGCAAGCCTCTGGTGCAATTTCTTCAGCATTGACCTCACCCCTCACAGAAATCCCAACTAAGCTGCCCTGTGACAGTGGCTAAAAATCTTTTCAGAAGTACTTTATCGTTTAGTTGGTTCCCACCACTCCCCCATCTTCTTCTTCCCTTTCTTTTTTAAGAGGTAACCTGGAGATTTAGATTTCTTTAGGAGTTAGGGTTGTGTAAATAACAGCAATTTGTATCTCTACAGTCGAGAAGATCTATCCATTATTTTAAACTGTAAATGTTTTGACTAAAAATTTTCAATTAATTTTTCCTACCCAAGCATAGTTTATGCATGCTCCTATACAGTAACTGTAAACAGTGTAAGGAGAGAAACACTAATGGGATAAAATGAAGATGTCTCAGTCTAGCTTTTTTAAATAAAGGAGTAGGACGAAAATCAGCCATAGCATTCTGGGCATAATCAAATGCTTTTCTTTTAAAGAAGTGTTATTACTAGAAAATTGCAACCACTTTTATGAAAACTGTGAAGATACACACACTAAATTATACAACAACACTCTGCAAAAACCCTTGAGAGTCCTCTCTACTTGCAAGTGTATTTAAACTTGCTAGCTCTAAACATACTTCTGGCAAGAGCCATCTTGCCCAGAATTAGAACGACAAATAAGTGAGAGACTTCAATATTAGAGACTAACATGCTCATTTCCCACCTGATTTAATATAGAAATTTCCTGGACAAACATTAACCATTTAAGCTTACTAGGAGTCTTCCAAGTCTCACATAGAAGAATAAGCAAATCGTGCTATGTAATAACTTTCAAAAGGTACCCTGACATCCACAGTACTATTTTCTCCCCTAAAAATAGGACTGTGTCCCTAAAAACTAATTCTATAATCACCTTGAAATGCAGGCAAAAAAAAAAATCCAAGCCTCATATCAGAATGTAAGTACTCACACAAAGAGAAAGCAGTTTCTGTAATGGAGAAGTAGGAGAGAAGCTGTAGGACATAAACATTAAACCCCTTTTTCATACTGTGAGAAACTGGACTACAATATGTTGAGAATTTGAAGAAAGACAACATCGAGGACTCTGTTCCCTTGAAGTTGGCTCATTTCACTGTTGTCTGATGTTACTACTTTGACACATTTCTCTAAAACCAGGCAGACAGTTTATCCAGGCAAAACCGACATTTCACTTTGTCTTCCTTGTGGGTGTTACAAAAGAGATTTGCCCATAGCAGGGCCCATAGCAGAAGGTCATCCTGGTCCATAGAAGAAATGAAGTATGTATCCAGTCTGCCAAGTAAACTAAAAGGCAGGCTACAGAACTTAGGCATTCTTAAAAGCAGTATGATTTGCAATGAAATGCTTCTTGTAAGGCAAAAGGTGACAAAAAGTAACCCTTAAGGAAAAAAAAGTACATCTTCACTTTTGTAAATTAACTTCATTGGACGCTGAAGTTACAGTGGAATTCCCAGACATACTAAACAGCCCAGTGAACACACCAATCAGCCTGGTGAGCAGCCTGAGAGAGACTAAGTCCTACCAGGAGGACACACATTTTCAACAGCAGAGAATATGACAGACCAAATTCTTATATTGTTTACAATGAAATAACTGTGATCCAGTGTGACCATTGTCATTACTGAGAGCTGACCTGGATTAAGCAAGACCTTTTGCGATCATTTGGTCCAACCTTCTGTTGAAAACAAGTTCTTACACTTTATTATTGGTTATTGCAAGAGCCTGTCAAGGAACATCTCAAACATTTCCAGCAAAGAAGCTTCTACCACTTCTCATGAGGGACCTATTCCGACAGTCAGTTCTCACAGTGATGAGTTTTGTTCTTCAGCCTGAACGAATTTCCTCTGGAGAAGCTAATGCCCATTGGTTCTCATCCTGTCACCAAGCACCCTTGTGAAGAATATATCTCTGATTTCCCTTTAACATCATCCAGGTATCAGAAGAATGTGATTAGGTACTATCTGAGCCTTCTTTCCACGAAAACATTTATTTTCTCCAAACCTTTAAACATCCTGGTGGCCTGTTTTCAGTCTCTGTCTTGAACTGCAGGAAACAAATCTGGATACAGTAGTGCAGGTGTAGCATAAAATTATTGAGTACACCAGATTCAAGGTGGATGACATGACCAGACCCCAGCCTGTACTGGTGCTTGGGATTACTTCACTCCAGATAGAGAATTTCACATGCATCTTCTTAAAACCTCATTCAGCCTGTCACTGCCTCGCTGAGTGGTGGCTGGAGTACCTGCCTCTCTGCCCGTTTTGGTGGTGACTTCAAGTTTGTGGAAGGTGGATTCAGTTCCACAATGCAGATTGTTTACAAAGATATTTAACAGTATTGGCCATACTGCCAACTTCTTGGGAACTCCACATTACAACCAGTCTGACTTGCAGCCATTATCCCCACTGTTTGAACCGCAGCCACTTTTTGTCCTATCTTGTGTTTTGTCTGTCTGGTTTGTATCATACTTTTTCAACAAAAAAAAAATTGAGGCAAATTGTGATTAATACCTCGCTAAAATAAAAGGTAGATGACCTCATCCTTTACCCTTGGATTTCTGCTTGCCGCTAACTTAGAAATTTCTTGCTCTTTACATCGTCTGCCACTTGAAGCACCAGGCTTGCTTTTGCATTCCTAAAAGAATCCCTGTATGTCCAAGAAGTATCTCTGTATTTCTTTCTGAGAATTGTTCTGCCCCTTTTTATTTCTGCACTTGAGTTCTATCAGTAGCACATTTAAATGAGACTGTTTAAAAATATTTAACTGCTTGTGTTTATGTCTACTCCTATTCCCACTTAAGGGAACAGACCACTCTTGTGCTACAGGAAGGCTGTCTCTTAGAATGTCTCAGTACTCTTCAAACAGCAACTTTATTCTCCAAGGAAGTCTATCACAGGATCTTTATTAGGAGTTCCCTGATCAAGTCGAGCAATATGTACTACGCCAAATTCATACATTAGATGATATTTATTGGAAGGTAGATACCAAAAGACAAAGTATTTTACTTGAATTAATAAAATTCAAAGGAAAGAGTAAATATCTGCCCTCATTTAAGTCCCAAGTGCTACATTTTCTGATAAATCACTGTGCAATCAAATCCCAATGAGACAGAAGTCACCTTAAAAAATGCGTGCCAAAGGCCTCTAAGTTTTAAGTGAGTTGCACACAGTAGTACAAAATAGAAAATACACACGAAAATATAACTTGATCAGGATGTCCTCTCTTTGTGAGCTATTCAACTTCAGTCAGATCACTTTAGATCAGTAAGAAATTCAGTAGGAAATAATAAATCTAAGCAATTGTTTGAGTGACAGCCAAGCAGTCATATATTACTTCTAGACATTATAAGATATTAAAGCATGTTGACATTAATAAGCTATTAAAAAAAAAGTTGAATTCAATTAAAAGACAAACATGGTGAAGTAAAAAAAAAAAATCCTGGTTTTCTTACTCTCCCCAAAGGTTCCTTTTACTAAAATTCAGAAAGAAACCTTTGTCTTCTTCAATGATAAAGCTTTTCAGCAGGACACAATACATAAAGACAGAACTTCTGTTAAACAGTGCTCTCTTGTGGTTCTGTGCATGAGTGAAAGACTTAATCATTGTATAAAGATAAAGGTAGTCACAGTCTGAAATTTCACATCTCCAAGTCTAACTCAAAATTAATCCCTCAGACTTGTATTTCATTTAGTTATGCATTTAATTTTTCTAGCATGTCAATAACTTCATATCTAAAGACTATCTTTAGATACTGTAGTCAAAGCAATGTATGAAATAAATTAAAGTATATATATAACAAAAATTGTAACCTTGATCTTTAATTGGAATTCACAATTGACAATATGTCCAATACCAGGATAGCAGTTAATGCATCAATTCTCACAAATTCTATTGGCAGAATTTTAGCATGTCATGGGATATATATAGGTTGCTCAAATATGTGGCTCACATCTCGTAGCTTCAATAAAATGTAGCCCAATTTTTAAAATAAAAACCATACTTTAACTTGCTGGGAACACAACAATGTTTAGACTGCTCCCCATGTCCACTTTTTTCTACAACATAGTGTAAAGAATAAACTACTCCTTATCCCATGTAACTAAAACATTCAAAATTAACAGGAATATTGCAACCCCAATTACTAATTATAATAAAGGGAGACCACATTGTCATATTTAAATATATAAAGTATTCATCCAAAAGAACAAAAAGGTGCTTACAAGACCAATTTATATAAGTTGGTTTTACCTTTTCAAAATACAGCAGCTACTTCAGTTATAAAGTTTAAAAGGAATGCATCATTCAATTTCTATAGTTATTTTCTAGCTAAAATTTTTTAAAGCAGTTACTTCACTTTTATTTCAAGCCTCATCATATATTAACAACAGGATTATCAGGGTTGGTATGGCTGTACTTAATAAGAGAAGTGAAGCAAATGTAACCAACCTGTTCATTCCTATCAAAGCTGTTGGATTTCACAACATCAGATGTAGGTCTGACTTGGGCTCGTGCGAGTTCCTGGGGAGCGCTCTGAGAGTTCGGCAGGGGCGGCAAAGGAGCTCTGCGCTTCTTCGGCATTTCAGCGGGCAGAGTGTTTGAGTCATACTGCTTGCTGACAGTGTTAGATCTCGTGATAAATGTTGGCCTTGGCTTGCTCATCAATGGAGTTGCTGGGGCACTGGCAGCCTTGAGGTGCGGGAAATAAAAAGAAATCCGAGTTGCATACATTTGCTGGAAAACTATCAACAGTACTGACTCCTCAATCGGAATACGTTTCTAGAAGTTTTGCTTATACAAAGTTACACCTTACTTGTTCTCTTTTCTTCTTGTTTCGTTGAAAAAAGCTGAAAAATCCTTTGTTTTCTTTCTCCTTCAGAACATCTATGTTTTCAGATTGGTAGGAGCCTAAAATAGAAGACAATAGTCCTAGATGTTATTTCATGAAGAGATTATTTCTCCTGCATTCTTACTATTTCACTGTGTGATAGACCTCCTGCAATGATACACAAAACACATCATAAATCACCTATATTAATAATTTTTCTAGGTGCTGAAAAGTGAACAATTTGCCTACCATCCATGTTCTTCCTCTCCTTCTCAGAACTCAGGAGACATGAGTTTCAGCTGCTCTTAATACCCCCAGCACTTCGTCCAGCCCACCCCACTTGTCACATGTTATGGTTCATATCACAAAGGTAGTAAAGGGAAAAAGAGTATCAGACTTTTCAGCTCTCCATTCCTACCAGCTTAAATTTATGGCAAAGTGTGAAGTGGGACAAGCCAGGCGCCAGCCTGCACATGGTGTAACTACGGAGAGAGATCACCCAAACGCTCAATCAGTGCACACATAACTGCATGGCAGTCATAGTAAAGACAGTCAAATCCATTCTTGTTATCTTGCAGAATTTATCCTCCTTCAATTGCTTTATTCACGCAGAGGATTTGTAAATCTAATAATTGACTTTTTAAAAATTTTATTAGAATGAACTTTCTTGAAGAAATCCCACTGACTCGAGATCTAATGAGCAACAGAAATCAGCAGGTCTGGTACAAGTATCAATCTAAACATGATCCTAAATTTAATAAATTGATCTAGGGTAAAATTATAGAAAAATACTTTCTATATAACTGGGTATAACCCAATTCTGCACTATCATTTGCAATATGCATTTAAGATAGGACAGAGATATTACTCCTGTCACAGTTCAGCAGATGTTATAGTAGGAGCGGGTGCTAATGTCCCATAAGTGCTACAGTTTCACCGCCTATTTCAGCAGATCATACCTTGAAAAGATGGTAAATTTAAATCAACTGGTGATGTGGCTACAGAAAGACAAAAAGAAAGACAGAAAATGTGAATCTGAATCAAGGACATAGTAACAACTCACAAACACAGAAAGCCAAGCTGGATCTTCAACATTAGGGAAAAATTAATTGGGTACTTTGCAGAAGTAAAAGGATGTCTATCTTTACTGCCTAATACTTAAGTCATTCAGGAACTTGAGCCTGAAGACATGCAACACATACTGCAACTGTGTACATAAGGAGGGAGGTTCCACTTATATTTCTGAAGCAAAGAGAAAAATCAGTACATAGAATAGTTTGCTCTGGTTTAGATGGTCAGGCAGTCCAAACTTGGAAAATGAAGATGAATGTAAAATAAGGATATAATGTTAATAAAATAAAACTTGAATTTAAGTTCTATTAAGTAAAAGATACATCTACCATTTACTTTCATAAAGATAATGGAAAATTCAGAGCTTTGAACCTGCCTGCAAAATTGAAATGCTGAACTACTTCATATTAAGAGAACTGAAGAATATCTAAATTTTCTAGCAGGGCACTGCTGTGTAGAAAGCATATATGCCCTTGTATGCCCTCCTAAGGATTTTTGGCTGTTGACTCAAGTGAAACACACATCATATTGTGCAAAAAGCAGCTTTGCCAGCCTGTAGATGAAAGCAGTAAATAACCAGCCAACAAACCAAATAATGCACTAGAGGCACATGTAGTCAAATCACATGTTTAGGCAAGTTAAAATATGTTGGTTTCCAGTGTGGAAGAGAAAGATATTTCATTTGTGATTTCTCTATGGAAAAAGGACATACTGTCCAAATCTGTCATTCTGACCTTTAGCAAGTAAACGAGAGAACGCTTGAAACTGTAACCACCCATCAGTTAGGTTACCATATTTAGGTAGAAAGAGGGGCAAAGACAAAAAAATCCCCACAAAGCCCCACAAGTTTTAGAGCAGAAATAAAATCAAGCAAATAAAACAGTGGTCAAAACCAGGAGTGAGTCAATCAATATTACTGCTTTCTACACTGAGGTAAAATTTCCTGCAAGAAATGTCTGAAATGGAACAAATCACACTGTACAAAATTTTTAATTACAGTATAGTAAACCCGTCACCTGTCCAGATGAAGTTAAAATCTGGCCTAGGAATGTCTGTACAAATATTAGAAAGTTAGTACATTGTATCCCTGTTAGACTGCAATTAAAAAGACAATTATTATGCCTTCCCAATCTATAAAAGTAGCATTCAGAAATATCCATAAAGATCATCAGAATATTCTAACACTTTAAAAATTTTAAACAATTTTAAAGAAAACTAATTTTCTCCAACATTTCTGTTCTTTTCAGGTCATCACGATGTCATGTAGGAGCTAAGGGAAACAGGGTGTTACTGGGTTTTTTGGGGAAGGTGTGAGGGAAGGAAAAGAAGGCTTTGTGTTTAAGTGAGGATTTGTACGCAGCTACCTCTGCTGGTAGCGAGCACTTGGTTAGAAAATAGAACTTTTATACAGCACCTCTGAAAACAGAAGTCCAGGTACACATGAGTCAGTTTCAGTTTTGTGGAAGACTAATGAAATATACACTAAATTTCTAGAAAATAATTTCATAAGTAAAAAACCCAACAACCTGTATACATTATTAAAACGCACATTATTAAAAATGTTATATAACAGCAATTTACAGAAGTTATCTTACCTTGACTGACATCCATGGCATATAGTTCTCTTAGTCCGAGGTCATTCAGAGATTTTGTCATATCAAGGGGTTCTTGAGACTGGTAACTCTTCAGTAGTAGAGTGTGTGAGGGATCAAACTCACATTTGCTACAGATAACTGGTATGAGTTCTTGAAGGGGTGAATGTGGACTAACTCTTACTACTGTCTTCTGTGTCTTCTTGTAGTTTATCACTACCCTTACTGTTTGCTAAAGAGAAGAAAATTCCAATAAATACCAGCACAAATTCTGAAAGATCTGGCATTTTTACAGCAGCCTCACAGTAATCACAGGAATTCCACTTATGGCCAACTTCACCAGTGCTGCAGGTTCAGAAACATTAAATAAGAAACTAAGAACTATTTTGCTATTCCCTTCCATGCAAGAAAAGGACACGTGAAGCAGACTGCTTTCTCCTTTAGCAGTGCCATTTGCCTGTGCAGCAGGGTATGTCCCTGGAGGGAGATGCCCTGCTGGGTTATACTGGGCAGCTGTAGAAGGGAGCTGATGCGCCACGAGCGAGTGCCTGTGCACACGGGTGTAGGAGGAAGGCAGGAGGAAGGCAGGAGGAAGGCAGGAGGAAGGCAGGAGGAAGGCAGGAGAGCTCTCCCGGCCCTCTGTAAGTGCTTTAGATAAATTAAAGTCAGTATTCTTCTACACAGCAGAAGGACAAAGGTGGAAGGAAAGATTCAGGCAACACCCAGAAATTGGTTTAGTACTTCTTAAAGCTCCTGCCTCTTCAGGGTATGAACAGTATGTATTAAAGGAAAATAAACATATAATCAGAGGACACGTATATCACAGCATGACAGATGGTACAAGATGTTGATTTTCAGTTTGTTCAAGGCTGTACTCAGCCACACTTCATCTGCAGAATTTTTCAAAAGGCCGATAAGGCATGGGATTTCAAATAATACTGTAATATTTCCTTCTTTCAGCAGCAAAGATGTTTGCTGCAACAAACTGAGATGTATTTTACCTAAGACGAGCTTATCAAAAACAGACTAAAGCATTTCATAGAGCTTCAAGGTGAGAGAATGAAAGACAACAGGAAAAGCTGAAATAAGAGGATGAGCAACTAGCTCAATATGCTGAATACAGCAGTGATTCTAATTTCTCAATACGCTTAATTTTAGTTCTCACCTCTGGTATGACTGGAGCAGGTTTCTTCTTATCCATTTGTTTCGCCTTTACAATCACCTTTTCCACTTCAAGCATTCCCACTGGTGTGTTGGGTTTGAATTTAATCTGGCTATTTTCTGCTGATACCAACTCTATGGTATAACTTGATGGATTTAAATGATACTGTGCACAGAGAAAGATCAGCAAGTCCATCATGGGCTTCCTGTAAAAGACAAATAGAACTGTCACAACAAATGACAATTAAGCAGGCTATAACAAGATGTGCAGCTAAACATTTAATTCAAGCCGTCCTTTCCCTTCCAGGACTAAATAATTACTGCCAGACACCAACTTTAAATATCTTCGAGCTTTAAAAAAATATAATTACAAAAAAAGCCAACCCCCCAAAAAAGCCACTAAAAAGAAAATGAAACCAGTTTGCACAAAAGTATGCCAAGTACTTGAGCAGGGTGGGAACTTCTTGCTTGTGTGAAGCTTTTCCTGAGGTCAACAGGGACATGTGGATTAGTCACCTCATTTGACATTCAGTGGGAACTTTAACAGTGGTGATAAATACTCCGTTATTCATTAAGAACACTTCTTTTGCAAAGCTTGGCATTTTTATATCCATTTTAAGTTACAAGGGACTTCATTTTCAGAAAGTCTGTGCATGAGCCACTTGGAAGATGCAGGAGAAAGGAAGTTTGAGAAAGTCACATTTTAAGAAGGTCTTGCATTAGGGATTCGAGAATTATCTAGGTTCTTAATACCAACAGCGAGAAAGAAGCTAAATGACAAGCTGGTAGGGAAATGCCATTTCTTCAGAAGCTCTGTGTGATGTAAGACGTCCTTCCCACAATGAAGAATGGCCAACAGAATTTGTCAGATGTAGTCAGTACCTGTATGTCCTTGTTCCCTCAGTGCTTAATGAAGAACATGTAGAAAACAGGGTATTAAGATAGGTCGAGTACTTCCAGTTGCTACTGAAATACATTTATTAAAATTGTACTTGAAACAGAAGTGTCATAGATGTTTAAAAAGATCAAAAGTAAGGAGAATGTCCTTACTTTGCATGTTACAGAACTGAATTAAGTTATAGCACTATCAGGTCGTTCCTCAATAATTTTTTTTGAGTTGGGTAAGGACAATTTCATTGTGACACCCTCTGCATCTTTCAGTTACAACTGTGAACAAGGAAATCCATCACCTGCTCTGTCTCACAAGGATATTATGAAAATAAAAGTCTGTGAAGCAATCAAATGGTATGTTGAAAAAAATGCTGAAGTGTCTATGAGAAAATTAATACAGGGTTTGGCTGGTATGGCTTTATCAGAAATCTTAAATTCTAGATGTTATCTAGAGTAACAGAGGCAAGTATTCTCACAGCACAGCCAAATGTGGAAATAGCTTCTACAAAGAACCATCAGATTAAGCAGAATTCTAGATAACAAAGATCATGAATATATTTATTAAGCAGTAAGCTAAAGTAGACTTTTCATATGAAGCACTTCCGTAAAAATAATTAAGAATGACTCAATGTTAAAAGTTGTGAACACTGAATTATTCCCCTCTTTTATTTACCCTAGAATATCATTCCCTTTTCCCTTCATTTTAAAGGACAAATGTTCCATAAGCAAAACGTCTTCTGATTTCTGGCAGCAGGGCTGGACTCCCCAGTGCACATGCTGCACTTCCAGAACATAGAAACTGTTTGAAAGCTGACAGATATTTCCTTTCCAGAGGAAAGCTTCTGCCTGATTAAGCGGCAGGAGAACACTTGCCTCAGGAGACAAAGGCAGGAGGAACCATAAACCAATAAAACAAAACCCATACAGAAATGGTACTCCAATGTGTGAAAAAGCAGGTATCAGATGGTCTGAAGAGGTATAGGAGAATGTAATATACTCCCATGCTTTCATCTAGATGATACATAATAGCCGGAGGAACACCATGCGAAATGCAGAGTAACAACTACACCTCCCTCTTCACATTGCTAAACTAGAAAGTTTATTTCAATTCATCTCCTGTATATAGCACAACCTGCTTCAGTTACAAGACAGAATGAGGAAATACTCCATTTCTTGTACTTCTAATTCCTAATAAAACAAGTACACCCATCCCACCCTAAGAAGATAAGGGCTGCAAATGCAAACCTCATCATTCTCCCATCTCACTGGGAGCAGAGCAGGGCAGGGCCAAGGAGGAGGGAGCCAGAGGAGGCTGCAGACGCTACTTCCGTAGTGACCTTTCTGGTTACCAGTGTATCCAAAAAGTTACTCGTTACCTTTTTTTCTGGTGAATTTTTATACACTGACTGGCTTTAAAAGCTGCCCTTCCGTTATTGGAGAGAAATAAGATTATCAAAGATGACCAGAGCAAGAATTGACAAGCAAGGATCCCAGAAAGCCATCCTATGGAAATGCACCACAGCGACAGGGGCAAGCCCTCAACCAGAGTCACAGTAAGTGACAGAATGGTAAGTCAGTAACAGCTGTTCACAAACAACAGCTACATGCAAATCAGTACATGACAACAGTGATTCAGGGCAAATTTGTTTTCCATTGGTACTTCTAGAAACAACATGCCTGACTGCAGGAAGATGGACTTTAAGTCCCCCCCACTCCACTGCAGGCGAGACATCTTCAACAACTGCTTTAGAAAGATATTCCTACAGCAATTAAAA
>VWZT01005915.1:8481-55182 GCA_013397055.1 Pachycephala philippinensis | reverse complement strand
AAAAAAAAAAAAAAGATTTTCTTGTAATCATATCCTCCAAAACTTGTAAAACTCTCTTTTCCTAAAGCTTTCAAGGATTAAAGGCGGAAGAATACATATATCACAGTAAATTTAACAGCTTCCATAATGAATATTTAGCAAAGCACCAAGAAGTGGCCATCAGCTCCCTCAGAGCACATAATCGGCTAGTCCTCCTTTATGTAACTTCAGTAAAATATTTACTTGCAACTTAACTTCATTAAATTACTCTAGGTTTTCTGGAAATCTCTGAGCGTAAATGTATTTACATATTCCTGCACCCCTTCATCTCTCATCTATTTTTCTCTGGATGTTCCTACCTGACTAAATAACAACAAAAAGTAGCTAAAAGCAGCCTCTCGTTACATCACATAACTGATAGTTAAAGGATGAACCTTCACTAGATGTATCAAAGCCTGTTATTTTTGCAATCAACAGTGTAAGGTGTCACTTCAAGTACTCGAGTGTTTAAAGGGGAAAAAAAATGCATCAAACTGCCCAACTCCTCTCCAAAAACAAGGGCTAAAAATTTGCTACGTAAAAAAGGTTGATATTACAGATTTCTGATACAATCAAACTTCAGGAACAACGTCTTCCCATCGTGAGATTTGCAGTAAGCACTACCAAACAAACAAAACTTTCTCAATAACCATCAAAAGTATCCCTAGGTAAGGGTGGAATATTTGAAAAAGAGAGAAAAGAAACCTACACACAGTGTGGCTTTCTATGGATCTCCAGTTACTCAATTATAATGGTTTCATGGCCTTCCTTGCAAAAATATTTACTAATTCAGTTCTCTAAAGTGAAAAAGACACTTGTTTTCATAGAGAACAAAACCCACCAAAACTCACAGAATTTGTTAGTAACGAGTTTAAGTACAGTACGTTTTGAAAAGTAGGGCAACACCACAAAGCTTGTTATTCACCAGCTAGCTATAGAGAGTAAACCAACAGTTTATTAAGAATATTCTAATAAATGGGAACACTCATGAATGGATCAAATGAAACCTCACAAAGGACTCTTATAAAACAAATTCAGCAAAGCTAAGGGTTCTCTAAAAGACATCTGCAACTGAAGTCCCAAACATATTACCCTGTAAGACTATTTTTTTAACACACCATTTCCAAATTAAACGTATGTCATTAACATATCGGCCCCTGATATTGCTGAGTTAATTTATTGATGCATACAACTTAAATTATTTCAAGAAAACTTTCTCAAACTCTGCATTTATTCCCTGTGGGTAAACAAAAAAAACTATCAAACTGATCAGGCTGCTAAAAAAAAAAAATTCTTCAAGTTGGGTTTGGGTTTTTTTCCTTCTTTGGCTGCAAAAACATTCTTCAGCTCTATGCTATTAAATCACTCTGAAAAATGTTCCAGTTAAAAGCAGAACAAAACAAAACAACCAACAAAAAGCTCCACTCATTTTTCTATTCCTCCTTCAGAACACTGTACCTTCACTTCCTACCACTCATTGCTCTTACCACATTTGAGCTGGGGAGTGGTTGTTGCTTTGAAATAACTGTTTGCCTGAGATCCCCCTTCACAAATCCTGTTAGCAGAGCGCACATGTCACTGTCAGACTCTGAAGAGATGAACTGAATCCCCATCACCAACTACTACAAGGTACAAGTTGGTGTCGAGGCTTAAATAAAAGAATCCACCCATTCCTGAAATTTCAGAATGAGGAACAACTTATTTCAGTTCTTCCTTTTCTCAGTCTTTCACTTTAGTTACTTTAGATCAACACAAGAATGAAAAATTCTTCTCTGGTAATCTTTTTCTCTAATTCTTCTTTTGAATTTCATTCTGATCCTCTTTTGCCTACTTCTACATAATCAGGATATTTATCTCACTAACACCTTGCTTTGTGCTACATAACTCTTGCTATCCACTATGCCAAAGCAGGGAGCAAACCAACCCAACTTAATCTGAAACAGAAAAGTTTCTTCTAGTGGACTGTGGAATTTGAGCATATGGTGGTTAAAACACACCATTTTGCTTTTTCTAGTATGAGATTTAAAAGGTGTTCTCTCCTCGAGACCTTCAGAGCTGCTCACCTCCAATTATGAATGAGGAAAGAGGCAAAGTAACAATTTGTCCGTTTATGTCATTTCTAGAGGGATTTTGCCCATTTGTTCACAATATATGACTATAAGGACAGAGCAAAGCTAGAACAAATGATAATTTGAAAAATGTTTCACAGTGGGCTGTAGGTCCTGCACATCTCCCCTCATTCTGAGATTAGCCTAGCAGTGCTAATACCGGTTCTTATTTGCAAGACAGCCATGTGTGAAATCAATCACATACAGTATCTTGATTGAAAAATCCTGTAACTATGGGATAACAAAACTGATTGGGAAATGAGTGCAATTCCTGATAAGCCTGTAAAGCCTGTCTTGAACACTGAGTAATTATACACAATGTAATCTGACCAAGCGAAGATAGATGCACTTTGTTCTGGGCAAAGCATGAGAGAGGGCCCATGGTACTTGTAAGCGTGGACAAAAGGAACAAAAAGAACAAGAAGCTCCTGACAGTGTACACATGGAGCCTCATGTCTAAGAAGGTTTAAAATCAGGAAGTCACCACATTTACAGACTGCAATATTCCTTGCTATAAACATGCTGGAAAGAACGCCATAAAGCATCAAGTACTCACATTATTTCAGAAAATTTCTTCTGAGAAATAAAACCTCACATTTAAGTTATCCTAAAAATCACCGAGTCGGAGGAGGCGTAAAAAGACCCACTGCAGCTCTGGTGAACAAGCTGGTATTTGATGTCTAAGCAACGACCTCACAAACTCCAACAAATGACAGTGTGCAAACAGACTCAAGCCAGACTTCATCTCTCATTAAGAAGTAGGAATAAGCACACATTTGCGGTACCTGGTTTGAATGAATAAATAAGTCAGCCTGCTTGGTTTCAGCAGGAAAGACATGGGCCATACACTAACACAAGAACAATATACAAAGAGGTTTGTTTATTTCAGCTTAGGACAGCAACGAACTGGGCAGCCAAATTGCTGTGATCCATACACAGCCTTGCACAGGACTCTTCTTACGAGACCTACATTTTAAATCCCAGGATTTATAATTTCAGCTCACCAGTAAATATTTAGGTCTTTCTGAACTAAAGGTGACTTTACATGCACAATCTATCCTACCAATTAACAGTCTGAAATACACATTTCAAACTAAAACCAGCTTTAGCAAAACGTAATTGTTAAAAGAAATCCAAAGGGTTTGGATATATATTTATAGCTATAAATTTTTTTTTAAGCATTACAGATTTTGTCTGAAGTGATGACACACTTTTTTAGGACTGCTAGTAGTCTACAGGTAGCAGAGCTGAACACATAACTGTACCCAAATAGGATGAACAAAGTGCTCTTTAAAAAGCAAAACGTATGTGGGAAAAATCACTGAATCATACAAACCAATATTTTATACAGATTTTTAGTGACTAGGAAAAACAACAGATGTGGCTACACATACCGAGAGGTGATCTCAAAAAACCCGTCTTCCAAAATGGTAGGTACGTGTATAAAGTACATGTTTCCATATCTACCCAAAAATCATACTAGAATCACAGAATCATTTAGATTGAAAAAGACCTTTAAGATCATCAAGTCCAGCCATTAACCCAGCACTGCCAAGTCCACCACTAAACCATATCCTTAACTACCACATCTACACATATCTTTTAAATACCTCCAGGGATGGCAATTAAACCACTTCCCTGGGCTGCCTGTCCCAATGCTTCTCAAACCTTTTCCATGAAGAAATTTTTCCTAATATCCAATCTAAAACTCCCCATTGGGGAGACCTATTAGGCCATTTCCTCTTATCCTATCACTTGTTGCTTGGGAGAAGAGACAAACCCTACCTGGCTACAACCTCCCTTCATGCAGCTGCAGAGAGCGATAAGGTCCCTCCTGAGCCTCCTCTCCTCCAGGCTGAACAGCCCCAGCTCCCTCGGGTAACCTTAACCCTCCTAAGACTTGTGAACTTCACACTTCACTGCTCTTCTTTGGACACACTTTATGTTCAGGCTTACGCAAGTCATGTATATTAGTGAACCTGCATGAAGGTTGAAGTAAACTTGAGCCAAAAAAAGAAAATTAAACAAAAATATCATTCTGTGCAACGTACCTCCCATTAACTGTAGTGTACTTGATCACATCTCCTGGCAGGACCACTGATAATTCAATATCTTTATCAATTACATTCTCTTTCTGTTCCATAATGAGGGTGGTTGGCTCTGTGTTATCAAATGGAGAAACAGCAAGGGATTTTGTTTCAGATGGAGGAGGTGGTGCTTTAGATTTTCTTCTGAAATAAACAGACAAAAAACTAAAAATCAAATATGCATTTATACATATGATTCCACACTAGCAAACTAACAAGCCTCAAAACAGAAAAGAGCAATACTTTATTCTTTTCTAAAGTATATGTGCAACAAAGGGATGAGATAATATTTTAAACATACAAACAGTGGTGACAGAAGACAAAACAGGCTAAGGTATCCATCACACACACACAAAAAAAAAAAAAAACCAACCAAAAACCCAATAAACATCAAGCCAAAAAGAGTTCTTCAATGTAACATAAAAAAGTAAATTAGTTGGTTGGGGGGTTTTTCTCCCTTGGGTTATGTAAAGACCCTATTTGTGCATTCTCCAAAGAGATTTACTGGATTAGTACAAACAGAAATATTGTACTATGCAGGATGAAGCCAAATTGCACTACCAGTGTGCTTAATATAGGATAGATACTGGAGCAAATAGTGACACTTTTCCTCCCTAAATTCTCCTTTTGGTTATTAAAATTATTAATAATAATTAAATAATAATAATTAAAGAAGTCCTACCAGCTCTACATTATTTAACTTCTATACAGTAATAAAATAACAGTATAAACAATTCTATTTTGTTGTAATATTTCTTGGCATTTCAGTCACAATACGCTTTCATATATTCCCCTCACCTGTGCTGATTTCCTGTTTTAATTTTCTCGATACCCTTTCCCATGTCAGTGACCAAACAGCTTACTCTTGAATACAAGGACTGATCACTAAATAAGCTGTACTTATTTCACTCTAAAAAAATTTTAAAACAGCATAAAACTCTATATCTCTTAATATATGCATGTTACAGTAAATTCTGAATGCAGGACTCTCATGTTCCACAACATCTAGTCCAACATCTCCCTTTATTTAAATAACTCTCCACAATTAACCAATATATTCAGAAGGAAAATATACTATTATTAAGAATTTTACCATTAGAAACAAAACCAAAACACAGTCAAGAGGCATTACCTCATGAGAGCTTTTGAATTTCTTATAAACATTCTTGAATGGAGCTACATTCACAGAAAGTTAAAATACATTTCAAACATAATACACAAAGGTTCCAAAAATATGCTTGTCATTTAGATGGAGCTGTACCAAAGTTTGTTTACTTTAAACCTAAGGAAAGAAATTAACTCCTATAATTGTCCTACAGAATTAAAACAAAAAATCTAGCATACAAACAGAAACACAAACCTTTCTTGGGAAAACAAAGTTTAAAGTCACTCACAATGAAGAACAAACAAGGTCCAGAGCAGCATTGCAAAAAACAACTGTAACGAGGCTTCACATGACCGATCTGTTGCTGAAAGTGCTTAGAGTTTTGAACTTCAGAACTCTGTGCTGAATAATTAACTATTCACAGCCCCTCAAGAGCTAATCCAGAGTACTCACAGGCCTCCAAAACACTGAATGAGGATCCACATTCAAAATTTATACCTCCTCTCTCAATGTGTTAAATTAGTTTTGTGTGCTCTGCATGCAATTCAAGATGTGCAACATGAGCTGAAAATCTGACTTTGCTCTCTACAGCAACTTGCCTGGGTTGTTTCAGGGTTACAAGAACATTGCAAAATGCATGAATCAAACTTCTTTGTACTCCTCCCTGGTTTCTTTGGGGGGTTTTTTGCAAGATATTTAGCTTTCACATAACTGCCAAACGTAAATTATTAGCTAGTACAGAGCATCAATACAACTATTAGAAATAAATAAAATCACAAAAACATAAAAACTCACCCTATGACATTAATACCAAAAAACCCAAAGTGAACCAGTACTGCTTGTCCCCCCTTCTTTACTCTTTCTTACATCTTTAACTTCAAATGATTGTTAAAAGCTATTTATCATAGAATTTAATCTTTGAAGAAGTGTCACAGAAAGATTTATTTTCAAGTGCTAGTGGACTCTATTTTCCATTAAGTAGACAAATGCAATTTTATCACTGGAACAGTACTATCACCAGAGTGCTTAATGACACACAGCAACAAATGTGGTTTATTCATACAGCGTCTAACTTAAAGTGTAGAGAGCTAAAACTGACCAAATACTCTCACTAAAACACATGTGCAACAGCTGAAATTCCATGTATTTATAAAGGACACGCACACACACATGGGGTCAGGCGGTCTAACAAGGTCGCTGAAGCCTTGCATCCCCCACTGCAGAGCCACATACCCCACCCATCTCTAGAAAATCTGAATGTGCTTTATGGTTAGTTATGCTTACACGTCCCACCCCACACAAAGGAGGAAAAATCCCAAGTGTACTTTCTCAGAAGTCATGCCAAGTTTTGGCAACCTCTTATTAAACAACAGGGATCCCAATGCTTTCATTTTCTGTTTCCAGATGCCATTTCTCTTTTCTCTTCAGTTCTCACCAATTCTCTCATCTCTCTTTCTTAGCCCGAAGTATTTGCATTTGGTCTCATTGCTTTTTCATTAATTGAGTTTGTGTCTCTACCTTACCAGAGGAGCAGCTGCCTGACAGGCAGCCTGGGCTGCACTCCCAGCCCCAGAGCCGGTACTGAGCAGCAAGAACAACTCAGGTGACCACGATTACATAAACAGGTGAAGGTGAAATGCACTTGCAGGGGTAGTTTTTACCTACAAACCCTCCTCTCCCTACTCTGCAATTCAAGAAGCCAATGAGAGTGATTTTCTCACCAAGGCATCCTCCACACAACCTTTTATCCTAACACCAAACGTAACTCCAAGTCTATACCATCATTTCAAATACTCCATCATGAAGAACCAACAAAAGCCTGGTTCTCTCTTGCCTCTTAACCTACACCAGGTACTCAGCAAACCAGGAGAGCTGTTGATTTGTAATGATTTTGCTAAAAAGGCAGAGAGATGTTAACCTCATTTCTTCTCCTGAAAACAAAACCTGTTATTTTTAGTAAGACAAAATACAATCATAACAAAGAGAGTAATTCCCCATCATTTAAAAACAACACTTTAGAGGCCAGAAAAAAAGGTGCTCAGTAAGTGGTCTTACTCACAGCACCTTTCATGTTCACATAGCTTCCAGATGTGCTAGAACATAAGCCAACCTGTTCTAATTTTCAAAATAAACATTAGAAGGAGTTAGAACAACCAAAAACATGCTCTTCATTTTCATGGCTACTATAGAATTACAGGAAAGCTGCAGGAAGAATCAAAGTGCAGTGTATTTAGCTACGAATTAGTTAATACAGAGGGAATTAAAAGAGAAATTTTAACCAAATGAGGCCACAACTCAATAACAATAAGAACTCCTCTGGAAAATGTGCTACAGTATCCTACATGATTGTGGGTCCTCACTCATTCCTTGTCCCCATGGGTCCCAGTCCCATCAACTGGCTAACTTTCCCTATACATCAGACATTGAAACTGCCCAATCCCTGGAAGAGACGTGCTCCACACTGATTATCACCAGATAAACAATTCCAGCAACATATTATCTTCTACATAAATTTTCTGTTTAAACAACTGCTGGAACCAAAGCAAAAAAATAAATAAATGTTTCTTCTCTGATTCTTCCCAGCCCTGGACGAGGCAGCCAGAGGGACACCCACAATGCTCTCACAGGGACCCACAAACACAAGCTGGTGCAGCCTGGGCAGAGTTTCTATTTCCCTTGTTACCAGAGCACCTGGAGCCCACTGCTTATGCCAAGGCACTCAGCTGGTTCTCATCTAGTAGGCATTTTACTGTTCCCCAGAGAACTGATTCCTATCTCTTAGAAATTTAATTTTCTGAAGTCCCACCTGCAATTCCTGCCAGTCTATATGACAATACAATTCCTGTATTAAAGAATTCTTTCAGCCAAATACAAATAGAAGAATATAATTTTTAAAGAAAAACAGTGCATCTTTAAATCAAATCCAAGACCATAGGGTCAACATTTTATGTGCTTCAGATCCCACTTCAACAGAATAAAATGTCAGAGATGTATCTCAACAGCTTTCCTGCTTGCAAAGAAAAAAAAATAACAATGTCAGTAATCTGGATGCGTAGAAGCCTTTTCAAAATAAAGGTCTGACACAGTAAATAAATAATGCATCTATTTATTTGATTTTCAAAAAAATCCTGTTCGAAAGTTACAAGCAGTATATTTTTAACTATCAGTAACTAGAGAAAGGCACTACAAAATAATGAGAAATACTTGAACTTACAGTGACCTGGATATTCCAGTTTTCACCAGCACTTCCGTTCAATAAGAACCTCTTTCCCAAAAAAAGGAGAAAAAAAAAGAAAGAGGAAATCTATCTGCTGGATTAGTGTACAAGCAAAGGCTACAGCATCAAGGAATATTACTGTTTACAACACTTAACTTCCCATTTGGAACACAATTACATGAGAGTATACAAAGACAGCTTGATAGCACCCTCACTGAAATTATTTTGAATCCAACCTCCAACATCAGAACCTTTTCTCAAGTTTTCTACAGCATTCACCTAGGACAGGAAAGGTCGTAAAGGATCTCACTTGCAATTTGGTCATCTCTCAGGTACTGAAATAGTTCATTACACATGGTGCATTAAAAACCTTCTAAGCACAACAGATACACCTCAGTTGGTTAATTTGACTTATGGCACTATGAAGAACACTGGTTTATTCAAAAAGCAATTACTTTTTTTTTTTTAATCAAGCTTTACAAAATTATATTTGCCAAAAGTACAAGCAGCACTTTGTTTTATTTCCACTCAAAGTCAGAAAACAATCTAAGATCATAGCATGAGAGGAAAAAGGCCACTGCAACGAAACTTCTTCTAGATATTTTCTTGTCTTCGACCTCTCATCCCAAGCAATTACTATAAGGCTCTCCTGACTATTACAATAATGCCACATCATAGAAGCAGACAGCCAAAACCTCACACATAATCTTCTCAAACAAGGAACAGCTGAACAAGAGTTCAGGCCTATATTAAAAACATGGATTTGGGTTTTTTAACAATGATACATCAATTTTGGCCAACGGGTACACAAACTATTTAGGTTCCTAGTTTCACCTATAAGCACTCCCAGCCCAACACTCATCTTTTAACACTCACAGAACAAATTTGTCTTCTAGACTGAGTTTATTCTGTTCTCTCTTTGTGGATAATGGTTTCACAGCATCACCACTGCAAGTCTTCAAGATCAAACACTACTTGCTAGGAAAAAGCTTGGAGACAACTGCAGCATTACTATCTGATCTGCTCCTCATAGTCCAGCAAATGACTGAAGTTGTCAAGGCAGGTCACTCAAGAAATCACTACTACATATTTCAGGCATAAGTATAGATTAAAAAATACATTAAAAATAAATTCTATTAATCTTCACTTAATTATTACCAGGCACACAGGTTTCTATATAAAATTTGGGATGCCATTTAGTGCTTCAAAAAGGTTACTTTTAAGTTAGACATACGGTAGTATTCTAATATTTTTCCTTAACATTAAGCAGCCCAAATATTTGCTGTGCCAGCCCCAGAGCATCTATGTAACATGACTATCAGCCTTGATACTGGGCTTTCATCTCAACATCAATATCACTGTTTGATATACAATCTCTCTCTTTATTTCTACTATAAAAGCACCAGTTAGATGTTAAGATCAAGGTATGGATCAATGAGAGCCAAACAATGTCCATTCCTAGGTTATCCCTTCAAGCCAGGCTTATGATACATGTAGGACAATATAAAGGAAAAATATTTGCTGTATCTGCTCCAGAGAGAAATATCTTTCAGATTCTAAACTCGTCCACTTATTTACCTGGGGAAGAATGTGAGGTCATATTGTACGGATACTGAGTCTAGCAGGTGGCTCAAGAGGCACCAAGAAACAAAAACAAGTTCAGAAACACATTTTAATTTCAATTTCCAGGTAGAGGAACAGTTTGTAAATCTTTTGTGATAACGGGTTATTTTACAGGGCACTTCTGTATACAGATTCCAAAGACAGAAAGGATATTGTAAATATTGTAAAACTGGTATTTTTTAAAAAGCAGGCAAAAATAATATGGCATAAAATAAGGCACTGGGTATATAGCTCTGCCAACACAGTAATTCATTGTGCAACTGATGTATCAACTGGCATGGCAGTAGTAATGCTATGGGTGATAATATTAGTAATTAAGTGATCTTTGAAGATTATCTCTATGGATTTACTCAGTGAGGTTCCAGCAAACAACAAATCATCTGCAGATATTCTTTTACTCGTGCCTTTATTCAGATGACTGCTATAAAGAAAGCAAAAAACCAATGTAAAATGCATTTCCACTCTCTTTCCATAAATAAAGTGGATCAAGAAAATGAGGAATCCCTGGAATCAGGACATGTTTTCAAAGATCTTGTGAGAGAAAAAGTTTCCCTAGTCAAGGGGATGTATGGATTTACCCCCCTAGCTAGCCTCATTGCTCTGAAGATTTTTTTTTAAAGTCTTATCCTAGAGAGAAATAAATCACAGAACTGGGACGGTAACCATGACAGTAAGGTGAAAGCTTAATGGAATCTCTGGATGTCTGGTTCACACTCAAAGCAAGAAAGCAGCAAATGAATCCTTCAGTTCCCTCCAGACCATTTGGAACAGACACTTGCCCCCTCTGATTATTTGTCCCCACGGCAGTGACAGTATTGAAAACAGAAGCAACTGTATTTGAGCCATAATTCATTAAATGTTTCTCTCATTACAAGGAAAAGGAGGCAATTCTGAGACAACATAAACACAAATCTGTATTATGGGCATGTTTTTATTTGTGCTTCTCTTAGCATTAAAGGGGCACTAATTCAGGTATAAACATATAATGTAATTCATTAAAGTACAAATTTAAAACTTTTCTAGAAAAAAATATTAATTCATTGCCCTTCAAAGCCAAATCATAACTAATATTACAATAGTCTTTTCAAGCTCACTTGAAACACATGAAAGACCCAACTCCTGAGAACAGAAAGCTGCTGACTTAGTTTTCTTGTACCATCCAACAAAAGACAGTTAGCTCCTCCCTAGGCATAAGAATTGCTTTTCTTTTAGGAAGAGAGCCAAAAGCTCAGAATCCTAGCAGGCAAGAGAAGATAAAAAAGAAATTATACTTTCTCCTCTAAATTAGCATGAAGTTTATTATTATTATTGAGGGACTTTAGAAGTGTGTGTGTTCTGATACAAAAGTCTTGTTACAATACATTCTGTTGTGCCAAGAGAACTATTTCTTTTTCTCCCGGAAAAAAAACCCAAAACAAAACAAATCAAAACTAACAAAAAAAGTGAGGTCAAAAATTAGTTCCAATGATATTATTTCTAAAGAGGTTGAGAACCTAGGCTTCTGAAGTAAATAGGGCTAACACAAAATACAAATACAAATTTGGCATGTCCATGTGTGACATACCTCTGCAGAAAGCAGATACTTTTATCTATTTATGCAACCTTTCCACAAAATAAAAAATGCAAAAAAGTAGCCTAGATTTGCTACCAAAAGAAAGAACAAAAAATCTGAATGGCATTCAAAACTATTAAAACCTTGTATGGCTCACTTAGCCATTATTATATTTACAGTTACGAAACCAGCCTGACAGAATGGAAGGAGAGCAGGGAAGAGAAAGCAGTAAATCTGTAACAGTAATTGAGTAATATATCACTGACTGAATAAACAGGAAAAGAAAACAAAGAGCAGCTTGATCTGAAAGGGGGAGCTTAACCTTTGATACACTAATAAATCTAACAAATATTTAAAACTCAAGCAAACGTATGTTACCTCCACTAAAAATAAACCCTCAAATCTTTTTCAAGAGCTGCTAAAAAGGTTGCTCATACAGCTGTTTTTCTTCCATGTCTAGTAAGAAAGTTCAATTAAGGGCTCTCAAATAGAACAAAACCTGAATCTGTCCTTCTGGCTGTTACCTCCCAGTCATGACAGCAGGTATAATGGCACTCTATTTTCAAAGCCTGCAGATGAAGCACCTAGCTCTGCTCGTGGCTTTTACAGCTGCTATTCTGAACATCAATAGAAGTAAGAAGTGTCAATTTATCTGAGCTTTGCTGCTGCTGCTTTTCTCTCCTGTTCAAAATCATGTTTTAGAAGTAACACTGGAGGCAGGCACTGGATAGATTTAGAGGCTGGGAAAGGTAAGGAAAAGAAAAGCAGAGCCAGTCAATATCACAGCAGCCAGGAGAGAGGCTAATACAGACCCTTCCCTCTCCCCTCATAGACATACGTGCTTCAAATACAGGTACGTGGTGTAGATGTGGCTGGGTAACAGATAAAGTACTGCAGGGCAGCAGCTAAGAAGCTCTACAGTAACAGGGAAGACAAAATCTAACCCCTCTCCTTTTAGCTGCTGTAGAAGGCTGGGCTCAACTGCAACAGTCCCACTCCCAAGATGGAAACTCAGATACGGGAAGAATAATTGGGAAAGCATAGCAATGGAACTTTAGAAAGCACTGCAACTTACTTTTATTTTTCCTGCAGGTGTTTCGAACAGAACAAGCCTTCTCCCTTGTAGAAAGTTCTTCATTCACCAGAAGCCTTCTCTTAGCAGTTATAGCCTTTATCTACCTAGAGTTTGGTAACACTTAATCTTTTGTACATTCATATAACCAAGAACTAGGAGAATTTAGTAAACTGAAGAACAGAGATTATATTAAGCATTGGAAGGCAATGGGAAGCAGGAAAAGTTTCCTATCCTGAGAAAGAAGATTAAATATATCTCTGTGTATCTATATACATAGATACACAGATGCTATGAGACACATGATGAATGTATACAGAGTTCCTACATAGACAACCATGTCAGCAAATAAGGCATCCTTGTTCATTACAGAAAAGAAAGAGAAAAAAAAGAGTTAAGTTTAGACTAAGAAACTGTACTAAACCAAGCATTTTCTTTACTAGATTTCAAGAGGAACATCTTAGCAGTCATGTAATAAAGAGGTTTCTCCCATAATATGAGGACTGTAGCTAGTTCCCCAAACAGAAGTACGGAGCATCTTGGGCTGACACTGCTTGCAAAACTAAGAAATGATTTGAGTACCTACCTGCCACCAGATTCTCCTGCTCATCCTTTACAGCTGCCTCTTCTCAACATTCACTCTCCTGCCTGCGTCCTCCTCAGAAAGCAAAGTGATGAAACATTTTACCTTCAGGAACAGGGTCACATTTACTACCTCCTCAAATGCCAGTGCTGCTGCTGGAGCCCCAGCCTCATCTCTCAGGCACTCTGTGAGGGGCAATGGGTGGTACAAAGCAGAGCCACAAGTCCCATCCCAGCTCTCTTCACAGCACAAACCCAAGCAGTGGTTCTCATGGCCACCTCTGCAGCCACTGACAGCAGGAGCTCCCTCCCCTTCGTCCTGCTTTAACTCCCTCATTGGTTGGCAGCTCAGGGCCCCAAATGAATGCTCTTACTTTGTCTCCAAACTCATCCCCATATGCACACAAGAGCTGTCATTATCCCCTTTCTCTGCTTATATCCGCACACTCAAAATCCTGGGGATCCACTCCTTACTGGATTCTTGCAACAGGCAAGAGGCAAGGAAGAAAGAAGATATTTCTTTGAAGAAAGCTGGCTCCCTGTATTACGGTAACACCAAAGCTATTTTGGAAGACTCCTTACTTCCATTAGAAAGCCTCTGCACTTTCTGTAAAAAGGTACAGGACTTCAGCATTAAATATGGAATAGGAAAAAATTCTTATTTATATCATAATGATTATAATCATCATCAGTCTGCTCTGAGGAATGTAAAGAAACTTTCCTAATGAATGCTTTGCTGTAACTACTACACTTCACTTCTATATTCACCCCTGCATCCTTTTCAACTTTCACTACCACAGCCAGTTTACAGCCAACTCAGTCCACTGCTGAGTTTTCAACATGCTAACAGATAGAGTGCCAGGAGCATACTGACTTCTACAAGAAGTTCAACTGAACACTGTTTCTTAAATAATTTCTTTGTTGCTGTAAGCAAAGTCCATCTTGGCATTGTGCAGTTATTTAGGAATTTAGTCTATTTAGGTACTACAAAATATTTTAATGCTTTCCATGATAAATGAAAGTGGTATACAATATTCAAGGAACACGCAGAATACACAGCAAGGACTCTATCATATTAAACACTAAAAGAATTTACTTTTACAAGTTATTACAAGCAACTAGTGGGGCTTTTTTCCCCAACAAAATTTCAGATTAAAATCTAATTAACGCAAATCAAAGAAATCAGAAAAGTCTTACAGTCTGCATGAAATAACAGCATTCCTCATCTAAAATAATCTCAAGAACCTCATCTGAGCTTGTAGGCACCAAGTATCAGCTTAAAATAAAATAGGCAACAGCTTCTATACACAGAAATGTACCACTGAAATTTCAGCAGTCTGTCCACATGGATAAAGGTCTTTACATACCCTCATCTTTTAGCCAGATATGGGATTTTAAAAATCTTTTGTAGAATTATTACATACTTTGAAAAAGGACAACAGACATTAATTCTTCTTCCTTCATACAGGCCTATATTTAAGTACTGGCAATTTATGTACTGCCCTACATCTGAATTCTGCATCCCCTCCAAGAGCAAGGACTTCTGTGCTACTGCAGGTATATAATTATTGGTATTTTTCCTCACAGCAAGTGTTAGGACAACACAACACAAATATTACTTTGAAGCCATTCTGCTCAGCCTCTAAACAAGGAGAAGGGAGAATAATAGCTAAAATTGATTACTCTACTTTTCTGCTTACCTCCAAGATAGCACAGGAGGTTCTTCTCCATTAATATCAGGTGAGCTTCCTTCAACAGCACATGGAGGTAGACGGGAGGGGGTGTGTGTGTGCATGGCAAGCTCACTGTTGTTCCCTTCCGCTACTGCTGACATCAGTAAGCCTACCTATTTATAATCCCACCACCTGACCAAACAGCCTACAGAGTACATCTAGAGATTTGTACAGCCTGTAATCCTGACGTATCTACTTCAGCCAATTCAAAAGAGAGTATTAAGTAGCTTTGTTATGTCTTCTGTGGCCTTATACCATAAAAAGAATCCAATCCTGTTTTCCAAACCCCTTTTATTTGTGCAAAACAAGTTTAATGTGAATTTTTAGAATTAGGACTAGTCTTTCCATCCACACTTTCTAGCTTTCCCCATTTCTCTGCCTGTGAGATATCCAGCTAAACACCTCAGGTGAGCATATTCTAGCAATTAGTGGAATATTTAGACAACAGAGGCAAATACCCATTTACATCCAGTTAATTTGATTATCAGTACTACCTACAAAGTTATTGAAATTTAAGATTTTCACAAATCAATTTCCCAAGCAAAGTACAGTATTTATGCTATCACAAAACCAAAACCAACTCAGAAGTGTTTAACGTAGGATAATTTACAGAAGCTTGACCTCATTGTCAATTAAAACCAGAAGCTGCTTAAAAGCAGCTTAAAAGCAATTCTCTATTCAGTTACCTCTTCCCAAAGTCAGCCCTAATGCATACAGCCATGGGAGGGCTGCTTGCAGCTGCCTCTGCCCAGGGACTGGGAAGGAATGCAGTCAACAAGCTCTTTAGGCAAGTGCTGTCATCACGGGCAACATCCTGCAGGTTTCTATCATTGGTAAATGTTGCTTCTAGATCTGTATCAGGCCACAGTGTGTTTCAAAGTGGCTTGAGTACTGCTTCAGTGAGAGGAAAACACCTGTGTGAGTGCCTGTGTGCTGAGTAAACATCACTGGCGGTTCCTTATCTAACCTTTCCTACCTGAGAAGTCCTATCACCAGCATCCATCCCGCATTATGCCAGACAAAACAGACATCTAAGTCAGGTTTGCCTAAACGTGTGTAAGGTTGAATGAAACAATTAGATGAATCAGTTGTGTTCCAAGTTGAATGCACTCTGCAACCAAACTTCAATAGTTAACAATAAAAGAATAAAAATCCTTTCACTTGTTGGATAAACTGGAGAGGGCAATAATGCAGATGCAGCCAGGCTTGCAAGACGAGACTGCCAGTAGGGAAAGTTTGGTGCACACAGGGTATCAATGTTGGCTAAAACACCAACATTTTGCCTATGGATAGTATGTCCCACACAGGACACAATATTTGAGAATTTCACCTGGAAGCATTAATTATTATCTAGGTCTAAGGGCTGTAGCTAGAAATATACAATTAATACTCACAGTAATAAAACATATGATTTTTTTTCAGTCCTGCTGTTATCTTGTAGTTATTTTACATACAGTTTATCTAGTTAGCAATATCCTCCTTATGGCTTTCATGGATTAAGCAGTAAATTTATCACTGTTGAAAAATCATATGGCTTTCATTCAGGGAGTGACCAATGGAATTTAATACTACTGACCACAAGCAAATGTCCAACATTTCAGATAACCTGAAAGGACAGAAAGGTTTTCCAATTCTACAAGTATGTACCTGGCCATTTTCCCTTTATCTGACAGAGGTTACTTTTACTTTTTCCCCAGTATCACTCAGCATAGACTATTAGTTTTTTGGGGGTTTGGGTTTTTGTGGTTTTGTTTTTGTTTTTTAAGTTTCCACAATACTTGTGGAAGGTAAAATGATAAGAATTTTAAAAGATGAGGAAGGAGGAAAGTTTACACAAGGTATTAGGGAAAAAAAAAAAAGGAAACCACTATATAAGGGAACAGAACTTAAAAGTTTTGTTAGAATTTGGTTTAGAATTTTGAAGTGCTTCTCGTTTTTTCATAAAGCATCTACTTAAATTACAAATACTGGCATTGCTGTGTAGCAAACACTTCCTAAAGCTGAAACATCAACTAAATAGTATCAGCAATGAAAGGCAATATATGTGAATGCACCATAAACTGGAATTTATTTTATAATTTCTTGTGTGTATATTTAAAAGAAGCAAAAGAATTCTGTTTTACTAAATAGAATGACACTATGGGGCTAAATACAAAACACTTCCTAAAGAGGTCCCTGTACAGGTCACATTTTAGTACAGATCTTTCATGCTCTTTAATCCACAGAATTGTTTCCAAGACCAAAAAAGATAAGACTTGTATGTACTAGTGAGAAAAATAAACCAAAACCTTCCCAGTATTCATTTTTAGATCTTTAATACTTTCAGATTCACTTGTCAGTGATTACCCAGAGCATTTAGTACTTTTGCAATTGGGAGGAAAAAAAACCCAAACCCAAACCACAACTCTAAAAGCCCAATGCACTGTTAGAACTCAATGGATGTGTATCAATAATCTGCATATGGAAAAGCTTCTCAGAATTATCTGGTTTTTAAAATCCCTAATAAGGATGTATTTGTCAAGCTGGGAACTCTTTGAACCTATTGTCTCTATTGTTATAAACAAAAGACTGTTTTTTAAAACTATCTGATACTTCATCTAACCCTGAAATAGTAATGATTATATTTTTAAAATAATATCCATGAGAAACGAAAGTCTGAAAGCAGCAAGAATAGCAGGAAACCCAGATTACCAGGGTAAGAATGGCATTCTTCCAGATTAAATTCTTGCTTTATTAAATACTCTGTTTCTTCAGTTGCCTTGTAGCTGAGAAGACATCTCATCTGTGATGGACCAACACAGTCAAGTCTCCAGGGAAAGGCAAATAGTTTTGTTATATCAAAAAGAATTGGAGAATAGACAAGAGGCTTCCAAGTGGCTTGGAAGCAGACCAAGAACTTGTTTTTCTTATGCAAGTCACACATCAACAAGGAAAGTCGATTTTAGATTGTATCATCGCTCAACATTAAGTGGTACTTAATTATTTTACCATTAGTTAACATTTGGTTTAAGGATTTCATGCATCATCATTAGACAATGCTGTTGCATGTTCTCTTTTCACTTACTTGGAACAGATAAAACACAACAAATTGGTACATGTAGAAAAGGTAAATGTAAGAACAATGACATGGTCTCTCAGCTCTCATGTCCCTTAAGCCATATCTCACCTTTGACCATCTCTCTTGATCCTCTCTGAACCTTTGTCTGTTTACTACATCCCTTTGGATATGACAGAGACCAGAACCATGCACTGTATTGTCATTAAGAGATTTATACATTGGCAAAATCCTGTTTTCCCTTTAGTTCTCTATTCCTTTGCTAATGCACACAGCAAACTGATTTGTAATAAGTCTATCTAAAGTGAATTTAACCTCATTTTATTATCCATTTACTTTTGAAAAACCTTTCTGCAAGTCTTCACAGTCATATCTCCTCTTATTACAATGAATAATAAATTTTTACTGTCATCAAAGTGTCACCTCACTATTCAGCTGCTTTCCTACATTATTAACATGCTGAATTAAGAGTTCCAGCACAAATCCCTGCGGAACTCCAAGGTGGCATGCCCTCACCTTCATAGCAGAACATTTCCCATATCGCTGTTCTTATTTTGGGGCAAATTATATAACCATGCAAAGTTTACTGTCTTATGCCATGTTTGTTTAGTTTCCTAAAAAGCTTTGGGGTAGAGACCAGAAGGAGCCTTTTGAAGGATGAGCAAGACTGTGCCAGGGGGCTTTTCCTCATACATTTGGTCAGTACAGCCCTTAGATTCTTTTCTGTTCCACAGCCCTAACTGACATTGTCGATACACTGCTAAATCAAAGGGTTCCTGATTTTATTCTAACTGCGCTTGTTGCATGAGTCTGCAGAGAAACAGATTTTTATTGTTAAATTCAGCCCCCAAATTTAGTTTGTCTTGAATAAGGTAGTACTTAAGAGCCCTCAACAAAGCTGTCCTAGCTGCTGTGCAAGTTCAGAACAAGAAAGAGAGTGCCTACTCAGAAAACATCTGTGGACCAAAGGACAAGCCTGTGTTTTGGGCTGCCTGTTGACAGTATGACTTCCCATAAATTGGTGCCTGACCCTTTCACTTCTCTATCTCAATTACAACCTTTTATCCTCATTTTCACATTATAGATCCAACTAACACAAAAGGTAATATGCAAACACTAGCACATTTTTTGACCTTACTGAGTCATTATTTCATGACAGCTGCAAAAGATCTGCCTCACTATTCCAAAATCGTTTCAGTATTTTCTTCTGTGCCAATCCCCTGTCCCACCATCCCAAGAGCAATTTCTGTAACTTTTTCCATGGGACCACCACCTTCTTCTCACCTACAGCTCCACTTGCATTACACTTACAGACATCTGACAATTAAGAATCCATAATATTTCTTGGTAAGTGCATGGTAGTACATGACAACTCCCCTCATTTTTAGGGTCAAAGAGAACCAGAAATCAAGGGACTTGGGATGGTTTGTGACAATTAAGCTTTACAGAGGAACACAAGGGTTAAGGTAAAAGTGGCAAAAACCCCAGCGTCTGATGAGCAAAATGCTTCAATTCATGCTCACTAGGTCAGAGAATAAGACCATACTAATAGATGTTATCCAGAAGTTTTGTCCACTTAAAACCAAAAAGAACTGCAAACTGCAAGACAGTCCTCAACTTTTGAGTTTTGGTGATTCAGACATACTTGACAGAATGTGACACTAAAGTTAAGAGGTCATTAATCACCAAGAAATTATCATTTTGGGAAGTCAGCATCTCCTCCCCCCCAGGTATACAGGTTACAATACAGAAATGTCTAAGTGAACCAAATGCATCATTTAAGGAGTAAATGACACATTACTACATGGTGGTACATAGTATTGTCATGGGATTAATGGTTGCCAGAAATAAAAGATAAGAAATAAAAGACGACCAGGGTTGTAAACTGGGGGATTTTTTTCCAATATTTTTCAAATCAATTTGATATAGCTAGGTAACAGATGGTATATTATGTTTTTCCTGCCTTGACACAATTTAAAAACAAGTTACAGATGACTATAATGAAATCCTCATTAACACACTTATATTTTCACAGTTCAGTATGACAATAATGAAACTTTCAGGTCTGGAATTTCCTGTTGGTTAATTAGTGGTTAGGTTAATAGTCCGAGGAAGTGCACAACCCAAAAAGTTTCCTTATTGTTTAATCATATAATTACTATATTCATATTTCTGGGAAAGCTCTCAAGACAGAGTCAATGTCACAGTAAAGCTTCCTTTATAACCCTCCCTCGTTTTGTGAAACTACTGTATTATTTTATTTAGCAGAGCATGTGGGCAGGAAAGCCACGAACAGGCCTAATTCAGCTGCCTCTGGGAAGTTTCAGCTTGTTTTTAATTTGAAGATACCAACTTAGAGAATTCTGCCAATACACATTACATCAAACACGCTCTACAGAAAAGCTAGGATCAACAACTATGTGTCTCTTGCTACAATGTTATCATAAGATCATTGATTAATGCTTAAATAATTACTTTTTTTCAATCCCAGTTTATAATCATCTACCAAAGCCTGAAACACGACATATGGTTAATAGCATACTGAGATATCCCTGAATCTCTGATCTAGAGAGAGGAAAACAAAAAAAATAGAATCACCACAAATCTTGTACTCAGGTTATTTCCACAAGTTAAGCTGGTGCCAGCTGTAAGTTGTGTTATTAAACAATATGGTTGAAACAGTACTGAAAGATGTGGAATTTAGCACTAAAAACCCTCTGGATTTTAGTACCCACATTTAGTTACTAACCGATGACACTGTGCCCTCATTACCGTGCTCCTCACGCTGTAGCGCTAAGGCTGAAGCCAAAGCCATGCCCCGGCCCAGCCGTGCCTTCGCCAGGTGGTGCAGCCACACCTCCAGGTAACCCACACCCACACGTGGGTTATGGAACCAGGCAGCTGGTGGCTTGGCACAACTAAGTCCCAAAATATTACTGAGTGCTGTTGTTGAATTTTTTTTCTTTTTTAACCATCATCACAGAAAAAGTACGTTGAGAAGTTGTGATATCCTTGTTACCAAGCACAAATGGAAACAACCACACAGCTCTTTGAAGTGCTAGAGCTTCAAAAGAGGATAGCCACTGCCAAACCATCATGAAAGCAAATAATGTGGAAAACTTGACTTGTGACTGAAGTTACACACAGTTAAAAAGAGACAGTATCCAAATATTGAAAAGTTGCAATGCTAAAAATATCTTTAAGGCCCAGCAAGCTCACTTAAGACACAGAACGGCAGGGAAAGAGAATTTGGATTCTCTAACAAACATACTATTATTATAACTACTCTGTACGATTTTGCAGCCCTCCCATTTCTTCACAATCTAGTTTGACATTAAGGAGAATTGAAGCAGTATTATCTTCCTTAACCAGCAGAAGTGGGAGCCTTGCACTGCAAAGACTTTCTGGAACACTAAATGTCACTACTGGATTCAACGGTTGAGTACATCAAGTAACAAACCAAAAAAACCCACAGCGTTTTTAGAGATCTGAGAACTCCAGCTCCAAACAGAGTCGCAGTCCTTACTTAAATCACTCTCAGAGGCTTAGAAAGCTAATTTTAAAAAAAAATGACAGACAAAATAAAGCTCCTGCAATGATTTTCTTCTGGAAAAATCCCGTATTTTAATTCGGAAACTTTCAGATTCAGTTTCACATATAAGTTTCCATAATAATATCCATTCCTTGACAGAACAGTCTGTACTGTGACAGATCTTTCATTGGCACTGTTGCAGTAAGAAATTTAGATGTAGCTTTAGTAAGAAGTTAAACAAGTTTCTCGTTCTGAGTACTTACAGCACAATTCGGTTTTTAAAAACCTGTACCTCTGGTCAAGTTCAGTTACACTCGCTCTTCTCCTTCCAAAACAAAACGTTAAAAATAATTGCAGTGTTTCAATGCTAAACAGCAGTTTGTGAAGCAAGGACACCTTGTGTTTGCTTCATCCAGGACTCCCTCACTTCATTCTTCAGAACAGTGCATCTGGTGCAACAGTTCTCCTAATGTTTTGAGTTTCTGTGCTTATCAGATGATAAAAAGAAAAAATTAAAAAGAACAAAATCAAATATTATATTACAGTTATAAACTCTGTCATGCAAGTTTCAGGTACTTCCTCAAAGTGAAGTAAACACAAGACAATGGAAAAATAATACAGTTAATTGTACTACAAGGATAAATACTAAAATCTGTTTAGAAAGTCCTCCCCTTTTTAATAATGACATCAAACAACTCAGATGAGAGTTTTGTTTTACAGAAGCTGAAACTGATTTACAAGAGGGTCTTCATTACAGAGGTAAGGAGTCATCTGGGGAGCAAAAGTCCACGGTTATAAAGATGGCACATGGGAAGGAATATGCCTCAGGTTCCCTGCTACCCACGAGACAGGAATGAGGAAGAACAATGCAGCATTCTTTCTTACTTAATACACACACAATAACCTCCTTAATTAAGATAAGCATCTGCCTTTGGAATCAGTATCACAGACAACTAAACTGGGAGTGTGTCACACCAGCTTCTGGAAGGGGCAGCTAGTCATATCTGGGGATTCTCTCTATCATTCTGAAGAAGTTCAAATCAACAAAGCCAAAAAAAAAAAAAAAAGATAAGGAAACATGCCTTCCAAAATACAGACTTTATTCTAGATAAAGCAGAGATGATATGGTACCATTACAAAATAGTTCAAAATATCTCGAAGAAGATCAAATGTAAAGGTCAGCATGATGAAAGTGTTATTTGTACCAAAAAAAATTTTAGAGGCTCATTTAGTTTTCTCTGCTTCAAACCCCTAATTCTAGATTAATATTCAGAAGTGCAAGTGCATTCAGTCTCCAGTACACGTAGTTTTGACCCAGCACAGAGTACGCCCATCAAAGCCATGGGCAGCCACAGATTCTCCAGTGGAACCTGTGGGAAATGGTGTCAAAGGCCCAGGTAAGCAATATCCTTGTTATAGGAGTTACAATAGGTTGGTCAAGCAGAACGTGCCTTTGCCAAAACCATGCTGGCTGGGACAGATCCCCTGGTTGTCCTGTACATGCCACATGATATCACTCTAGATAATCAGCTCCATAACCTTCCCTTATTGCATGGGGCGTACAGCTCATCACACAGTGCTATACTGCCTGTGCAGACTGTCTGCTCTGAAAAGGAACAAAAATGCTTAACAAAATTTTGTATACTAATAAATCCCAAATTCTTAAAAAGCTTTTCACGTAATCAGAACATCACCTTGATTTTCCACCTACTCAGAAAATATTTAAAAAGGATGTGATACAAATATTCAAACACTTTTATTTGTGTGGACTACAAACTGTGAAATTCTACCAAATTTAAAAATAAAAAAAAAAAAAGGAGAAAGAGAGAGAAAAAGGAATATATTTACTCATGCAGTAATAGGCCTCTAATACCATAGTAAGTTCACAAATGTTTCTATGAGTCTTGTCTTGATGTGCTGCTAGAAAAGCATTATATTGTTATGGTTACAGTCACAGAACATTTGGTCTGCTTTATCTGTATTATCTACTTTTAAACTTAAGAACACAATACACCAAGTTTTTATGACTCAGTGTTTTACTGTAGCCCTGTAAACATTGCAAGCCTTCAACAGAAAGGCAAACAGTTACAGTAAGTGACTATTTCTGGCAATATTTTTTCCTATAAAACATCAAACAGTCCAAGTTAGACACAGCATATCCCAGAACTGAAGGAACAGCATGTATCAAAACTGGGTTTTTTCCTTTGGGTTTTTTGCTGTTTTTCCCTCCCATTGTCAGCTGTTTGTACAAACCAAAATGCACCTTTTCATAAAGATTCCTAGAGACAGAAAGTTTTAGAGGTGAGCTCTTGTGACAAGTTTCTAGATTTTATTTTAAAGAATGACATAAACAAAAACACCTATTGAAAGGACATGGCAGGGCTTACAGCACAGTCATGAATTTCACTTCTGCAACAGTGAGTAGCAATTTCTTTCCCAGTGAAATAAAGTGCCATCAGAGACACCAGCAGGCTTTTAATCACAATGCTGAAGACTTACTAGAATTTGATACACAGTATACAAGTTTTGAAACATATTTTCTTAAAATAAAATTACAGTCCTTTTGTGATCTATGGTATTGAAAAAGACATTGTGCCAGGCAAAATTCTAATACAGGAAGGACTCAAGTCAGGACCTGTGATACGAAAGAATGTACTTTCATGTGTACATTTCCCTATTCTGTCCTCTGTTTTAAGAAGGAGTAATCAGAATTGTCTATGACTTATACTTGAGTCATTTTAAAAACAAAACTCAAAATCTAACATACAATTAACTTGTTCCTTCCATTGCAATTTACAGCAGCCTGAAGGACTTCTGCAATAACTTAATTCATAGACACTTTAGTTTACACATCCCCACTACTGCAGAAGCCTGATGTGCAGTAGAAAGACTAAACAAGCTTCCTAAATAAAGACAAGTAATCAGAAACTTCTGTCCCTTTTCCTCACATCCACTTCTACCTTTGGTTGTTCCTACATGGAAATCCAGACTTACAAAAACGCATATTTAACTGCAAGTATTATAGCACTCAAAACTGTTTCACAAAAATAAAGTACAGTTTTTAACTCTTTCTTTATAAGCTTTTTGTTCACCATTTTGCTTAGATACACATTGCATTTATAATAAAAATTATTTTAAAAGTACAACCCTTCTTGACAAAGAATGGAATCATCCTGCCAACACTGGAAAAAGAAAACTGCATTTTTATTTCTCACTGTTTAAGACTTTCCAACTTTACTACAAAACTTTCCAACAAACAGTACAACTACAAGTATGGACTGTAGTATCAGATATTTCCACTGCTCATTTTAACATTCTGCAGGAACTCAGACACCACATTCATACAGCTCTACTTAAAATTTACATGCAAAATATATTCATTTGGAAAAAGAAACATCCACTTTCCAGAAAAGACCAAGTATAACTTGTAATTAGGAGACAAATGTAAATGTAAGCACCTGCTTATCAGAGAAAACCTAGACACATTAAGAATACAACTTGATACTTACCACACTCTCACATTTTTCATTTCTATTACTGAAAAATACAAAGCCCTCAGTGAAGGCGCTGAAGCCCAGAGGCGTCTCAGGAAGGCACGCCAGGCTTTGCTAGCCCAGACTTGATCTGTCCCCTTAGTCACTCGTCCTGCCTCCGCACAGCGTGAGCGGCTCTGGGGCAGGCACTGAAACCCGGGCAGCGCCATGGGCCAACAGCGGGGCACGCGTGGCAAGTGCCTTTCGTTAAAATAAATACTTTTGCAGCAAGAAAATACTGAAAGCATGTTCAAAGTGCTACAGTAAAAACTCTTACAACATTAAAAGCACCGACTCAATATGTATCTAAACGTGAGGGCCCAGGGAGTGGCAGGCCTAGGGGTGGTGGGCCGTGGCTGGGCCATGACCAGGAGAGCCCAGGGAACTGCTGCTGAGGCCCCCCCGAGCAGGGATGGATGTTACTGCTCCACCTGGGAACTGCTGCTGAGGCCCCCCCGAGCAGGGATGGATGTTACTGCTCCACCTGGGAACTGCTGCTGAGGCCCCCCGAGCAGGGATGGATGTTACTGCTCCACCTGGGAACTGCTGCTGAGGCCCCCCCGAGCAGGGATGGATGTTACTGCTCCACCTGGGCACAAGCAGCTCTCCTGCTGGTCCCTGCCAGAATGATGATAAGGAAATACAGACAGGTAAACCCCTGCCTTTCATTCAGAGATGTTACTAAACCTAAGCTGGCTGTGAGGAAGGAAAGGTCCTCCTCTCCAAGACATGCCAAGCAGGTGCAGTGCTGAATAGTTCCTTCCTATGTGTTTGCTTGGTGTGAAATATCTTCCACATTATATTACTTCGTATATATGAAAACCAGTCTTAAACATTCAGGTACTTACCCCACTAAGATTTGAGCAACTCTGCAAAACAGCGCAAGGCAAAGCACTACTACTTCAAAGCATAACGCTGCTTTTAAAAACAAAGTCTCTCTGATATCCTTCAGTTAAGTCAACAAAAATGCAGACGTCTTGAACACAAAATAAAATCAACTACCTCCACAAGCAATGTTGTGTCTACCTAGGCAATCTAATTTTAAAGTTAAACTATCTGCCTAGAAAACTGACTACCTGGAAATAAAATATTTGCATATGTAACATTGCTGGAACTGATGAGGCAAATTATCATAGCACTTCAAGTTATTGCTGAGAAGTGACACGTTTTGCTTTCCAGCTCCAGTGTGATCTTTTCTTTTCAATGACCAAACCAGGCACTGCTTAGTGATTTGATACACTACGTGAATGAACTGGTATTGCTCAGAAATTCTCTTTCTGGTTCTTCATCTACGCAGCTTTCAGCAACGACACAATGCTAAAGATAGGCAAAAAAAAGGTGCTGTACTATCCTGGTTAGACCAGGTCTACAGCTAGGAGCACAGACGTTTTGTAAGTTCACAAGTGACTTTCTGGCTGGGGATGAGGCAACAGAAACCGGTTGCTTTAATAGAAGGCATAAAAAAAGAAAACCACAGGGTGGCACTGCAAGTAGGCTGTATTTTCAAACTACTTGGCTGTTTATTCTTTTCCAGACCAATCAGAGCATATCTAATCCCATCTGTATAAAACAAGAGAGGGGTTCAGAAGTTTTTCTTCAAACATTGTCTTTTCCAGCAACAAATATGCCTAGAATATAAATCCCATCATAAAAGAGGCACCTACTTCAGAACTGTCAGGGTATTTTAAAAATTCATAAAATGGTATTTAAGAGCATTAACACAAGAATGCTATTGTAAAGATAGGCTAGGAATTGATACATATTTTGGGGCTGTCAGTTCATTTTGAAACAATTTAAGAAAAAAATCTTCCCAAAGCATGTGCATTTTCACACAAAAGCTAAAGAATTTTCTTCATACCATGACTTTTTATCAAGGTTGAGATGGCAAAATCTCAAACAGATCTCTCTTCCTCTGAAAGAAAGGACAGTATTAACTTTAAAAAAAGTATATGAAAAAGTCTTAACACAGCATTCAATAAATACTATCATATGCTTTTAAAACACTTTCCTTCTCATATATAAAAGAATCATACCTAATTTCATCCAAACTAGATGACTTAGTACAGCAGTATTTCAAAGCTAAACTTAGGAGTCTATTGAATCTGCTTTGTTGGCTTCTTCTCTCCCAAAATTCAAATCCCTGCCATTTGAGTTAAAGCAAAAACATTTGCAAAAAGTGCCATTCCTGTTCATCTAGTGAAGAAACCGATTTTCAAAGGAGAATTGGAGGTCATCCAGGATTGCAAGTTACTTTCTACTTTATAAAACAAAAAGTCCCTTCAAGATATAAATTTGATATTTCACTAGATTCTGAACTAACAGACACTATATGACTATGCACAACCATTTTAGTTGCTGAAGTCCTAGATCAATTTAAGTTTTCAGTTTGAAAGTATAATCAGTAACAAGTGAAAATAAACAGAAAGTTGTGTTTTAGTTCAGTTGCACCATAATATAACTCAGAACACCAATTCATCTGCTATCATTTTTCTTACTCCAGAGGGCAAGAATTCTAAAAAATAGAAAGCTTTATTTTATTCCCTCAGACAGACATTCAAGAGTGGACGGGCAATTATTCCAACTGCCAAGTAACTATAAGCCATTCTTTCTGCTACAAGATTGCTCTCTGTATTTTTAACACTGTTTGTATATGGAGATTATTCTGCTATTAGATAGCATAACATTAATATATGGACAAAGAAATATGCCAATATAGCTGTGACTTTAACATTAGATAAAGCAGATTATGTAATAGAATTGATTGCCAAAGCTATACAAATTTGACTTGAGCACATATTTGCCTACTTCGTGGACTCATACTAAAGCACTCTAATAAAGGGTTTCAGAACATAAGCCTGACAAAGACTAAATTTAAAAGTTAGTGGCCTGGAAAAACAAATTAATTTTTAGTACCAAAACATCAGTGCCTGGTGTCAATATTGCTTAAAAATCATGTATTTAATAGAAAAGTAATTAAGGCACCTCCCTCTCAAAAAACACCAAAAAACCAAAACAAACCACCAGCCAAGCACAAAACTCAAAGAAAAATTCTTAATACTATAAAGATTTGTCTGTTATTTCCTCTGTTTGAGATGGGAGAGCAAGGGCATCTATTGAATTGCTGGTGTGTAGACACTGAGTAACTACACTTCCAACGCTTTATACAAGAACTTCGCAGTTCAGCAGTTCAACATCAGCTGTGATACTGTTTACATATAACACTGCAAGGTCATGTGCTGAATGCAACTAATGGAAGTGAACTCCATTAATTCTAAATAAAGTAACTATTTAAGCAAAAAATAGACACACTGGATGCAATCTAACAGGCTTCCAATATGCTTCCTAATATATTTCTCCATCCCCCTCTATTGACACCGATGCCATTATTAATAGAAAGCTAAATGAAAGTGGACAAATTTGGGAAGTAGCTACATTGTTCATCAAGGCCATATCCTTAAAAGTGCGGACTTTGAGGAGGCCGTGTCTAAGAAGATATATGGAAGTAACTAGCATGTCTTTTGTTTGAATTATGTTTTCTTCTGCTTTTTAATTTCCTTATTTAAGGCATATTAGTGCTCATAGTTAATTTGTACATATTTTTCACAGCCTTGGAATAATGTCTCTGGACAGCAGAAACTAGCCAGTGCATTAAGCTTTCATAGTTGGACATGAGTAACTGGAACAGCAATTGGTCTATGATACACCATTACAGAATTTCCAGTTCTAGATAAGAGGTCACACATACAATCCCACCAAGGGAAAAAAAAACCCAAAAAAACAAATAGCCAAATTTTGACTCACAAAATCAAATACCAAAGAAAGCATTCTACCAATCCTAGTCCTGTCTCACCCAACGCGGAACAAAAAAACAAAACAAACAAATATAATCTATGTCTTCACATCTTGGGTATCTGAGAACTTCATAGTTATTTATTTATGCAGATGACTAAATACTTCCCTTAATTTTTCAAATATCCTTGAACAGAAGTATTTGTTCAAGAACATAAAGGACAGAAAATAAATGGCTGTATAGCTCTTGTCACTGCAATCCAAAACATTTAAGTCCAATTCTTAACAACTGCAGTATCAAACAATTTAATACTCTTCCTCAAAAGTGCAATCAATATTTAGCCCAAATTTCTGCATAACCCACAGGAATTTAGATACAAAAAATTTTAAGAAGCCAAACAAAACCTTGCACACAACTATTCCTAGCCAGCAGTGCGAGGGACAATCTTACATTCCCATGGAAAGTTAACAGCACGAGGAGCACGGCTGCATGTTCCCTTGAGGCCAGGCACAACTGAACTGTTGGACAAAGAACAAGTTCTGGTCCCCATCACTTGCACATACACATAGATCATGGGAACTCATTTTCCCTGGGTCACTTGGCTACACAGCTGCCTGTGTGTCATTTGTTTTTAGAACACAAATATTTTCTTTTAAATGAACAACCAAGTACTACATGATCAAAAAAAAAACCCAGAAGAGACAAAAATATGTCTGTATTGCTAGTGCGGCATGCTTCACAGCATAAGCTAAACACACAAGCAAAGCTAGTTTTGTCCTGTTCAGTGAAACGATCTTAGGAGCACAAAATCTGCCAAATTAAAAACTTGAGATGGGTGACTACTATCCTATCACTCCCAGGAGTCCAACATCCATGATGCAGAAGCCCTATCACTCTATGAGAATCTTGTCCCTGTCCCAGTTTCTACTCAGAAGTCTTGAAAACTTCTTTAACAATTTCAGTAGGACAGAGGAGCGAAGGTGGATGGAAAATTGATGTAATCATGTTGCTGCCACTACCATAATACAGAAATGGTTCTGTGCTCAAAGTTCTGGGACAGCCACAAATGAAGTTTTTTGGACAAAGCTGGTCTAGTATTGACTCAGCTATATTGACAGGGAGCAGAAAAATAGGATACAGCTTTATTTGTCACTTCATTTATGTAAAGAGGCTCAAACAAGCTGTGACTTGCTGGTAAGAGAAACCAGAATTCACCTGTCAAATTAGGAGTTACAGTAGGTAAAGAGAGGAAACGGAGTGATTCTGGATGCCTCTTCATAAGGTTCACCAACCTCTCACCCTGTTCTCGATCCAAGGATGAGCCATTGGCTACACAACCTCACTGGGTCCCACTGCTAATCACTATGTGAATCACGAGACCACGCCTTCTAAATACTCACCAGCAGCCTGGCTGAATCTCTTTGCTAAACAAAAAAAGCACTAACCTGGCTAAAAAATGGATGTTCATAAAACAGACTATTTCTGTGCATAAGGTCACAGGGTTTCTCAAGCTCACCATCATTTATATTCTCATAATTCCATTTTCTGCATATTTGCTGATGTGAAACAGGGTTGAATGGGCGATACTTCTGCCGTGGTAACGTTGCAGACTGTGTGAAGCATTTTTTCAGACTGCAAGTATGACCCAACAGCCTTTAAAAATATTCTATACCATTAGCTTTTGGGTGTCAGAGGTGGCTAATAAGGATACCAGGTGACTGTCAAAAGCAAAGAATCAAACAATGACAAAAACTTCTGAGAAAACTGCAAGACAAATTTTACAGCTAGGCCAAGCTATCATTTCTCTACCATTTTACAATTACATGACTGCATAACTTTATCACAACTGATTTTAAGTGATGCAGCTAAGTGACTGGGTGAAGGAAACAACAGAAGCATAGAATAATTTAGGTTGGAGAGGACCCTTAAGATCATCAAGTCCAACCAGAACACTGCCAGGTTCTTACCTTCTCCACTGGAGTGATAAAACTGCCTTTTCAGGTTGTTCACTCCTGATCATATTAATTTTTTTTAAATAATAAAAAGATGAAAGTAATCGTCCCTTCCCTTTTGGCAAAGGTACATACAAGCTTAGCTGCCAAAGCATCCAGTCACAGGCCTTGGTACCCCACCCTCTTTTATCACATAGCTCTTTCTGAAAAATCTCAGTATTTTATTGCCAAATTCAAATCTGAAACTCCCACTTATGGAAGCTTAAGGGATGTAAATCATCTGCTTCCTTTCTTGGCATCCTGTGTCTCCAAACATGACACTGTTATGTTCAAATCAGACTAAATTAGCAAGCCTAGACATTTAAAGTGACATTAAGCAGACAACATTGTGGTCAACCCTTTCAATTCTTTGATATGGCAGTTTTATCTCTCACCAGTCTTGTTTATTTCCTACAAAATTATAATAACATCATACAATTTAAATAAACCCAACAAAGCAGAGCTCTCACTGTTATTTCACTGGATTTGCTGTATATAATTATGCTTAAAAGCAAACTGAATGATCTCTTATATGTACTGTTATTTCAGTATTGCACTAATTGCAGCAGGAGTCCTTACATCAGCTGACCAAATTAAAATAGAAGTTGGGGTGTATCAGCTGGGACTATGAAATGTTATGGTGCAATGCAACCATTCTACCTAAAAGTCAGTTAGTCAAACAGCTCAGAACAATCAAAATTGATTCGGGCCAGGTTAGAGTACCTTCCAGAAAATACTGACCTTTTTCTGATGACAAAGCCAACATTTAACAATAGGAACTGGTGATATCCCTCACTCTTGTAGTTTAAAGCCTTAAGTGAAGCATCAGAGGTTCTATGAAAAACATGCTCCTTATGGTTTTTTTAAATCTTTTTATTTATTTTTACAATTGAGGATTTTAGCATGACAAAACAGAAGTTTGGTCAGTAAAAGAATCCATCAGAATTTATCGGCTCCTTGTACTTAATTTCTTCTTGATTTAATTCCCAGGATATCAGTTATTTTTCTCTTAATTATAAGGTCAAAGAGGACCCCATGGAAGCAAAAAGCAGCAGGAACTAAATAAACAGAAGACCGGATCTTTAATGCAAATGTGTTTCCTGGAGGAATGGAGTAAATCAGTGCAGATAATGTAGTACAGAAGCAGGAAAAAAGTTAAAAAAAAATAAAAATCACATGTTCTAAAACAATCTGTTGAAAAGTTTTCTCCCTGGAACATAAGTAGCTCTTCAAAACCGGTGCCCTGCTGAGGAATTTACGTACTTGCCAAGGTTTAAGTTACTAATCAAAAGCAACAGCTATTTGCTTTGTGGATGAAAAGTTGTAGCACTTGCTCAAAATTAAACCAAACAAGCAAACAAATCACAATTATTTGAAGGTAGAACACAAGTGCACAGTGAGAACCGCCTGTGTGAGTGCATAACTGAGACAAGCACTCCACAACACATCCCCCTTCATTAGAAGTTTTAAGAAAAAGAATACTGGCAGTACGATTAAGAGGCCTTCAGAGTACTGAACCTGTTCAAATAATGCTTAATGCTTTTCAAGTCCATCAGTTACAAGGTCACACCAGGGTAATTCCACAGCATGTCTCCTGATAACCATGCTTCTGGCCTGTTAAAGAACCATGCATTTATATGAACAGTTAGAATTTAAAATTTATCTCTAATAACCAGAGACCATGACTACTTAGATATTATGTGCATTTTCCAAAAGCACTGTTCAACCCTAAATCCTTATCCTGATTTAATAAACCACTGCTACAGACACTAGGACATCTGATAACTGACAAATACATTTTCAAAAATTATTTTCTGGCCCCAGGAAAGGTTCCCCATCACAGAAACTTTTTATCTCTATATGTAATATCATATCATCCCAAGTACATCCAATATAACTTGATCTGTACTACAGAAACTCCTTGTGCTTCAAAAAAAGACTTCACACCTGATTAGTTCCTACAACTGCTTAGTAAAGAAATGAAACATTTTCAAGATTTTGAGACTTCTTCCTTCTATTCCATCCCTGTGGAAAAGCAGAAAGAAGTAGATTAGAGGCCTCAATTTTTCAAAAACACATCCATTACTTGTTATTGGAATCCAGTCAAATCCTAGTTTTAAATATAAAGTTATTTTATCAGCATCTTTGATAAAAAAATACTGAAAAATCGGTACCATAAGGAATCAGAAATTATGAAAAGGAGATACCAATAGGTACCTTGAGAGCCTAAACACCGCCGCCTACATAAGGCTGCAAAGTTCCAGCAACATCCTTCCCTCACAGAACTTCAGTGAAATGTAGATAAGTGATGGTAAATAATGGAATAGTCATTATGAGTATCAAACTTCATGAAAACTATGCATTTGAAAGATGAGTTTATGTTTCAGTATAAAGCATATTTGATACTAAAACAATGTTAAGTTTGTGCTGTGTGAAGATTCTTTCAGGAGTGAATTATATGTGCTTTCCCTTACAGTACTGCACAACTGACTCACCACTGCTGCCTTTTCCCTTTCCTTCTGTTCCTCTGCTTCCATCAGCAGCTTGGTTTCCCATCTGATTCATGGTCAGGATTCTTACTGCAGGGAGGCTAACTCTGCACTTGAGTACAAACACTAAGAGCATGACAACACTCTATAGTGTAAACTGTTATACTAAAATCACTCTACCAAAATAGTTCTGGCTTTGAGGACTTACCCAAAAAAATTTCTATAAAGACATATGTATATTACAGGAATACCAAATTCAACCTTTATCCAGGTACTTATTGTTGTTCCAGATTCAGCTAATTCTGCCTAAGAAAAACTTACTTATGTTTCCTAAATAATGATCTAGGCCATCCTACAGTGCCCTACAGATCTACCATGGGGGTTGCACTAGAAGATCTTCAAAGGTCACTTCCAAGCCAAATAATTCTTTGATTTCCCTGAAGACAAAAATACACTGGCGAAAATCAAAAGCAGAGAAGTATTTTGGCATACCTTCTTCTTGAGGAGAGAAAGTATATGTGGATGTAGTGCTTAGAAGCATAAAAACTATTAAATTAATTTTAGAAACAAAGGCAACACCATTCTAGTTGGCATTAAGAAACAGTAGAACAGTACAAACAGGGCAAAGAAGTCCTTTAAAACAGAATATGAGAACAAACCAAAAATGGCTTAGGCTATCAAACAAAAATTTAAAGAGGCTATAAGTGAACACAAAAAAACCAGCAAGGACACTGGCACGGGGAGAAAGCCACCTGGCCATTTCCAGATGCCATGACTGACGGGATACAGCTTGAACTAAGAGGGCTTAACAGACACTGGGGAAATATTTCACATTCTCCTCAGTAAAATCACCTTTGACTTAAATATAGCAAGGGGGTTTTCTACTTGTTCTAAGCAATCATAGAAACAAAAATAACCCCATTCTGCTTCTCCTATTGAATAGGGGATTAAAATAACTGGCAAGGCTTTAAGTCATGAGCTAGAGGTGGATTCACCAGGTCACAATTGGAAAAGGAGAACTGCCAGTCCTTGATAAGCACAGCAATTACCATTCTTTTATATACAGAACTACTCTAAGGGAGTACAGCTTCCTTAAACAGCAATAACAGCATATCCTTTGATTTATACAGCAGTCCTGCAGCAATACAACCAACATCCTGTTTTCATCTTACAGTACAGCTGGGCACTTTGTCTACAGGCTTTATTTATCAGTCCCCATAACTGAGTGCCTTGTCATCATAAGAAACAGAACCCTTCAACATAGCAGCATTTTATCTTCCTGGTTCTTTCCTTACAAAAATTCTGACATGGTACCTACCTGATCTACAGAGCACACAGATGTTTACTGTGAGTTTTGGCACAGTGTGACTTAAGTTTATAAATGTTAACTAAATAAAGTAATACACTTCTCCCACCCAGGAAACCATGTAAAAAATCACCCAAGAAAATTCAGACAAAAAGGTTTTTCTTACTTCCTGGATTTCAAAGGAAAGGACAAAAATATCTAAGCTGACAGATCTCCTAAAGCCTGTAAAACACACAAATTCCTGATATCTGAAACCATCTCTTTAAGTTCTCCCTGGATTTAGAAGTTTTCCCTGAATATAACAGCAAATCTCTGTAAAATGCCTGAAAGAATATATGTTTAAAACATTTGAACAGACATAACACAGATTATTTAATAATTCTGTATCCTGTGTTATCACAACAGTCAAAATCCTGTCAGAAATGCAGTATTTTCCACATTCTTACCCATGAAAGTAACCAGCCAAATAGCATTTTGAATGATTTACATGCTCATTCTCTGTAACCATGCAGTAACTCATGAACATGCCATTCACATGTTGTCACACTTTAGAAATAGAAAGACCAAGAGTGCTTAACTCTTAACCGTTTTATTTGTTCAAAAGTTTCAGAAGAAATTGTTGCTTATTGAATGCATTAAATCACTAAAAATTTATAAAATGAGGAAACTTTTGCTAGCTACATCTATAAGACATCCACATTTTTTCTCCATTTACCCTCAAGGAAGTGGTAAGCTGCATGTCAGCACAACCTCAGTGGAAACAAAAAGGCAATTACTAATACCAATATAGGGCAAACTTCATATTTAGAAGTTAATGACCCTGATTCAAGAGCAATAGAGAACCTTGGATTTGTCTGGCCAGAAAACAGCCTGTGGTGGGGCAAAGAACAGGCAAAATTACTGCCAACACCATACTGCAGAAGAAGCCAAAGTGACAAGGATGCAGATCACAACATCACCCTGACCAGAGTGTCCTTCATGGCAGGAGCTAGGTCTGGGACAAGCTGCAGGTAGTTCATTTGCTAAAATCTCCAAAATTTGTCATGATTCCCCCATACTTAACTGCAGCAGAGCAGTGCTTTACAGAATGTTGTCATAAAACTGAAGTTAACAAGCTGAAAACCAGAGCAGTCAATGTGGATAAAAAGTTCATGAGCAGCTATCTATATACCGATCACAGAAGCAGAACAAGACACCAACAAGGGAGCACTAAAACTCAGCTGCAAATCTGTGAACTTTTCAAAAGTTCACCCTCGCCCTGCCGAGTACAACTCTAAGTGTCAGTTACTTAAAGTGCATCGACCGCCCCCAAGTACCACATTTTCTCTCTCCCTGTAAGTATGGGTTGGGTTTTGAATGCCTCCCAAAGGAAGAAATCCCTGGAAAGAACTCTGGCTTCATATCAGAGAAGAGACTGGGATTGTGGCTAATGGCTATCCCACTGTTCTTTTGACACACATAAAATGACAACGATCAGAATTTTTGAAATTTTTATTACATGGATATAAAGTCACTAGCATAATGCTGTTAGCTTAAAGCAGAAAGGCTCTCTTTGGATACACAAATTCAAAGCTGACACTTCAAAAACATCCCAAACTACAAAATCCCAGGGTGAATACAGACAAAGAAACAAAGCCTGTCTAACATTAAAAACAGAAAAAGGAACTACCCCAGATTTCCATGACTTGATTACCAGCAACCTATCACTGGCTGCTTCTGACTGAAGAAGAGGACATGAAGTTGCAGCAAACTGAATCCACCAGCTCAACAGCAGCAGCAAACCTACTCGATTTAGAACAAGACACACAAACTTCCTTCTACGTAGAGAGTCTATAAGAGAGGGAGAGAGGTATGCAACCTCTGTTAATTATTCAATGACTATCAAAACCCAAACAAACAAAAAAAAAAAAAAAAAGGGAGGAAGAGGAAGAATTAATCTCCACGTCCAGTGTCAGATCTTTGAACGAATCAGCTTTTCTCATAAAGTCACCAAGCCACTTCTTTCTCACTGTCACTTAAATATTTAAGTGAAAATATTTGTTAATCAAAGTCACTGGTAAACACAACGTACAAAATACTGGTACACCTACGTCAGTTTGAAAATGTGACTCACATTTTTATACGGATCTCATTGTATCATCAGAAGCCGAAAGTTTTTTAATGAGTTGAGTTAAAGGACTGTTTACAATTTCAACCAATGCTATGCCATCTTTAGCTGTGCCCTTTTGCCTTTGTAAAGGATCACATGGTCTTTTGCAGACAAGACAGGAGATCTTTCGACCATGTTGAGCATTTATTCACATGATACCACAAACTGACTCAAGGAAACAGTCAGTGTTATGACTGAGATGTGAAATATGATGTGACAGGATGTGGGAAAGGCCAGTAACTGTAGACAGAGTTTTCCAGATCTCATTAGGCTTTTAAAATTATTTTTAAATTAAAGTTAAAATATTATTAAATACTTCTAAACTTTGAGCTTTTGTTTTCCTGTAACAGAACTCTTTTTTTCCACCACTTTTTCCTTCTGGAAGTATGTTGTCAGCAAATTAATTGCACACTTCTCAATTAACCAGGGTAGAATTTTGCAAGGGCATTTCTACCTTAAGTTCTTAAAGCTCTTCCAAGTGGCTCTGACAAACATTTTCACAAAATAAACTATTCACTGGACACGTCATTTCCTTCTGTCCATCTCCACACCGTGAGCAGGAAGAGGCAGCATCAGCCTGTCAGAGAATACACAGATTTCTTTCAGGAAATGTGAAGGAATATCCAGCTGTTCTTCTCTGGTGAAGACAGAATACAGGACAGCTGCTTCTTATGCAGAGGGGTAGAGTGGTGACCAACACTACAGAGATCTTTCCACGAGATCACTCAGTCAGGCTACCAAGTAATTGCAAAGACTCCATCTACACTCAACACATACGAAATACTGCTTGGATGCAATCTCAGCATTTATGTTATGTGTCATTATTTCCAAACAGTCTCAATTTCAACATAAAATCTTATTCTGGATTAAATACTGGCAAGCAGTCTTCAAAAAAAAAGTCTTGTAAACCTGTTAGCTGGCAGGCTTTACATATTATAACTACAAAATCCAGGAAAATTTTGGGGTAAAGCAGAAGAAAACCTAACAACAGGAGCCTATAAGCAGTATCTTAAAGAATATCATCAGAAGAAAAAAAGAACTGATTGATTTGTTTGAATATTTCTAAAACTATCATAGTACCAAATCCCCCTTTTTTTTCTAAAATAAATCATTGTGTACTTCTAAGGTTTAATTGTGAATTTAACATTTACAATTCATTGTGTTTCTCTCCTCCTTTATTAACGTAAGATTCATGGATAAAGATGCATTACAGCAGTGTATTTTGGGAGGAAGACTGGAAAGTTTGTAAGAATGTTTGGACAGTGGAAATATGAGAACAGTCAAAGAAAGATACTTAGAAATAAGACAGAGATTCCAACAGTTCAGACAGTGATGTCAGATCCTTATTACTTTTCCAAAATAAGCCTCTTCAGATTCTCTCTTATACCCCGCACTATTGACAACCAGCTCTGAAGAAGTGCTTATAAAATCCTTTGGATTTCCCTGTCTTCTACATTTTCACCTTGCTTTTCTACAAAAGTGAAGAAGCATTGCCTGGTGTATTGAGAATATCTCAACAATACCTATGAGGGGGGATTTTGTGCCCTGCACTGCAAAAGAACCATCAAAACAAACCACAAAAATTACCTAGATTCCAAAATCCTCTGATCTCTGCACATATCACTTGGTAGAAAACCAGACTCCTCTCCCTATTCCCAAAAAAAACCCAATCAACCATCAGGAAACAAGAGAGAAGCATTAAGAAGCTGAAGGAGTAAAGACACATCTAACCCATTCTTTTCTATGACAAATGTCCTGATAACCTATCATGCAGACGTCAAATTATACATATATATATATATATCTAATTCTGAGAAAGGACAGCATATAATACGTGAATGAAATTACTGCTACTGGCCCAACAAAGTCACAGGTAAATTCTGACTTACTTGAATAAAGAAAAGAACCCATCCTATTTCATGTCTCTGGCTATGACTGCCTGCCTTAAGGTCTCAGCTTCAAGTCCTGCAATGTCCAAGGCATTACTCAGCTATAGATAAGTGAGCAGACGAGATCAGCAACTGTCAATGACCCCCCTTTAAAGTGCCACGTAAAAGGGCCTGGGAAACCCTGCTCCCCTTCAACAGTGTAGTGAAAATATTCTCCATGCCCATATAAGTACAAGGGAATAAGATGCATTGAGCTAGGTAAAACAGAATACACAATATTTAAAAAGAAAAGCGCATCTATAAAAAGAAGAATTTATAGTTTCAGAGTGAAGTCAGGGGAGAGGAATTAGATACAGGCAGAACGGGATACAGGGGGGGAAAAAAAAAACATATGGAAGGACCAAGCTGAAGAGCCAGGCTCTTTTTAAATCTCAAGATTTAAAAGAATGCACAAAGCCAGAAGATCCACTCAACTTGCTGGGGTTCTTACCCCTTCAACCAAAAATGAAGTACATCTTTCTCTACTAGTAGCTGTAGACTTACAAACTTATTTAAGATTGAGCAAAAAGAAACTTTCTCCAAGCGTGAGTATTTAAAAACTGAATTAAGTAAATACAGCTCAAGGAGGGTGCCAAGGATGGAATTAGTGAGGCTGATTTGTAATGTGGGTGGAAGGAGTGGATCAAAATTGCAGGCAAGTGGAAGTAAGAGACCATGAATCAGAGGCCAGCAGAGGATACAGAAGGGTTTATGTCTAGAGACTTCAGAGGGTAAATGGAAAAAGCAGTAACTCTTCAGAAATGAAAGTTGGGAACCTAGGAACAACTTTCAACATATAATGGTAGCTGATTTATGTGGAATTCAAGATTCTGAATTTAAAAATTTTTAAAAAATTTAAAATTAAAGCCCAATTTTCTGGCACAGGTTGAATTTCTGATTTTACAAAGATGCCTGAAAATCGTCAGAAATTCCACCGACTACACTGTTGTCATCAACTAACACACACCTTGTTTGTCTTACTAACTAAAGAAAAAACCCAGCCACCCAAGCAAATAATTTCTGTGCTCTCAAAGCCAGAGTGGTTACATTTTTGATTCTGCACAACATTAATCTTTAATGAGAAAGACAGAATGTTTAAGTCCATAGCTACTAGTAAAGAAAGAAGTACTTCATCTTTGCCTCAAAGGGTTACAACCCAGTATGCCAAGTTGTAAACATTTGCTTTTTCAACTTTGTTACTAACAGGTATTTTGGCTCCTTTTTTTTACTAGATCAGAGACAAAGCATTATTCCTCCCACGTAAAAAGAGCTTTCAACATTGCTGTCACAAGAACAGTTAAACAATAGCCAGCTCAGGAGATTATCCTATACCTGCAATATTACGCCCAGTTGTTTTGTCAGTCTAGTTTGACAGTACAGAACGACTGATCTAGGTTTTACAAAAGTCAAGAGCAATACAATGATACTTAAACAAATGGCAAACTAGTGAGTGACAAAAAAACCACTAATCAAACTCGACACACCATATTCTTCACTAATGCCCTTCAAATTACTTTGATACCTACATATAAAGGGTTTTGGGGCAATAGTAACACAAAGCTTCCATTGCTACCCTACTGATGGTCCCATTTCCTTGAACATTCTTATTTAACTCACTTAATTCAGCAAAGATCCCAGCACATCAAACAGGGGGAGGGGGAACACCAGGGAGGGGACACAGATGGACAAAAAACCCAAACAAAACAAGCAAACAGTCAAACTGATCGAAACAAAAAAATGCAATTCTTTTTGTTAAAAAAATAGAAGAAGCAGTTTGTTCAGACAACTTTGTCAATGGCAAGTCTGTATGAAGGGGAGAGATGGAAATGCTTATGCTCTTCCCACTGCAAAACATTTAAAAGTTACCTGTCAAGCCCCGTGTATAGAAGAGCTTCAGTCTTTGGAAGAAAATCCATCTGAAGGTCTGACATTAAAGCAAGGTAAAATACCAAAAGGGAAAATTAATTCTCAACAGAAAACCAAGCCCCATTAAAATAAAAAAAGATAGTTAAATCAATACATCAATAACTCAGGAATATTGGATTGAAAATTGATTTGATTTTTAAGAAAAATACACATATTTCTACTGCTGCTCTTTTGAGACAGGATGGTGTTTTCCTTGTTGGAGGTATTTTGTCCCTTTTTGTCGGAGGAAAATTCAAGCTCACATTTCTTATTTAACATAGAGCAATGGTTTGCACTGTTTGGGAAGGAGAGGTTTGTTTGTGTATTATTAAATAAGATTCCAAACCAAGTAGCTCTATTTCCAGCAGAGAAATGAAAATCAAATAAACATGCAGAAAGTATTTTTAAAATACAGCTAAGAAAGCTTCCAAGCTGCACAATTTCTTCAATGAGAACCTCTGTAGAGCTAAAGCTTGCAACAAAACCAGTGCTTTCTCACAGAAAAAAGCTTAAGCCCAGCTAAAAATATTCACATGCTCTATTTTCTTTAACTGAAAATAGTAATCCTGATAACCATACACATGCAGCAGAGTTGACATTAATAAAAGTTCCCAAGGGAGACATTTCATAGATAGATTAGGGACTCATCCTTTAACCACCTATGGCACTCTGATCATTTACAACAACCAAACAAAGCACATGCTCCTTCTGAACTGGGTAACTCCTAGCAAATAAAAACAAATCCACGAACTCTGAATTCTGTAAAAATTTCCATGCTATTCCATTTCTGCATTAAAAAAACCCATTTCTTAAGCCATGAAAAAAATGCAGTTTTATCCATCAGTCTATCACATGAAGATTTTAAGTCAGAACACAACTACTGGAACTCCAGTTAGTAAGTGTTTAAATTTACTTCATAAAGAGCTGCATTTTTAATTGTGGGACCTTACCTCAGGAGAGAATTCAGGTGAAGTGTCAGGTTTTTAATTGGTTGCTACAGCTCAGAACAGCAGGGGTGGTTTTCCCCCTGGAGCCCTCCATTGTTGCACGCTGCACAGTCAGAGTTTCCTCTTCATTGTGCTAAGGCTGGGCACAGCCACAGAACTCTACAGGAATCCAGGAGCCAACATCTCGGCTTCTTGTCATCCTCTAAAGCCCTGACGTCAGCTCTGAGGGTTAGAGCTGTACACAGTGATACTCACAGCGAAGAGCAGCTTTCTCAAACTGCAGGCAGCTAAGTGAACCTAAGTTAGAGTAGCAGAGTCGCCGTTGGGGAAGCAAGTGAGAGCCAGGTGAAAAGAAAAGAAAGTGCACAACCAGATCTGGTTTAACTTGCAAGCAGCCATAAAAGAACACCTGGTATTCCTTGTATCCACTACATTAACACAGCAACTCATTATACTGACTTGTCAATTTCTAGAAAAAAAGAATAAATATTTAGTTGAGCATTGTAACCTTGTTACAGCTCCAAGGGCTGGCTGGATAATCTGGCATCTGCTGCTCCACAGCACGAATAAAACTACAACAGTGGCAGCTCGGAACAGCAGTCAGGCTAGAAAAACCAGCATACTGAGAAATTTTTTTCCAAGCTACAGTCAAGATTGTCAGAAACAGTACTGCACTTTATGAGGGGAGACGTATTTAGATGTCGCCAGATTACAGGAGTGACCTGGCATTTTTTTGTTTGTGACTTGAATATTCCTAGTGAATTATTTTATCTGTCAGATGACAGGAGTTCCGTAAAGACCTCCAGTTTCCTCTGGAGTCTAAGGTTTTGGTCTCCTACAATGGACTCTTTTCATCTTCCACCCAACACAGATGCGTCTACTCAAAACAAACAGTGATCTTCAGGTTTACATAAACACTGTGATCTCATTTAAAGTGTATTAAAAAAAAAAAAAAAATCCAGTAACAGCAGAAAGAAAAGAACCTACCCTAAGATAACACCAAAACCCAGCTTCCAGTCTCAAGCACTTTCTCCCCTCAAATGCTTTTGATACCTCACTATCTAGCTCTCACTTTACTTTTTCACAGGATACCAACACACTTGGACAAAGCTTGGAAATAACTCTGCTGATCTCTATTTGTGTATTACCCTCCTACACATTTTTTCACCCTAGTATCCACATTCCACCCCCTAATGTTTTCTTGATCTCATTCCCACAGCAACACACTCCAGCAGGGAACATTACCAGGAACTATTCTGTAGGCACCCAGCTATGACTTCAGACTTGACTAAGTTTGAGCAAACAGCTTTTAAATACAACATTCAGTTAATAGCATCAGTGTCATTCCACTGTTTGAGGTTGCCTTGCTTAAGGCAGATACGTTAAGAACATAATCAGCCCAAGAAGAGTTATATGTACCTTTGGAACTCAGCTGGCAAATTGGCCCCTGGAATGATTAGCATTCAAGTGGCTCCTGATGGGCATCCACCCACAAGGGAGCTAACTCCCTACTTCAAACATCCAGCAAGCTCTGGAGTCCCAAATTCTAAAAATTCTTTCCATTTTGGTATTGCTCGTTTACTTGTTCTTCATCAGGGTCACGGGGGTGAGAAGAATGTGCTAAGTATTATCTTAAGTAAGTCCACAGTCTAAGAAATGAAGCACATCTAAGATAGGACTTGTTAGACCCATAATGGCCTAACCTCTGATCCTTGACAGTGCTACCACTTAGCAGCACAAGCAAAAAGGTCTTCCACTTATTGATAAACACGTGCATACAATATACAGAGCAATGGCAACAGCTAGTTCATTGCGAAAGAAAAACGTAGCTTCACCCTTACTTAAATTTCACCAAACTGAGTAAATTCAGACACACACCCAAGTCCCCACCCCCACTCAGCTGCTGTGGCTTGGGCATAGAATGCCCGGTTTGAAGCTACTTGCTGTCCCTTCCCACACTCTGCAACAGGAAGGACTTTCATTTATACTCGAACAAACCTGTGGCTATGTTGTGAGCTGACTCAACCGAACACTTGAAAGAGAAGGAAGAGAGCTCAAATCAGTATTCCAAGCTTGATGCCAGACATTTGCCAACACTGCGCCACAGCTGATGTCTCCAGAGACCCAAAATGTGATTGAAATGATTTGATAAAAACTCAGTTATATGCAAGAGAAAAGGTAAATTTCTTGGGTTTTCTGGAAACATCTCTCACTTCCTGAGACAGCCCTGGGAATCATGTGAAAATGCCTTCTCTCCTGTTCTCCATAAATTTTTCAAATACATCCACTAGGCCAAGTAACAGTGAATGGAAGCCTGAAGACACACACGAGAAGTGTTTCTGGCACTAAGGTACTCAAAGCTGTTTGGCTCTGCCCCTTTCCCCACTCTACCAGCTCTACCTTCAGCCCCTGGAGAACAGCTCTATCTCCTAAGCATGTTTTTGTTAGACACACAATGAAAATGACAAAAACAAAGGGGGTTTGCTTGGGTAAAGCAGGTCAGAAGCTGATATTTTGTACGTAAGCATATAGTTTTAAATATGATTTAAGGGAACAAATGAAATAATGCAATATTCTCCGAAACACTGCAATTGAATTAAAGGTGGGTCTCAACATGAATTCTAGTATTTCAAAGGATATCAATATTACATCTACCAAAATCCCCATTTGCTCCAATATTCTAATGGCATATTAAGCCATAATACAGTTCTTGAGGGTAAAATCCTGTGTCAACTACTGGCATCTAAGTGTAATGTAAAAAGGTATTTACTCCAGGGTACGGGATTGCTGTCCAGCAACAGCAGGAAAATTGTGTTCAAAAGGTAGGATACCAACTACAGCCACTTCTTTTTTTATTTGTAAGTATTAAATCACACATTTTCCTATCACTTCATAAAGCAAATTCACCTCTGTGATGAACAGGAGCAGACTTTGTCAACTGGCCTGGCAGAAGGTCACTGCCATGAGTGCTGCTCAGATTCAGGGTAAGATAGATGAGCTATAAAACTGCCTTCAAAGTAGGTCCAGCCAAGTTTCTCCTGCTAGGGGAAGAAACTATGTGTCATGGCCAGCCAGTTACTGGGCACACCTCCTATTCATCATATTCCAAAATAATCCAGCCAGTTGCTGGGCACACTCTCTATTCACCATATTATAAACAAAAAAAATTCCAGCAGAGGCCATTTTAAAAAAAAATCTTTCCTTATTTACCTTGAATGTATAGCGAGAATAATATGTGCATGTTTCTCACCAAATTCAGACAAATATTTTTATCCACAACCTTTTATAAACAATTTTTCAATAGGAAAGCATAATCCTGCATGCAAAAAAAAAAAAAAATGACAAGATCCTTTCCCAAAGCTTGTACCCATAGATCTGATAACAAAATTTGATATTAAAGAGCCAGCAGCGATTAAGTTATATAGCAGTTCCAAGCCTTAACCAACATCAGTGCTTGAAAATTCACAGAACACTACCTTCTTAGCAATTAGCATAAACAAACTTTCTCAGCTGTTAAGAGTTACTGGCAATTACTCCACAGAACTTCAAACAGTGATTTAAGAACACATTGGATAGTAAATAGTTTTCAGCTGCAGCTTAACAACACTTTCAACCTGGCTAAACAAGTTAAGAAGAGATGTAATGCAGTATATCACATCATTTGGTAATACATTTAAAGAAAAATGCTATTTCAACTGAAATTCTTCCCAGATTGCACAAATTTTCCTATCTCTCAGAGAGGGAACCACAGTAACTGCATACTATTCAAAAATGTATCCGTGGACTATTTTCAGTAAAATAGGGAGTTGTCTTTTTTTCTGGTATATCCACATTTTTTTCCTCAAATCCAGCGCTTCAGTGAGCAAATGAGACCATCTTAAGGAAATAGTTAAGACTGTCAATAAAGAACTTTCGTAGCACGAAAGTCATGGCAACTTGATTTTCTAAGTACCAAATTATATGTGAACAGCTGATAAAAGGCCTGAAAATCTCTCTGCAAGGCTAGTAAAATGCGCACTGCTGTTAGCTACATGTTCCTCAAAACTGAAAAGTGGATGCTGATAGATGCTTGAAGACACATAAAGGGAACTTAGATGTCAAGCAGCAGCCAAAGTTTACTATACCAGACAGCTTTATGGCAGGCAACAGGCCTAGAGGAACTGTCAGAACAGCCAAAGTTTTAATTGTGTCTTTTTGCTTGTTCACAAGTAAAACTGAAGACATTCAAGACATACCGTTTTTGCCACTTGCTAACCTGGAAGAAAGCACTATTAACCTACTCCCAGTCCTTCCAACTGTGTTTACATACCCAGAGTCTTAAAAATGCAGTAATTATCTATACTGTAATTATACCTTCTACACTGATTAACAATATAAAGTTTATTTCTCAATGGCTACATATAAATGTGGAACGGTGACAAGGCCTTAAGTGAATAAATACCCCTCCCTTTTTGAGTCTTCCATATTCACTACAGTCATGACTTCAAACTGGTTTGATTATTGCTGCAAATACTACAGTAAATTGCCGTCATCTGCACCTGTTTACCCTGTAGCCACTTGGTCAGAAATCCAAGTAATCCATTTTTGTAAATACCATGAAAGCTTCACGAAAATGTTCATGTTAAAAAATAGACCCACCATTTATTTTGTCCATTCTATTTACAGATAACTCTAGCAGTCTTGCCCGTATTTTGATTCACTCTCGTTCCTACTGAAATCATTGAGTGAATTAATTTTCTTCAAACGTACCTGACTAGTTAAGGAAAAATCCTCCTCCTGCTGATCTATAACTGAGGTAGTTTTATTTAAGATTTAAAAAACATATTCTATAAAGTTATATTTTCTGACATACTACAAGCAAAATACAACCAGCGGGCCCTAACATGCAGAAAGAAACAAGCCGGCCTTTTTACTACTCCCAACAGATGCTGCTTGTTTATTTTCTTTTCCCCAGCGTCGGCAGTTCCCAGAGCACCGGG
>VWZT01005913.1:3224-88747 GCA_013397055.1 Pachycephala philippinensis | reverse complement strand
AATTCCGACCCATACATAACACAGTCATATGAAGAAAAATTACCCGCAGATTCATTGGAGTCAGAATTCTTAATCAAAAAAATTATTTTAAATCTTTTTCCATCAATAAGGGACTTTTTCAAACCAAGGCTCAATGCAGGAAATATCACACCAGGAAAATGTTTTCATATTAACCGTGTGTGCAAGAACAGGTAATTTGTTTTTAAAATATTTGCTTGATTATTTGTGAACAGACTAATGATGTACCTCTATGTCTGTATGCTGGGCACCAAAGAGGTAACTATTTCTGCCAGTAGGCAAAGCATTCTTATATTCTGATATTGCTTGTTAATATGTGAATGTACAGAAGTACAGAAGCTAAATCCACCCTGGTATGGAGCTATGAAGTATTGCACTAATGCATATCCAGTACATTTCTTACAAGAATAAAAAAACAATTGAAAGCTGACAAACCAGGTTATTGTAGATGTCTTTCAGATTAGCTGTAGCTTCAGTAGGTGGACAAGAATAGTCTTTCTGAAGTTTATTGTTTTGTGCAGTTGGTACACAGTGTGTAGCTTTTTAAACCAATGAATGAGACATTTATACTTAGTTTTCTATCTCTGCATTGTCACTGGATTTAAGTCTTGCTGTTTTGCTTTTTAGCTGTATACTTTTTCTCTAAATCTTATTTTCTAGCATGTTCCAGGCCTTTGAAAACCAGGAAAAAGAACTGGAGCCACTCATATATTCTCAACCTAGACTGTTTGGACATCATAATATCCTCTGTTATCTGTTAACAGGTTAAAAAAAACTCTTTTGCTTTTAACCTGTGTCTGGATTAACAGTGGAAGAATTTGCTTCAACTGCTCATGAGAACTGAAGTTGGGATACACCAAGATCTTGACTATTTTGCTTCATCTGGGAAGAAATGTGCTATTTGTGTATACGGAGTAAGAAGAAAAAAAAGTCAGAGCATCTTGGGTGGTTCATTTAGTTTCTAACTCAAAAACAGCAGCAGAGCATCAAAATCTTTGACATGGGTCTTGATTTCTGTAAAATGGAGGCGCAGAAGAGACAGAACCAGAAGAAGATAAAATTTTTCTGTAAAGTCAGCTTGCTATATATAGCTGTTTCAGGTATAGAGGAGCTCAGGGAAGAAAAAATCAAGTGTTATTTTAAGTGTTAGCTCTCATCTTCTTACAGTCCAGAGTTGCCTGAATAAGATGCCACAAATCAGCAGAGATCTACAATTCTTTTCTGAAGTTCTTGTCCACTGGATGTCCCCAGTATTCTTACGTCAGAAAAAAGGGGATTTTTCTTAGGCAGTGAGTCAGCTGTAATTAGCAAGCAGATTACAGCAGAACTGTGTTTTAGTTAGCCAAAGAGGTAAAGATATGCTTGATTCCTCAAGGGTTTTGATCAGTGGAGGGAAGGGAGAGAGCAGAGATTATATTTATGTATGTCAGTGATGACAATTTTATTCCGCAGTGGTTCCAGTTATTAATTACATGAGCATGTAATTTAGTTCATCTCTTCCACTGCACTGCTCAGCCAGCCTGCCAGCTCCTTTGGTGTTTCTATTAATTCTTTCTTCCCAGTATATGTAGTGAGAGGAAAGTAATTGAAATTTCATGTGTATCTACTTTAACCTTAGGTGTTGCTAATGAGAACACTAGCAAAACCAGTTTATAAATACGATGTAATCACATGGTCAGGACAACTGGGGACAGTCTTTGCTCCCTAGATGCAGGTGTTTGCTGCTTGTGGTGGTGGTGTAGGGTGCATGTGGCTTTGATTCTTTCAGCTGGGCACTGCTCTGTTTGGTGGTTTGTCACTTTGGCTTGAAAGGACAGTTGGTGGTTGTAATTGAAGGTGGCATATGAAGTTTTACATGCTATGTCAGGCAAGAGGTCACCGAGGCAGATGATATCCTTGCTTCCAGCAATAGCCATGCTATTATGACAGCTTAGTCAACGTCTTCCATGTATGAAGTATGGGTGTTTGGTTGGATAGAGTAGTGAATCATGCATGGCAGTCACAAAATGAGCTGCAGAGATGCAGCATATTAAGGCTTCAGACTTGCAAGCCCACTGAGGAGTCAGAGGGGAGAGCAGACAAACTGCAAGAGTTCAGTCTGTCCTGTTTTCTTTAGGGGTAGTCTAGAGATCATGTACAAACTGGGAATTGAAAAAACAATGTGCTACTTTCTTTTTTCCTTTTTATAAGTAGTTTTTGATTTAAGAAGCACTGAGAATTGGAGATAGATATTTTTCATAACCGTTTACGGAGGCATATGCTATCTCTTCCATGCTAGTGGTTAAAAGCTGTTCCTGAGTGTTTAAGCTGGAGTGGGTTGTCCTTGTGTAGCAGGTAGTAGCCCTTTTTACTCTTTGCCTGTGCTGTGTACAGGACTGATGTTTCTTTTTATTCTTGCAGCTTGCTCTGTTGCATGGGCTGCATCTTCTTTTTATTATTCTAAGGATAAAAAATGACATGAGTCACAAGGCCCCCTCTGCTCAGTAACCCACTCCATGTATCATGAATTGAGTCATCATAGGACTCAGCAACTGTTCTGAAAGAAAACTCCACCCTTGTTGTCCAGATACTGCTGCAGAGTTTCTGGCTCCACTCTGCTGGCTGAGAGGCAAGTCTGTCCGGGAGAGCCATAATTTTGAAGGTAAACATGTTAAATGAAACAGTTTTCACTGGGGTTAACCTAAGGTCCTTGTTAAAGTGAGCATGCGTGATGACTACTACTGAAGCTCAGCTGAGTGGTGTAAATGGATGAACCTACAGTCTTTTGACTGTATGCGTGAGATTTGAGGGTGCATGCTGTATGAGATTGTAGAAATAATCTAACACTTGGTCAATATGATTATCCCTAGATCATCATATAATCCAAGTTAGTCATGCTTTTCCTGGCTTTCTTTGTGTTTTGGTTTCTGAATATCAAAACAAGGTGGTTTGGGGTTTTTTTGGTGTGATGTATACAGACTATGTTCTTCATAGGAAGTGTTTTTATTTTGGAACCAAATCTCTGAGGATATATGAGTCCACAGAATATCTGTTCTACTTGCTCTGCTAAACCCATGACCCAAAGTCAGTTCCAGAACAAGGGTAAGGTGTTGGGAACTGCTGAAGTTCTAGATTTCTTGAAAAGCAGAATACTTACTCATTAACTAAAATTGAGATTTTTTTCATTTTTCCCTGCATATGTGATGTGAGGGAAGGCATTACTCTTCAACCTGTTTCAGTGTATGTGAGCAGGGCACTGAGTTTGTATTGAGCTAGTGCTAACTTTTTAGGGAGCTGAAAGTAGATAGTACAGCTGACAGCAGCAGTGGACACTCAGGTTCTGCACCTGATCTGGTTGGTGCCTCTTTGACTGTCTGGATGGAGCTCAATCAATGCAGTTGGGACATCTCCAAAGGTAGTATTTTTTTCCTTATTTTATCATAATTTTTTATTCCAGGTGCTGACAGCCTGCTTTTTTCCAAGCAGCTATAAGATGGTATTTTGGCACTACTGATATCCATCAGATTTTATTAGGTTATAGGTTAGATTATTCTTGTAATCTCCTATAACCTCTTATTATTTCAGTACTGTGCCGTCAACTTTCCTCTCTGAAGGCTTGGCAAATCAAGCGTCTGTTCCTGAATCTTGTTACTGTGTCCTGTCCCATGCAGGAATCTACATGTTTTATGCTTTTATTTGTGTGTTTTAAATTAAAAAAAAAAACAAAAAAAAACCACCTCAGTAATTATTTGTTTCAACATACTGATGTCTCATGTCAGTTTGGAAATACAAGTAGTGCAAGGTTTGTTTGGGAACTATTATTTTTTGTTGCTGGTGGAACCCATACTTGGTCAGGATAGGAAAACTTTAAGCCTTTTCTGGCTTGCATGACTGTATTTGGTTGTTTTAGCTCCAAAGGTAATAGGAGTGATGCCTGGAAGATGGAGTGTAACAGTTACTTATTGAACCAGCATTGGCAGCTGCTAGTGTCATTACCAGGACTAAGCAGCCAACAGCTGATGCACAAGTGTCAGCCAAGAACTGTGTATTGTAGGTAAGTGGTACAACCACTGGCAATTAGGAATCCTGCATCTCACTTCTGTATTGCTGTGTGAATTGGCCAAGTTACTTTGTACATTTTTGTGCCTTGATTTCCCTGCTGGAAAAGTAGAGGTAATGGTACTTACCTGTCATGAACCACAGAAGTCAAAAGGTGCTTTTAAAATTATTATCCTGTAAAGCAAAGCCTGGAAACCTAAATCAGGAACTCCTGGTATTATGCGGAATGTGAGTATCAACTCATTGGAGGTTTCTCCTAGATTTGACCCAGTAATTTTATTAATTAATCCCTGTCAAAGTCTGAGGATCATTACTGCTAAAATTATAAATAGAAAAGAAACCCTTTCTTGTGTTCGCAGCTCACAATATTAGGTGCATACTGGCGACTGCAGTTGCTATTTCTTTTGTGCACACAACCCAAGTATTGATTCTGAAATGGAAAATCTCTTACTGTGATACAGAAACAATTTTAAACATGTAGCAACCTGTGGGATATGTTACTAGTCATTAATAATTCTGATTGAACTTGGTTTATGTGAACTTGGTTTATGTGTATATGGGGCAATGCTGATAATGTAGTCCCAACCGACTCTGTGACCTGCTGGCAGGTAAAGAGTGTAGATGGCAAAAGTGGCCTCACGTGTTTTAGTTTACTAGCAGGAATGTAGACAGAGTTATATTCAGTCACCAAATAAAACATTTACTAGTTTGGGCAGAAGAAGAGGAATTCTATTTAAATTTCTTGCAGGGATATCTGTAGGTGAAATATTTTCACTACACAATATACAATACGTTTTATTGCTGAGAGTGAGATTGAATAGAGTGGTCTGCTTTTGGTGTGAGATGTGGTGACATTTTTATGTTAGGAGTCTTCAGCACAAGTAAATTTTGTCTAGTTAGTGAAGAGTTCTGTTGTTCTGAAGGAGGATGATCTGTGATGGTGTTAACTGTAAGCAGTTTCTTTTACAACTGTTTTGAGTGTAAAGTTTTGACAAGATCAAGACTTAAGTGGTTGAGATGCTTAGATAATAGAGAGGGCCGTGTCTATTCAAATTAAACAAAACTTTGTGGCATCATAATTTGCTGCTGACCATGGATTTATCCCCATTCATTCCAGCCAAGGAATTCCAACCTTTTAGTTTTCACATGAATAAACAATACATATGCCTGCTTTAAATCTGTGTTGCATCTATTTAGTCAATGTAAAGGTTGCCTGTATTGCTATCCTTTAACTGGCTTATAGCGAGAACTGTAGTTAGACTCTCAGTGACGTATTTGTTGGAAGACTATTGAAGCCTGATGAAATTTACAGATGTTCTTTTTCTTCAAAATGTGTGTTTTATTGAGTATTTTCTGCCTGGATGTCTGTTACCAAAGGGGCCCTTCCCATTTCTCATGAGCCATGTGTCTTGAAGCTTTGTAATGGCATCAGGATATATTGACATATATCAACTCAGTGCAGCTGTTTGGAATTTCAGGTGCTAAAATATAAAGTAGCTCCTGTGTTCTCACACTACTTTATGTTGTCATGCACATTCCTCAGGAAGTGGGATGATGTTAGTCCAGCTCTGTTAATTCAGTCAAATGTTTAGCAAAGATGACTTAGTTGCACTTAATACCTTGAAATAAACACTCTCAGTAGCTGAGTACTGTCATATAAGACCTGAATATGCAGGACGATAATGCAAAATTAATTAATTTTCCATATCTGTTTGAAAGGTAGTTTGCTTATTGATACTGTAGAATGAACATGTGCTTCTGAATGATTTCTGTATGTGTGTGTGTATGTGTGTGTATGTTGTTAGGAGGGGATTTCTTAGAATGTACTTAAACTATCTGGAGAATTAAAGTAAGTTGTGTTAACTTTTCTCGTTTTGCAGGCTAATAACTCTGAGGTGGTTAAAAATCATGTAACCAGAAGTGTAAGTAATTATATTTTATTTACTCTTTTTTCTTTTACTTGGCCTGATTTATTTTCCTGCTTGTGGCTGCTTATTTGTATTATATCTTCACAAAACATTTGTTGCTAGCCATTTTCAAAGTACGCACTTTGGTTTCTGTACTGTGTGAAATTAGCTTCTGATTAGGACCATTGGTGTTTTTCCCCACCACTGAGTTTTTCAGGAACAATGAAATGAACTCTGCATTCCTTATTTTTAAATCAAGCAGGGGAGAAATAAAGGGAAATATTATAATCTTCATAGACTGAATTGTATTCAGAGGCATTCAGAAAGTCAAGAGATACCTTGTTTCAGCAAGGAAAATATTAATTCTTGTGTTTTGTTCAATATGAAATTGATCTTTTAGCTTTTATTTGTTCCAGTTACTATGCTATGTTACTTAAAAAGCAAATTAAGTGCCCCTTCCCAACCCTTTATTACTATGGCTGTAGTCCTTCTGGTAAAAGTAGCATTAATGACATTTATTGAAGTGCAGTAGAACCTAGCTGTCCAATTGATGTAGAAATTTCTGCAAATAGGAAGTGTAGCCCCTTTCAATACTGACAGCACTTATAAGTATACTTTTAGCACAATTTCTGTAAAATAAATAAGACAAAAAAGTTGGCTTTTTAAAGTCCTTTGGAGTTACCTTTTAACAGAGATGTCAAATCTTGTAGATTTCTAAATAAACCATGCGAGGAGATGCCTATAGTTAACCATCTGCTAGTAGGCAACTGTGATGCAGGTGTTTGATTTGCTACTGTGAAAACGAGGCTAAAATTTTAAAAGGGACAGAAAAAAGGACTTGCAAGATGCACGTTCTACACTGATTTATTGTTCAATTTCAGACTAGCTCTCTATTGCAATAAATGACTACCTGTTTCACAGTGTTAGTCCTGTGTGCATTGCATTTATTTTGTGATGCTGTCCATGGTTCAGTGCTGCAGGCTTCTGCTGGTGCCACTCTGTGCAGGGTGTGAAGAGTTCTGATCTCTGACTACCTATGTAGACAGGAGATGTCAAAGAGGCTACATTTGTATTAGCAGTGTAGTTCGTTTACTTTAACTGACAATAAATGTTTTTCTACAACCAAGTGTATCTCTGTGTTGAATCCATTGCTATTATCTACACTGTTTCAGTAAAATTAGAATTATTTCTAATTCTAAAATATATTTGATATTGAGACCAGCTAAAATGCCTAGCGACATGATTGTTTCTCCTTTCAGTTCACTGTTCTCTTCCTTAACTAGACAAATTAACTAAAATTAAAAAAATCAGAAAAGAGCAAACTTCTTAGTTATTTGCATGTGAATAATTGGTTTTGACAGCTGCTTATCGTGAAACAAACGTGAAGCAAAATAATGAGATCATTCTCTGATCTAGCTGCTAGTTGGAAGTTTTTAACATCTTTGTATTACATCTGAATACTTAAGAGGGTTTCCTGTTTCTACTGGTTGTTACACAAGCCAAGATCATATGTTTCTTGGCTTTTTTTTCCCTGTACATGTAATACTTTGTGCACAGCCATTTTGAAAGCATCTTTAATAGCAAGCAATGTTTTTTCAGCTGTGCCTTTTGTCTTATTGCATTTTGCATTGATTATTATTTGACCATTAGTGAGCTTCCTGAAATTGTTGGTAGTTACTTTCTATGGACCAGTATATTCCAGGAGCAAAGGTTGACGTGGATTGATGTGCAGAAGAAAGGTCCAGTTGGAAACACAGATTTCTATTTGGAAAAGAGAGGAGGTGTAAAGCTACAAGGCTGGGCAATTCACAATGCTGTCTCCAGACAGTGGGGCTGGATGCAGCCATGAGATGAGGCTTGGATGAAGCTTTTGCAAGTCTGGTTCTGTGACTGCAGCACACATCCTGTCTATGTGGTGCTAATGGGAGGTGCATCCCTTGTCTTTCTGTTATCTTCCTTCTAAATTTGTGCCATGCTTGTTCTCCTTTTTTTAATTAACTATATTGGAAGAGACTGCTTTAACCATTTTTTGTCTCTGGGATTTCTTCTCTTTTCTCTCTTTCCTTTGCATATTATTTCATGGCATCTGGTCCAGGAAAGTAAACCTCTCTTGCTTTTTCCTGGCAATGTGTCTGCTAATGGAATATTTTTAGTGTCAGCCCTTACTGCTTTATAGGAAAGCTGAGTGAACATCAGCCAAGACAGTTTGACTTGCTTGTGATACTACCTAGAATTCAAAATGTTGTTAGCTTTAGTCTTGTATTCAGGGTAGCTCTGAGGCATGGATAGCACATTCTTACTTGTGAAATCAGAAGTGCATTTTCTTACATTTAGAGGGCTTCCTCTTGCCCTTATGGACTGCAGTGTTATTTTATTCTTAATATTAACATATTTAAAACAAATAAATTTGAACTTCTTGTTCAGCTAAAGTCTAGCAGAAATGATTCTGTCACTTTATTTTCAAGAATTGTGGGCACATAATTTTTTGTTAGTTAACAGGTGCTCTAAATTTGTGGTGAAAGTTTACTTCAATTTTGATCTCTTGCATCTTAACTAGATCTGAGAGAAACTCAGGAGATCCACTCTGAAGGCTTTTCCTCTGCTGCCACCTTTTTTTTGCCTTTCTACTCTGCATATAATTATCTCTTTACAAGAAATAGAGCACATACATATAAAACCTTTGTATTAGAAGCTACTTGGTCATGCCATACAGTACTCTGCAGAGCCTCACAATGCGGTACGTGTGAATGCAGAAATCTTTACACTCTGCTTTGTCTGTTGTGCTTAGTTACATTGCCTATGTGTAGTACTCATTCAGGAAGCTATTTCAAAGCTCTAGCATAATTATGAAACTATGCTACAACTGGAGCTGGAGCACATATATTATTTTAGTCAGTTGAGGCAAGCTCCTTACCTAACACTTAATGTAGTAATGCTTACATATGGATATATTAATTTGCCCCATAGATTTGTAGTGGAACACAATTATTTGAGTGTTGACAAAACTCTGATTCACCCAGGCAGGCGTGCAAAAGACAAAAGTGCTAATTAGGGCTAGGTGCTAACCTCACAAAGCTTTGTGTGAACTCCTAGTCTTGAGATACTGTAGAACTAAGGCTTCAGAAATACAATTTTCTAAATATGAGCATGTATACCTGTAAAATTTTACACTAAGACACAATTATACCTCATTCTCACTGGAATAATGACTTTACATGCATTGACTTTTCTTCTGAAGAGTCCTTAGTCGCAAAAATGTGCTATGTACCTTCTCTCTGTTATGAATTCCAATTTTTAAAGAAAAGACCAAGCAATGGATAGACAACCCATCTGTACAAGGAACTTTCAGGCCATGAGCAGGGCTGCTTTCTTGAACCTAAATGAGTTGGAAGATAATCTTCCTGCCCTGGTTAGTTCCTTCTTGCCCTGGCAGATTGGTAGATAGAACTCTATGTCCAAGGGTCCAACAGACTTGTTAAAACTGAGGTGGATTACAAAGCCCTACAGTGAGCTTGTTTGGGAGCCTGAACATTTGGCTGAAATGTTGTAGGAAATAATCACGGGATTTTTGCTTTGCCTGCAGCTAAGAGTCGGGGTAGATTTTGGCAGAGAGAAAGCAAGATGGGATTTATAAATTCTGCAGACACTGCTACTTGCAAGGGGCACATCTGTCTGGACTCCTGCTGGTACACTACACAGGAGAACAGATCAGGACTTTTATGGACCTCAGTATACAAAACAAAACTAAATTTGCTCTCAAACAAATAGCTGCTTGCAGTAGAAATAAATCTCTTCTGTGGAGTCAACTAAAAAAGATACTTTAAATTAATTTTTAATATTTACTACAGGAATTGATACATAATATCATAGAAACATTTGTATTCACAAGGCATGAATATTTTCTGCACTTGGAATCATTCTAAAGTCAGAGGCCAAAAGATTATGCAAATTCTGGTTCTCATCCAAAACATCCAAACATGTTTCACTGTGTCAGAGGGAATTATTATAGTGAGCAGTCCAACAATCAGTGTAGTTCATTGCGCTGTCTTTTTCCGCAGTCTTCTGGAGAGTATAGAACTGTTACACTGTGCCTTAGAATATGTTGGAGAATTTCTTCTGATTCCTGTCCATGGCTTGGGGAGTGAAAATACATCACAGATCTGGTTCAAATGTATCCAGGTGTCCTGCTGATGAGTCTCTCTATTCATATTTTTATTTATGCTGTTTGAATGGTGAACAATCACATGGAAAAAAAGTGTTTCATCAGTTTCATCAGTTTAATCAGTTTCATAAGCTGATTAAAATCTGTGTAAAACCCATGTAATTTTATGCAGATTAGCTAATCAAATTCTCTGTTGCTTATAGCAACATTAAAATAGGCACAAATAAAATACTTATATCCAAAGTAGATCCATGTCATTCTTTCAAAATACGTCCTGATACCTTTAAGTCACAGATTCGTGATTGATTTACATTTCAGATAGTTGTAGTTTCTACTCATTGCTCCTTATGCCTGTTAATGCTTTCATTCAAGAAGGAGCCCAGGAGAGAAACAGATGAGCTATGTGAATGCATGTCAGATCTTGTAGCCCTGAGTTTTCAGTAGTGCTGTTCTTCTAAAGAACATATATGTGGTTGATGTGCAGCTGACTCAGCTGTTAGAACAACCTAGTCCTTGAAACCAGGATTTCTTCTGTTCTGCTGAGATAACTTTTAAGTGGATACTGTATTGTTCTACTAATACTACTGTATTTTAGTTCAATGCCAGCTACAGGTGCTTAGGAAAGGTAATTGATTGATTTTTCATTTGGCTTCCTTAGCCTGTCTTTGACTCTGGTCTCAAAAGGGGCAAGTCATAATTCCACATAGTATTTCTAAGCCCATGTGTGGCCCACATGTCTAGTTTTACTTTGGTATTGGAAACTAGTAGTTCACATATTAGGTTTTTGATTTACTTATTTTTCCAGAGCTGTGTAGTAACTCAGTGTACTGCAAAAATGCAAATGAATTTGTCTGGGGCAAAACTGAACTCCCTTCATCCTTTGTCCTTTTCATAATCTTTCTGGTGTCAGAAGCTGTACTACAGAAGACTTTAGCCTATGAAATATGGAAGCCTACTGAGGTATGTAAGCCTACTGTCTGTAACCCAAGTTTCCTTATTCTGTTCTTGGAAAAGTTGAGAATGATCATCTAGCTGAGATAATGACTTTTTTTACAGATACTTTTTTTTTGCAGACATTATCTTTTACATGATTTTCTCCATTTTTTCTTTGAGAGACAGCTTTTCATCATAGGACAGGGGATGCAGATTTAGCAGAAAGGTTATTTATTTCTTATTCCTTCTGTTTCTGGACTTGTGGAGAAGTTGTCTGAATGCCACCTCTGTGCCACATGGTGTGAGATGGCCTGTACTATACCTTTGTCATGTTTTTGCTCTGAAGTGATGAAGCAGCTCGAACTGAGATTGTAAAGGTATGAGATGCTGTTTGCTGCCTGGGACAAGTACAAGCTTGCTATTTGAGGCAAGCCAGGCAGTCCATAAAGAAATTCACACTCTTTGGTATCAGAAGAAGGTGAATAAGCAGGACTGATCTCAAAAGTCTGTTTTGTTCAATCTATGCTTTTGTTTAATTGGACTGCTTGGCCCACTTTCTATGCTTGCATTGGCAGCAGGCTGTACTGTGAAACTTATGTCTAGTGACTGTTGTGACATGGTGAAAATGATGCAGAATTAAATATAAGGCTTTCTTAGCTTCTGTATCACGCCTCGGCTGTAGGGGACTCTGGGATGGTTTTGTCTGATGACTTAATTTTTGAGAAAGCTCTGTGATGAGCCCAATAGTAGGTGCAGGAGCCAACAGTGGTAAAAGAAGCAATACAGAGTGTGTCAAAGGGTGAGAGTTGTATGGCTTTCGTTTTTACTGGAAAAGGGCAATGACACAGTACCTTGGATGCAATGAATTTGCTTATTAATACAAATCCGTGACTGGAGAGAAGATGGTTGTCTTTTGAGAAGCAATTGCCTCTACCTGCTAGCTTTCATACAACTGCAGGTAAATTTGACCAAAAGGTTCCTTGCACTTGCTTACATAGGGATAACTTCTATGTGGTATTGTTTGGAATATAAAAACTACTTAAAACTGAATAAATAGGTGAATAGAAGGTATTTACTTCTTTGAAAACTGTTCCTTGTATGACTGGTTATACTGTCAAGTATATTTGTTATGACAGCATTGCCAGGCAGTCCCAGGGAAGCAGGGGAACAAGAATCATGCGGAGAAGTTCATCGAAGAATGAATCTCAGAGTGGTCTGTCCTACTCACAACATATCAAGCACTAGTTTCACTGAATCTATTCTAGTTGCAACTCTAAATTTTTAGCCAGGTGTGGTTAAAACACCCCATATGGAGCCAGTTTTTCATTGCCCCGCATCTTCTCTACTGCTGTTGGTTGGAAGGAAAAGAAAATCATACCTAGTTTTCTGAGATCTTCTGTGTAATTGTCTGTTCTGGGATGTGCCGGATGGCATTTGCTGTCTTGGAAGATCAGTCAGATTTTTTGCCATTATCCCTCCAGTGTGTAGCAAGGGAGGAAACAGTGTTTGTTTGTTTGTTTGTTTGTTTGTTTGTTTGTTTGTTTGTTTGTTTGTTTGTTTGTTTTCACTTGGATGGAGATGATTTACCTTTACAGATGGTATGCTCTGTGCTGCTGAATCCTGTTTGGAGAAACTTGTATTCTGATGGTTTGGTGACACAGCATGCATACAATAAATATATATCTCACTTACGGGTTTTTTTGCTAGTGGTTTGCATTATGTTATTGTTCATATGCTTATACGCTGCATGCCACTAGGATTTCTTCTAGTTTATATGGCACAACAGTGTGAAATAGAGAATGATTTTATCACTAACTTTCTTACCAGAGGAAGCTGTTAACTGTCTGATTATTCAGGTTACACAACAGTTTGGTCATAAAATTTTCAGTAAATGGCAGAAGTACTTCTTAAGCAATGGATACATCTGTGTGACCAACAGAAACTAAGGAGGGGTTTTGTAGGATTTTTTTCTTTTTAAACCTATCCTGGAGCTTAATTCTGAGACAGCTGCAATTAGGTGAGACAAATTCTATTACTATGGTTCAGGAGGGAGAATATTTTTGCACTTTTTCATTCACAGTTACTATTACTGAACAAATGGGACTACAAAAATAAAGTACTACACAGTAAATTCTCAGGAGTCTGATACAGGAATATATATTTCAATATTGTCATAAGAAAATCAGTTTAGAGGAACTTCTTTTTGCAGGTTTATACAAAACTACAAGTTTTATATTCTCAAAGCCTGCTATGTTTTCTCTAATCTTAATGCAGGTACCAAGAAGAGCACTAAAATGTCACGAAAGACTCTTCTGGCAGTTGGAAGACGTAGAAAGTTAGACATAACCTGGGCATAACCACAGTGTTTGCATTCAAAACATAGGGCAATGATCCTCTTGTATCCTTTTGTTGTTATAGTCTTCCAAATCATAAATGAGGAAAAAAGCCAGAAACATTGACATCAGTGACAGCAAGTAAGGTTCTGGATTGATAGTTTTGCTTTCTTTGTTCCAGAATTCCAGCAGTGCTTTGAAGAACTCTTCTTTCAGTTGTGACGAAGTATCACGGCAAGTATTTATTTCATGTTTTATGTAGCAGTGTCACGTGGTGCGGCGGTGGGTTTAGGCTTTGTTATTTGTGGTTGTGATTTCTGTGAGTTCAGTCTCTTCTGCAAGATATGACCTGCTATGCAAGTACCATTTTTACAATCCCTTTATGAGAAAACAGCTGGGCATATTTACAGAGCTAACCTTCTGATATTTTATTAAGAAGGACAAAGTTGTGCCCATAACTTGGAAAAGAAAGAGAAATTAAAGTATTTGTAGACTAACCAGTGAAATTAATTGAATTATGCTCACGTGTGTTGTACTTTGGGGACTGGTTTTAGATTCACTTCAGTTTTACTCAGAGTAGGCTTCAAGCTCTGCAGTGTTTTACAGATCACTGGTCAAGCTTCCAATTTGTAAAGCATTTGCAGAATTCTACAGAGAGTTATGTACAGACATAAGTACCTATACATTTTCTATTTGACTCACAAATTCACTGTGCTAGTATTTATCACATTGCTTATATTCATTTTGCTGCTTCTCCACATTATTGGTTGCAGAGATTTTTTCACTATAGTTTTGATGTGAAGAATTCTGATGAAGAACTCCATTTGTGTTCTGAACTGAATACTTTGAGTTCTGTAGGCATTTAATGAGTTGTAGTGAAATTACTGGAAACATCTGATGCTTGGCCGTAGGAGTTCAAGTTACAATTTCTTCTCATTAATATGCCATGTTTCTTCTCAGCTGCATTGCTCTGAACTGCCACATCTAATTTCTTCACAGAAGTGCAGACTTTGATCACATTATGGAGGAAGGCTATGAACTTGACCTCACTTACATCACAGAGCGGATTATTGCTGTATCTTTCCCTGCAGGCTGTTCTGAGGAAACTTACCTCCACAATTTACAAGAAGTAACACGAATGCTCAAATCCAAACATGGTGATAATTACTTGGTATGTATAAGATCAGCCGTTTGTGATGCATCTTCTTTTGTCATGCAGGAAGACTACTTGAGGTGCACATATACCATTATAAACTAAAGGTCACTCTTTGGTCCATCTTTACAGCCTTGTGAGCAACTGCAAGATTTTCAGTAGTGTTTTAAGCTGCTAGATATTGAAAACACTTTTTTGCTGAGGCAGTGCAGTCTCTGTGGTGATGTGATAACATGTAGTCAAATGCTGAAGAATGATTGCACTGACCATTTTCATTGTCCAAAGCATGCTTTTAAAAGATACATGCCCTGCAATGTGGAGTGTGTTCTTCTGTTGTAGCAGCAAGCAACATCTGGGTTCTCAGGTGGTTATCTGGTAGTCTCTCTTCACTTGTGAAGGCAACGTGTAAAAGTAAGGTTCCTGTTGGTATGTTCTGTCCAACTCTTTCTCAGTAACTTGTTTCAGGTGCATTTTTCCTGCCATTTAGTTTTCTATAGGAAATTAAGCAAATATATAATGAGCTCCATGTGCAGATTTTTTTTTTTTTAAATTATGATAACAAGCTGGTGATCTCCTGTGCTGTTTCTGGCTAGTGCCATGGCATGTATTGTCTCAGCTTGTTCTATGAAGGTGAATTTAAAACAAGGCCAATATTTTACTTACTCTTTTTCTTGTACTGTCTTTTTAGGTTGTGTGTGTAAACTGTTAGAATTAAATCCATGACTTCAGGAACATGAACTTTACTCACAGTGTAAATTAGTTACTGGAGAGATTCCATTAATGATTTAAACACATTATCTTCTGCTCACAAACTGAGATGTCATAGGTGCATTGTGAACCAGACTGAATTTGTGATGTGGACTGATATCCTCAGCATGCTGCCTTGGTGCCCTTGGCTTCCCTTCCATCAGGCACTGGTAGCTTATAAGGCACAAAATAGTAATAGTTTGAAGGTGACCTGTGTGTAAAGCTTTATAGGTTCAAGTTCACCTCTTCTCTGGCCTTTTCCATGTGACAACAGTGTAAGCTTGTAGTCTGTCCAGTTAAATCTCACTTAATACTTGTTTGTGTTACAAAAATCTGATATATGGTAAGTCTGGTTTAGTGTCTGGGAAGGATTGTAGTGTCTGTCTCTGAGACGGATTGTAGTCAGTTTCTCTTGCAAAGTTGGGATTGTTTGATTTTTTGTTTTAGTTTTGTTTCATTTAATAATTTCTTTTCTAATGGGCACTTTGGAAATCAGCTGCCTTGATAAAAAGAAAGCTTGATGCCATCTACTCCAAATGTGTTTCTGCAAATTTGCAAGATAACCTGACAAAGCACAGCCAGGTTGTAGACTCAAGAGAGCTTGTTTTTAAACTATCTTTTGTTTCTCGTGTTTTGAATACCTCTTCAGCCCGCTCAAGAGGCACGTGTATATCAGCAAAGAAAAAAAAACCCAAAACCTCCACAAAATGGTATGCAAGTCAGCAGTCCTGCTGAAGTTGATGGGAATGATTCTACTCTTTTATTGAGTCAGGGTCTCAGCTAACAGAACATATACTACAAATCATCATTTGTCATTTTTTATCTAGTCGTTTTCCTTTCACTATAGTGAAAGGAGTGAGTGCATTGTTTCTTGTTTGAGTTTGTTATGAAGAGTATGAAAAAAACCCCTAAGTACCTAATTTTCTCTAACAGTAGAGCATTATACTTTGACAGTCTGAGACCAGAGTCCTTTAAGGAGGGATGAAAGCCTGTCGATAGCTTACAGTAAATTTTTCTCTGCTTTGATGTTCTAAAAAACCATATTTTTTGTAGACTTTGGTTCCCAGAAGAAACATGACTTTTCCAACAGATGAAAATTTAGAAACTGAGGTTAATGCTCCTCTTTCTTGTACCAAAATATAACTAAGTAGACCTAGGATATGCCAAAAAGGGGCCAAAAAGGATGCAGCTAATCTGCTGTGTCATGGTTTAATCCCAACCAGTAACTTGGCCCCACACAGCTGCTCACTTGCTTCCTCACCAGTGAAATGGGGGAGAGAATCAGAAGAGTAAAAGTGAGAAAATATGTAAGACAAGCTTAATAGGTTAAACAAAAGCTTTATACAAGCAAAGCAAAACAAGGAATTATTAATTGCTTTCCATGGGCAAGCAGATGTTCAACCATCCCCAGGACAGATGGGCTCCATAATGCACAATGTTAATTTGTGAAGACAAATACCATCACTCTGAATGTCTCCACTCTGTCCTTCCTTAGGCTTATATGCTGAGCATGTCCTATGGTATAGAAAATCCTTTTGGTCAGTTGGCGTCAGCTGTCTTGGCTATGTCCTTTCCCAGCTTCTTGTGCATCCCCAGCCCACTCACTGATGGTGTGCTGTGAAGGCAGAAAAGCTCTTGACACTGTGTAAGCACTGCTCAACAATAATGAAAACATTCCTGTTTTATCAACACCATTTTCAACACAAATCCAAAACACAGCCCCATATGAGCTACTGTGAAGAAAATTAACTCTACCCCAGCCCAAAAACAACACACAGTGGAATCTACTTATACCATATGCTTCTCTTCAAAGATTTCTGTGATGTCTTGTTCTGTTGTATGCGAAATGTTGGTTCCTGTATCTTCTGGTCTCTATTCTGTGCTGTTGGGATTCCTGGAGTATCTCAGTGTGATCACTGTAGCTTGACAGGGATTTGGGTACAACAGCATCTTTGAGTTTGGTGTCTGACCCAGCAGTAACAAATATCCATAATGAACAGGACTGTATCCTGACACACAGGAATTTTTAATTGTTCTTAAGTATAAATACAATAAGAAAGATGAATAAAAAAGTTTTTGTCAAATAGCCCTTTTTTTCCTGTGGAAAATTTTAGGTGATTGATTTCTTAATATAGCTTTAGCACTCATTTTAAGAATTCTGTACTGAGATGTGTTTTGAGAGCTGCACCTCTGTTAATTTGTTTTCCAATTATTGAAGCTAATAGAAAATTACAAAAAAAAAGTGTAATTTATAGAAGACACTATTGGTTTCATTTCTGTTTTACTATTGGTATTTCAGGAAGCATAAGTATAATGATGTAGTTGCTTTAGCCTGTTCAGTTTTTGGCTTCTTTGCTTAGACAGCTGATGAGAGTGCTGGTTAACGCAAAAGGGTAATACTTTAGAAGAGTGTTACACTTTAGAAAAGGGTTCTTAAATTGTCCTTGGCTAGTAGTAAACTGTATAATGTACTTACCTCATATTTACTCTTTCACCTGTTTATGATTTGTTTATTCCATTCTCTCAGTGTAATTAATGAGACTTCTTCAATTATTATGCCATCTGTACATAATTCAGGGTGTGAAATAGCCACACTGTGAAAGAGAATCTGCCTCAGTAGCATTGTTTCAGTTATTGAGTATTGACATTTCAGCTTTTTGTTTTCGATTGATAGTAATTTAAGGTACTTTCTAATGAAAGAGTCAATTATACTTGAATACACTGCTTTCTTTGTTAATTTTGCGGTCTGTCTCTTCATTTGTTCCTTATTAAGCACTAAGTGGAAGGCAACTCGCTATTTAGTGGGTTAACAGAAGAGTTGGAAGATCTCTTAGGCTAAGCTATAATTAACTAGGTATGTCGTATCTTCCCTGCAAAGTTTTGACAGACCAATACTTTCTTGTCAGGCGTGTGAATTCAAATATTTAACACTGTACCACCCTCCGAGACTTGTCATTGTTAATTCTTATGCTCTGCGTTATATGCATGGTATCCAGCTCTCTCGGTATACCTCTGACTCAAAGCCATGCAAAATAAATATGATGTAGTAGAATTTTAGTTGTCATTTTTCAAAATGAGCATTTAAGTTTAGCTTTAGTTTTATTGTAAAATAACTGAATATCTAAAATACATTTGCTAGTGCTACCTGCCGTCAAATATTAATTTAGTTTAGTAGAACAGTGGGCAAACCTGAAGCCATATCACTGTAGTTTCTTATAATTTTTGCGTTTCAAATTTAGCTATTTACTGAATAAATTATAGAGTCTTGATGGTTAATATTTTTTTCTTTCTTTCTGAACAGGTGTTAAACCTCTCTGAAAAGAGATATGACCTTGCCAAGCTTAACCCAAAGGTATCGATTGTCTTCCATAACATAGCTTTCTTGTGTTAAGTACAACTTAAATGGCCTGATAAGCCCTGAAGCTATGCAAGTGTTGATATACAGAGTAAGAGCAGAAGTTTTGGAAGATAATAAAAACCCCCACGTGCATCCCTTTTTATTTTTTCTCTAGTTCTCTTTTCTGTCTTAAATCTATGTTTTACACAGCTGTTCCTGTTGTTTTCTTAGACACAGGACCAGAAGCCTGTTGTGACTTCTGAAAAACTTCTGTTGCGTGATTATAAATTTTACTTCAAGTATACTTTCTTTGTGTAGTCACAGTTTACTGGGGTTGTATACTGTAATATACAGTCAGCTGAAGCTAGTGAACTCGGTTCAGATAAGGACTTCCCTTTTGTACTATCTTTGAATAGTTGCTTCTCTACACAATAGAGACATAAGGAATGTCACAATGATTGATGTCTGACTCTTGTTCCTTCTCACCATTTGATGTGTTTGACTGTTGTAAAAAACGGTGTGCAGGTACTCTTCAGCTTCTGTTACAATGCCAGAGTAGTACAGATGTGTATTTACAGCAGTAGATTTACAGAGATAAGCTACCAGAGGAAAGTACTAAAAGCCCTCTTAATTTAAGCTTTTTGCATGCTTTATTGGTCATGAAGGATGGTTCATAGTTACTGGGTTTTTAATATTAGGCATATGTTGTATGCATAATATGTATGTATTGCATATGTTTTGTTAGTAAGTATGCATATAATAATAATAATAGGCTTAGTAAACTGCATTACGTAGTGAATAGAAAATCTGAACAAAATTTTGACATGCTGTAATCTGTTGCACATGAAGGAAATAAATGGAAAATAAAATGAAACCCATCAAAAATCATTGTTCTAATTCTGATTATATTTACTGTTATAAAATACTAGAAATTCTAATTGAAAAATCTTATAAGAAATCAAGACCTTCAGAAATGTTGTCACTTTTAAGTGGTTGGTGAGATTGGGACAGGGTGAGGAGGAGGAAGATTTTTATTTATTTTTATGAAAGTACTAATATCTTAAAAAACAACAAATTCCCTCTTCCACTTAAGACACCTGTAAGCATCATGACAATTGAATTGCATGATTACCTGAGATTGGAAAAGTTGTGGAGACATTTAACCATGACAATTATTTGAATCCAGATTTTAGTATGTGATACTAGGGTCAAGGTGTCTCTTGTAAATGTTACTTATTTAATTGCAGATTATGGATGTAGGGTGGCCCGATCTCCATGCTCCACTTCTTGATAAGGTGTGCACCATCTGCAAGGCTATGGAGTCCTGGCTGGACGGTGATCCTCAACACGTGGTGGTGATCCATTGCAGAGTAAGTGCAATAGATGCGTTTGTATTCATTTTCAAAAACCTTGTCCTTTACTCTTGTCATTTTAAAAAATAAAAAGCTTGATCTGTTTTCAGTGTTGGCAACAGTGTGCCAGATGTTCTGTTGATATAAGAAAGCTTAAATCCATTGACCTTGCATGCTTCTTAAAGATTTCATTTTTATTATGACTAAAGTCCTAGCCCTTGCTGCAGGTATAGCATGCACTGATGTTACTTCACATCCTTCAAAGGTCACTACTGTTACTTCTGTGAATGTATTTAGAAGCTTGAGGTTTTTCCAGCTTGAGGGGAAATTCTCCATGTTTTGTGACTCTTATGAATTTTGTTGCGGGATAAGGATAGGCACTGTATCACAGATCATCTCTTTAGACTGTCTGTGGTTGTAGGAAATGAGGTCATTAACGACCTCCTGGATACTTCTGAAAGGTTTTAACTGACAGCATCATTGCAGTGCCTTAAAGCAAAGCTACCATTGTGCTGTGTTTCTTCCTCCTGCTTGCTCACAATAGACAGAAATAAAGAAAAACCTTAGTTAAATTTGGATAAAATTAATTCAGAACTGGGTTGGTAGCTGTGCTTGTGACACTTGAGGCAAACCTATCTCTGTATCACTGGCAGATGTTATGCTAAACAAAATGGTGGTGATAATGGGACCGAAACTTCTCTTCAAGTCAGATTGTATAGTCCCCAGTCCCAAATTTCTTCCAGGCAGAATGCTGTTATGGTATGAAACACTCAAAATCTTACTAGTTGCAGGAACGCAGCCAGGAGAATAGCTCATACGTGGGACAAAAGAAAAGGGAACCAAGTATTTCTAGGTATACAATTATATACAAATTGGTAATGCAGGTTCTTGATTAATGCCTTTTGCCAATACCGGTTTCCAGCCACAAAGATAGATGCAGCCAATTACTATCAGCTGAGAGACTGAAAATATTTTTAAATCTGTGACAATTACTGCTTGTTAAATTTTACTGAATTTGTCATGTAAATGATTTAAAAATATTTTAGAATATTTTTTAAATTATCCATAGAAAATCAGTTACTATAAATCTCAGGTGAAGGGGAGATAAAAATGCAAAAACCTGTCAGAAACTCCTATTCTTTCCAAAATAGGTATTTTATAGTATTTCATCCTGGGAATTGCAACATTGTCTAGACTTGTTGTGAATGATCTCTAGAAAAAAATAACACAAAATTAGTGTACTTCATACAATTTTTCTTTTTTTTTGCCCGGTTAATTCCTCTTAATTGTTAAGACTTGATGGGCATGCACACAGAATTCCTACTTAGTGGTTTTTTATGTCATTTGTCAGCCAGCTTACATTCACAGATAAGCTGCTGCCCATTATTTCTACCTTTCCATCAACATAGGGTACATGAGCAAAAGGACTCTGAATCTCTTGCCTTAAAATTGTATTTAGTAGGGGTCTTAAATATAATAATGCCCAAAAATGTAATACGTAAAACAAGTTATCATTCCCTTTTTCCTAATACAGGGAGGAAAAGGAAGGATAGGTGTAGTCATATCATCGTATATGTACTTCACCAATTTTTCTGCAAGGTAAGTGTGAATAATGCATGTTGTGTAGTTTTTTACAGTAAATATTGGAAAAAAGGCCTTTTAGTTGACTATGGTGTGTCAGCTTACTGTTTGTCAGTTAAGGTTTGTCAGGTTTTCTTCTCAAAGAGTTTTGGAATGTGTCTTTTTTAACAGAGCCTGCTTTCATGACAGTTTTCTCGTAATCCTGCGTCCAGCAGGAGACTGGATTAGGTGACAGCCTAAGGTCCCTTTGAAACTGAGATTTTGTCGGTTTGCAGAAAACCCTTCTAAAGGATGTTTTCAGATGAATGTGGAATGTACAAGAAACCATTTTTATGTAATGATACTGTCTTTATTCTATTAAACCTGTGTATTTTCCATGTCCATCAAGTGGCCTCTTGAATCAGTGACAAATTTTTCCTTAAGTACTTAAGGAAAACAATTATTAGAATCTGGAAACAGTGTTTGAATAGTGAATTCTTAGACATTGATCCAAGTGCAGAATGAAGTGTAAGAAATAATCTAGACTTTATTTTGCATTCAGTTCAAACAATAGGTGTCTGATTACTTGGTTTGAATTGTTTCTTTTGGAGTGCTCAGATTATGAAATGACAATTAACAATTTATGTTGAAAAAAAATGTATTTTGATAAATGGTCTCAAAAAGGATGAAATGTGTTTTGGAGATTTTTTGTTGGGCTTCTAATCACATTGTTTTCCCTTGGGTTTTTTAAATTTATATACATACATAAATGTATTAAAATAAAAATGCACTCTAAATGCCATGGTTAAACCAAATTTGGTCCTGAATTTACACCAGCCTGTCAGTAATAGATTTGATCCACTACTGTAGTTGATGGAGTCTTGAATCACTAGAGGTTGATGGCAAATTACTCATGGATGTCAGTCAAACTAGAATCCTGGAAAATAATCTGTGTTCAGTACGGTAAACCCAGTTTATAAGTAATTACAGACCAAGAAACCAAGTGCATTGTGTACACCAATATGTGCTGAAAAAAATACTTGCTTCAGTTAGTAATTGTGAGAATGATTGCTACAATTTCATGTTTTGTTAAGTATTGTGAATGACAAAAACTGTCAAGTGAGCATAGTACAGTTGTTGTGGTGTGATTTCAGTGTTGTAGTGTTATGTCATCCTTAAAGGTGGTACCTGGCTATAAATACAATTTAGTAACACTATTACAGTCACATTCAGGTGTTATTTTGTTAATCCCTGCAATGAAAGCTCTCACCTTTTACCCCAAACAAATTCAGGATTCCTCCAGAGAAGTTGCAGGAGAGGAGTGAGCTTGGAAGTCCTCTTTAACTTTCTGGATATCTGGCAGCTGCTATCCAAAACGTAACTTTTCTGTGTAAGAATGAGATTGGGGGTTTCCCAGCTAGGATTTGTATATCCCTAGCATTATCACTCTTGAAAATGGTACACAGCAACCTTGCAGAAGCAGAGATTACTGCAGGTGCTGCTGTTGGGGGTGCCATCTACTGTGTCTGAAATGGTACTTAGAAGACTTGGATGATGTTTGCACTAAAGAAAGTTCGTAACTGTCGGTATGCGTAGGTGTCCTGGTTCTGGCCAGGACAGGGTTAATTTTTTCAGTATGCTTGAGGGAGCATGACCAGTACTGAGAGGTTATTCTATGCTGCCTCATGTCATTGCTGGGGGTGGGGGGAAGGGGATCCTTCAAGGGAGAAGGGATCCCTTCCGGTTGAGAAAATGTGGCAGAGGGAGCCATTCAGCATTGTCTATTGTTGGGGGTTTCCACAGTGAGCAATAACGTTTACTTTCTTCTACCCTCTGTCATTAGTATTCTTGTTGTTACTATTAATTTTCTTATCTCATTCCTGTGTCCAGTAAATTGTTCTTGTTCAAAGATCAAGACCTGTGATTTTTGCCTTTGTTCCTCCAGTTCTCCTCTCCATCCCACTGCACAGGAAGGGGAGACGAGGGAGGAAGAAAGCAGCAGTGTGGTTTGGAGAGTGTCAGCAGGAGCACTAAATTAGGGAATTCCATTCCTGAATCATGACAACATGCCAAAAAAATCTAGGCTTAGTATAATCTAGTGAATTTAGGCTTAGCACCTCTGCTGTGAAGACAGGTTAAGGGTTAGCGTTGTTCAGTCTGAAAGAAGAGTAGGCTCCAAGGAGACCTTCTGGTGGTCTTCCAGTACCTAGAGGAAGCCTACAAGAAGGGTGGAGTGGGACTTTTTCAAAGTAATGCAGTGATAGGACAAGGGGGGAATGGCTATAGACTGAAGTAGGGTAGATTTAGATTAGCTATTAAATATAAAGAATAAATTCTTTACTGTTAGAGTGGTGAGACACTGGAACAGGTTGTCCAGAGAAGTTGTGGATGCCCCATTCCTGGAAGTGGTCAAGACTAGGTTGGATGGGGCTTTAAGCAGCCTGGTCTAGTGAAAGGTGTCCTGTCCATGGCAGAAGGGTTGGAACAAGATGATCTTTAAGGTCCCTTTCAAGCTAAACCATTCTATGATTCTATGAAAAACCCTTATTGATGCAACCCCCCCTTTAGTCATATGTTATAATATCAAATTTTCTCATTTAGGAAGGAATAATGTATCATCACCTTTAATGAGGTCAAACAGAGCTCTTTGCAATTGCTGGTAAACTCTATTTTGACAAGCAAAGTACTAGCAGTTTTTGGCCAGTTAGGAATGGGCTGCCTAAATTCTGGATGATAGTGTGGGTGAAGATCTATGAAGATATATGATGGATTGGGTGAGAAAGAGGTTTTGGGTCAAGAATATTTTAAGTACACACTATGTAATTTTTAGCACCCATGAAGAAAAGGCTTGACTTTATAGCCTGATCCAGCACCCTGTCAAGACAATTGGCACCTTCTGATTAATTTTTGGAAAAGGCATAAATTTCATTTTTATCCTGATATGCATATGTATACTTTGCACAGATTTTTTTCCTCTAAACTCATTTAGGTTGAACTAGTTGTGGAATTTAAAAGTTGAGATTCTGGTGTGTTCTTATATTTTGGAACTTCCAGATCTTTTATATTCTGATGTAAGTTAACACTGTGAACTACATCTGTTATGAAACACTTTGTTTTTGTCTGGAATAGATAAAAAAGAATCAGCATAGCATGTTCCTTGGCATATGTGATTAACAGCATTCTTACTAATTTTTGGCACTTCCTTTTCTTTTTTTCTGTAGCCTCTTGCCTTCCTTCACCCAAAAAAGACCCACATCAGAGCCGTTCTGGATAGAGAATGGAAGAAAATGTATTTTTTGGAGTATGTTGCTCCTTGATTGTGTGTATGAAGAGTTTGTGGTTGTCTGATTTAAAATAGTTGTTTTTCAAAGATAGTCTCTTCCTTGATGGCTCAGGGTACAGGAAAAAAAAGCTGAATGAATTGTTGACTGCTTAAATGAACCTCTATCCTGGTACTACAGTTCTTTCTGAAAAAGAAAATAAATTTGTATTTTATAGAGAGAAGTCCCCAGTGGCACACTCAAGAAATTATGGCAAGTATCCTTCTTTGGGAGCCTGAGCTACTTGGTTTTGCCGAAGTTTTTTGCATTCTGATTTCAATATACTCATTTTGGAAGTATGCAATCCAATTAATTGAATAAGGAAGTAGGTGCTTTGCTCAGGAAGGAAACTATCTTAAGGTGTTGAATGAGAAGATGTCAGTGGAATAAACATCATTGTCCATAATGGCCAAAGTACTAGAGTTGCTAGTTAGGTGCTTCTTTCTTTTATTTTTCTTTACTTCACTCCTTTTTTTTCTTCCAAATATTTTTGCATATTTCAAGCAGTAACCTGCTGAATTCCAAGATAACACTGAAGCAGAATAACGTGTGTCTCTTTTTTGACAGTGCTGATCAGGCTCTAGACAGATTTGCTATGAAGAAATTCTTTGATGATAAAGTTTCAGCTTTGATGCAGCCGTCCCAAAGAAGGTATTCAATTTGTTTCTAATTTATATCAATAGGAAATGATATCATTATCTTCTGCTCCCATCCCTTACTCCCTTCGCAGCTATTTCCACAAGATCCTCCAGTGCTTCCTGAATTCTTAGCACTTTATCGTATATTAATATTTCTTGACTGATGAGATCTCTCCTTCAGTTCCCACATGTGGCCCCAGGCAGACAAGACCTTTTGTACCACACTTATCTAAATGGGTTCTCACTGCATTGTTTGTTAACAAAGAGATGTCAAAGTCTATTTCTTGATTGTTCCAAGATAATAATAAACTCATTTTTCTGTGGCATAATGATGAGTATGGAATGTGTGCCGATTAGTGTGCAATAAAGATCTTTTTATTACTTGTTTAGAGGATCTGCAGATTATGCACTTGCCCCATGTCCATACTAGTAAATGTTTGTCAAAGCATGCAATATCCTTTATGTTTATCTGGATGTGTTACCTTTTCAGTCTGTCTGTATGGCAAAGGTTGAGTTAGGATTCAAAGTAATAAGCACTTTGGAAAGTGAATAGTTCTGGGATTCACTGTGTACCTTGTTTTGATGAGAGGTAATTGAAGGATTCAGTACCAAAAGAGACTGATATCCATCAGACGAGTAATTGTGATGTAGGTGAATCTCTTTTAGAAATATAAAATATCATCTGGGTTTGATTTGGTAATTTGGTTCATTTTTTTGTCTTAATCCATGTGTATGCAGTAGATTGTTTAGAAGTTGTTTAAAGTATAAAACTTTGCTAGTAATTAAAACAGAAAAATCAGTAGTAACAGCTAGTGTGAGATGTTTGGTTTTGTAAATCTCTAAATAAAAACTTACCAGTTACTTTTTTAACCCATTAGGTGACATGCACAGCTCCTTTTAACTTGAAAAATAGTAACACAACATTCCGTTAGACTTGGAATAAACTTTTCATAAGTAGAGGTTTACTGGCCTTTTTTTGTTTCTGTTTTATGCTTGCATATATGTGTATTGCATTTCAATAATAAGGATTTGAGAATGCTGCCTACCAGACAGAGAAGTGTGAACCATAGCAGCAAAAGGAAAGAGATGTTGTTAATCTTCCCATCCCGAAGCCCTAGGCAGCAACCATAATTCAGTGAGAGCCAGGAACCCCCACAAAAGCCTGTGAATTGTGTATCAGGGCAGTTTTTCAACCATGTTGACAGGAAGCTTCAATAGCTACTAACTTAGGTGAACTGTATGTGAACCCTAAAGCTAGAAGCTAAAAAGGTGTAAATGGTTGCATGTATCTTTCCTACCCCCCCTTCAAGGACACTTGCTTAATTCTTCTGGGGATAACTGCAGGGGGAGGGTCTCAGAGATACTCAGTTTGCTTCTTGACTGATGGAGTTAACATCTTTGTTCACTAGTACTGAACTTGAGCTGCCCTTATCATCTTCCAGACATATACACGTACTTTGGAGTGTCATTTCTCATGAGAACAGAGGTGGTTCTCCAAACTGTTTGTCAGAACTGTTCTCCTGAATCTCACCTCTCCTACCTTTGCCTGACCTGGCAGTGGTCAGTAATCTTATTGCAGAGAAAGGAAAACCAACTCTCTTAATATTTGTGGATAATTTTATACTCCTTTGTTCCCATTCTGATCAGTCAGTGGCCTTTCAATATGCTTTTTCTCTGAAACCATTGCTGGGTAATTAATTAGTGATATCCTTGTTAAAACCCAGTTGATGTATAAATGGGTATAATTTAAGTGGATCTCAAAATCGTAAAATATGAAAATACACCAATTTTTCACATTTTTAAACTTTTTCTCCACTAAATCTTGTCCAGATAAAAATAAATTGTGGTCATTAAGTCACTTAACTTTTCCCTACTGCTCGTTTGAGTACTGTAAAAGTACAAATAACAAGAAAAGTAACTGTAGACCAGATCTATTTTGAATCCATTCTCAGATTAGCAGTTGAAGATTTGTCCGAATGAGAAATGCAGATAGAGACCCTTCATATGAAAAAAAATTTCTCAGAAACCTTTAGGATAAATCTTTGAACACTCGTCTCAAAAATAAGCCAACTGCCTATAAGCCCCTTAAGTGCACTGCCTTGAGAAAGGTTTTCAAAAATTCAGTCAAATTTTTGGAATAATTAAAAGCAGATAGAGAGAAAATGTTCACACTGATATTAATAGACTCATTTAGTAAACTCAGGCGAGGTCACTGACAAAACATTTTAACACTTTTTTTGTCACATTAGGTGTGTCAATTTGCAAAATACGTGCTTTTGACGTACCAAATCCTTTCAGAAAGACTGAAGGAGGAAACAAAAATAAAAAGTTGCCTTTTCTTAACATTTTAAAATAAAATGCATTTTGCAAGCTTCCTGTAAAGTGAAACCAATTTTAAACCACCACAACCCCCATTCTGGGTGGTAAAGCTGTTGTTACTTGGCAGGATATCCTTAGTTGTGGTGTTACCAGGAGTTCAGTTAATGAGATCTGTGCATAAAGGTGAAAAAGAGGTGATTTTCCTCTATACATTCCTGAGAGTGAAGTTAAATGAAGGTCTTCTCATAGTTATGGAAGAAAAAGGGATTCAAAGCCAGTGGAAAAATTAAAGGACACCGCAGTGATGTTTACTTGCATGTATTTGCTCTTGAGCTTGTGACCAAACCAGGTATTAAATCACAGAAATAGAATAATTTTCACATTGCTGTGGTGGTTTTCCTCTTGTTTGTGCTGAATGAGATCACTTCTCATTATGAAGATATTATTTGACCCCATTGCCCTTAATGTTAAGATTTCTGACAAGGGCACTTCTTGCTCTTGTTTTGATGAAGGTAACTTCACTGTAAATTGGGTGGGACCCATATCACGCTGCTGTGAAAGACATTTAAGACTACAGTTGCAACTAGGAATGTGTACCAAAACAATTGACTTTACTATCTCTTCTGCTTTGTTTCTTACTTAGAGTAGTAATGTAAATAACTAAAATAAAGATGAACAATAGCAATATGACAGCCATGGATTTAATACAGTGGTAAATTAAAGTGTCTTTTCATGCTGTTTTGTTAAGATTATTATTTTGTAGTTACGTGCATTGTCACAACGCTATTCATTACCCATAATCTGTAAATATCATTGTGTAAATAATGTATTTCCCTGGTATTAGTGGTTTTATATAATTCAGATAAACTTTTTGTTTTTAGATACGTGCAGTTCTTAAATGGCCTTCTATCTGGATCTGTGAAAATGAATGCAACCCCTCTTTTCCTGCACTATGTTGTCCTTCATGGCATCCCAAACTTAGATGCCGGGGGAGGTAAATTACCTAATTTTTCCTATTCAGGTATAGGATCAAAGTCTTGTTTCATTTTGGAACTTTCTAGAAAGCCTGTATAAATCTCAAAGCAGAATTAGTATCTTCTTGATATCCATCCAAATATTCCCAATAAAGTAACCAGAAGAGAAGCATTTTAAGAGTAAAAATTGGAGCAGGTGAAATCAATTTCTTGTTCTATGTTAAATGAATAGTTGATGCTATTCATGTTGGCCTGGTTTCTGAACAGTTGTGGTCCCTGTTACAGCAAAGGATCTGAGAACATGTTCAAGTTTCACAGTAATTTCATCTTTGGTTTGGGAAATAATTGTAAATATAATCTCTTTTCTGTTTTGAGATTGGATTTTGTGTGGAAAAGCTGTTTGGATAGGGTGTACTTACAGAATTATACAGAGTCATTTAGTTTGGAAAAGGACCTCCAAGATCATTGAGCCCAACCTTTGACCTATCATCACCTTGTCAACTAGATCATGACACTAAGTGCCATGTCCAGTCGTTTCCTGAACACCTCCAGGGATGGTGACTCCTCCACCTCCCTGGGCACTCCATTACAAAGTTTAACAACCCTTTTAGTGAAAAAATTCTTCCTGATGTCCAAAAGGAACCTTCCCTGTGCAGCTTGAGGCTATGTCCTCTTACCGTATTATTAGTTGCCTGGGAGAAGAGGCTGACTCCCACCTTGCTACAATCTCCTTTCAGGCAATTATAGGGAGTGATAAGGTCTCCCTGAGCCTTCTCTTGTCCAGGTTAAACAACCCAGCTTCGTCAGCCACTCCTCGTAGGACATGTGTGGAGACTCTTCACCAGCTCCCTTGACCTTTTCTGGAGACACTACAGCACCTCAGTGTCTTTCTTGAAGTGCGTGGCCCGGAACTGGATACAGTACTTTAGGTGTGGCCTCATCACTACTACTAAGGTGGCTTCCTATACTAAGTGGCCTTAAAATTAAAATGATAAAATGAGATACTGTGCTAGAGCACAGTAAAGGAATCCAAATTTAATGGTTGGACTTGATGAACTTAGAGGTCTTAATGATTGATGATTAGATAATAGGTCTGTGTTTTTGTATTTTTATTATTCGAAGGTTAAATAGCACTGGTCTTTTGTAATATAATCAGCATGAATTTGTAACGATTATATTGTCATTGTTGTTTAGTCTGATTTTATTTCTAAAATAACTGGTTTAATAAAGTTAGGGTATTGTTTGTTCTAGGTAGAAATTTAAGGGCCTTACTAATTGTGAAACAAAAGTGAAGATCAAATAATTTGTTTATTTTGAAAATGTTTTTATTTTATATTTGGAGTTTGTATTTGTTTTGGCCATTATCATTCTTCCCTTAATAATTTTGTTTTCTTGCAGAATTTATTTCCTTCCTTACTAGAATCCTTTGAAGTCCCTCCGTATTGAATTCAGAACTAGTCTGGAGATCAGGAAAAAGTGTCTTTTCCATAAAATAAAATACTTTTCAATTTTGCTTTGAAGGGTATTTTGACAGTCCAGCATTGCCACTTGTGTGCCTCTTTGCTCAGTCTGGATGTGCATGAAGCTTCCTAGTTGTAATTGTTTTCCTGTATCTGAACATTACAAAACACCCTTTTTTGTTGGCTTCTTTTCAGCTTGTCGGCCTTTTCTGAAGTTATACCAGGCTATGCAACCAGTTTATACATCTGGAGTATAGTAAGTTATAAGCATTTTCCATTTTGTTTTAATTTAGGTTTTAATTTTCATGATTGCAGAATTACATAGCCTTTTTTAGTTTTGTTTGTGGGTTTCTTGTTTGTTTTGTGCTTTTGTCTTTAAACCATTTATTTTATTTTTCTTTTCTTTTCTGTTAAGTAGCATAGGGTCAGAAAATCAAAGTCGAATCTGCATTGCTATAGACCCTGCCCAGCTTTTGAAGGGAGATATTATGGTAAGTTAATAGTATGAAATGAAAATCTATTGACATGACATTTAGTTTACAGCCTCTGACCTCTTTGGTGTTCTTGTAAAAAAAAATTAATTTATGAAGTGCTTGGAGATACTGCAGAATAATTTAGGTTAGTTTAGTCATCATCTTTGGCTTTCATAGGAATAAGAATTCTTGTAAAACTCAAACTGGAACGTTTTTAGGAGCAAATTGTTTTCAAAACAATTGTTCTCGGTATTCTCATTTTATAGCATCACCAAGTCCAGTAAAGCCCGTATTGCTGTTTTCTTTATAAAGATTACTGTGGAGAGTATTTGTAATTTGGCATTAAAATATCTTGTCCTGTAATTTGGCAGGCAGTGTGTGCAATTGTAAAACTACCTCCTATAAAGAAAATACCTAAGTAATTCTAAATTGTTCTGGCAGTCAAAAAAGTGCAATACCAAATAAAGGATAGATGATGTCCTAGGTCTGGCCAGCATAGGGTTAAATTCTGCAGTAGCCAGACAGGGCATGGTTAGGACCCAGAGGTTATTTTGTTGTGAGTTGACCCTGGCTGGGTGCCAGGTGCCCACTCAGTCGCTCTATCACTCCCTGTCCTAGGTTACAACATAGCTGTATTCTATTACCAGCAGCTGTGGGCCATTAACCTGTTATCTCTTGTTAACGACTCCCCCTTGATAACAGCCAATAGGCAATTAAGACCCATCAGATGACTCATGGCTTATCTGATACTATTGTGGGATGCTCCGCCCAGGAGGGAGGAGCCGGGCATTCCCACCTGGATATAACCTGGCCTTGGAACTGCCCAAGACAGCCCTGCCTATTGGGTCTCCAGAGGACAACAGCTACTCTTGGACCTTCAGCTGGAGACCAGATATTCTACAGGATCACCGCTTCAACTGAACTACTTCATTTGGACTGCTACCACCACCCTGCCTGGCAGGGTGCCAGGTCGTACCCCAACTCTGTTGGGTTAAACCAGTGTTTTCTGTATTATTGCTATATATATATATTAGTAAAAGAACTGTTATTCTTATCTTTTATATGTCTGTGCCTGAAAGCCCCTCAATTTCAAATTTATAATAATTCTTTGGGGGGACGGGGGTTACATTACCCATTCCAGAGGGGGCTTCTGCCTCCCTTTGATAGATACCTGTCTTTTAAACCAAGACACTCCCTTTCCCGCTGGGACAGGGGAGAGAATAGGATAGAGGGAAAAAAGACCCAACAGGGTAAGATAAGGCAGTTTTATTACAGCAAAAAAAGAAAGAAACAAGTGGAGATGTGGGTGCGCAAGAGCTAAAGAGAAAAAAAGAGAAATCAGTCTCTACTCCCCATCATCAGCGATGTTTGGACACTTCCTGGGAAGCAGGGCTTCAGCACGCGTAAGGGTTTCTTCTCCTTTCCTTAGATTATATATCTGAGCTGACGTCATATGGTATGGAATACCCCTTTGGCTAATTTGGGTCAGCTGGCCTGCTTGTGTCCCCTCCCAGGATCTCACCCACTCCCATCCCCTTTGGTGGGGGAAGGAATCAGAGGGACAGCACTGCTTGGCAGTAGCCAAAACACTGGTCTGTTATCAACACCCGTCCAGCTACCAATGCAAAGCACAGCCCTGTAAGGGCTGTGAGCTTTACCTCGGTCAGACCCAATACAACCACCTCATTGTCATTTTTCAGGGACAGGGGAAGGACTTCCTTCTGGGTCAGGTAGCATGGTGGAGGGAGTGCTCGGGTATTGCTGGGGTTTCTGGAGGGTAGGGAGGAGGAAGAAGGGGAGAGATCTGTGAGCAATCATGTGTGAATTCTCTGGGTATTTTTTTACTTGTACCCTCTGTCATTTGTATTGTTGCTGTTAATGTTTGTGTGTCCAATTCTCCTCTCCAACGTGCTGCGGGGGAGAGGTAGTGATCAAGCAGTGTGTGTGGTTTGGGGTGTTTCAGTGGGAACACTAAATCGGAGAACACCATTCCTAAACCACGACAGCCTTATTTGGCACCCAATGTGAGGCACGAAGGGTTAGAATAGCAAACAGGTCTGCCCATAGTGGGTTCAAAACAAATTTGATCTAAGCATTTGTTGCATTAGGTCCAGAGTCACTGGACACAGAGCAACACAAGTCAGTGTTGCTTGATTTGTCCACGTGGTATGGTACCTAACTGTATGTATTTCCATACATCATGATATTTTTCAGATCAGGGAGAGGGATCAGGATTGTTTTATTGATGTTCCATGTGATACCAGCTTACGATGTGGTAACATCAAGGACAATGAGGGTCATTTGAGATGTGTATTGAGTGCTGCTCTCCTCCCCTTATCTCCAGCACTACCTTTGGGAGTCCATTAATAATCGTACCCAGTTTGTGGGGGGAACAGAGGAGAATGATTTTCCTCAGCTTTCCACCTCCTTTTTCTCCTTCAGACCTGTTACAACAGTTTTTGAGAATTTTGAATTCCCCTTGGATATTTAGGAAAGCATGTTTTTGTGGCTAGGTCTGCCAGCTCTCCTCAGTGTGGTCCACACCATGTTTAGAGTTACGGGAGATTTTTAGGAGGGTCTTCTAGAGATCTGCCCTAGTGGGATCACTAGGGTGGGTAGTCATGAGTAGGAGAAAATGGGCCAGCTTTTGAAGGACTGTTCTGCTCCAGTGGTTTGTGAGTTCACCTCTGAACAATTACAGGACTCTGTTGAAGTGATAAAATATGCAAAAGAAAAATGCCGTCGCAGTTCCAGAGAGGTATGAAGTTATGCAATGTGCTGAGCTTTGGCTGTTATTTATTGGACATTGCTCAATGCCAGACAGCACCCTCAGGGGTTAGAGGAGGAAAGCAGATCAACAGGTACTGTGGCCACTCAAACTGCAGCTGAACCAGGGGAACATGTGCTGGTAGCAGTTGCCCCTATACAGAAGAAGAAATTCAAGACCAAATCAGTTGGCCTAATGAGGGATGAAGAGGCAGTAGAGCCCTCCACAAGAGGAAGAGGCAGAGCCAGAGATAATCACCTGATCCCTGTCCCTGGGTGAGCTATGAGATATGGGTAAAGATTTCAGCCACCAACTGGGTAGTCCCTCATGATGTGGCTGGTCCAACGCTGGGATATTGTGGCCCACGATATGAAACCAGAGGGTAGTGAAGCCAAGCAACTGGAATCCCTGTCCTGGAATGTGTACATTGGAATTGGGAAGAGGACAGACACTCTCAGCCTCTGGAGCTGACTCCTGTCTAGTATAAGTAGTATCTTGTATCTTAAAAAGGGTGATCTGTTAGTGCACTGAGACAAGTGGAACACCATGGAGAAAGGTATCCAGTACTTGAGAGAATTAGCTGTGCTGGAGGTACTTTATAAAGATTCAAATAATGAGCAATTCCCTATAAATCCAGATGAAGTCCAGTGTACACAAACACATGTGGCAGAAGTTCCTAGGAAGTGCACCACCACCGTATGCAAACTCATTGACAGTGATGTCATGGAAAGAAAGGTGAACAGAGTGGATAACTTGGTTACCAAACTATGACTACATGAAGAAAGTATCTCTTCCTCCCTACAGGCCTGTGTCTTGTCCATGGAAAGACTGTCCAAGGACCTCCAGCAATTTAAAGAGGACTACCAGCAATTTAAACAAGTGTCCCATGCCCTGCCCGTACAGACCAGTCTCTGCTATTGGCAGCAAGTATCACACTGCTCAAGAGAGAGGGTACACACCACAGAGTAACCTGTTGTTTTACCTGCATGACCATGGAGAAGACATATGGAGGTGGGATGGAAAACCCACCTCTGTCCTAGCAGCCACCAGTGTGTGAGTTGAGATGAAGCACAACTACTGCAGGAAATTCTTCAATCCTACTCCAGTTTCCAGTGAGTCCTCAGACAGAATAGGAGGACTAATGTTACTTCCAATGCTCTTGAAGGCATCTCCATACTTACAAGAAATGAACAGCAAGTACTGTTACCAGGAGGGTCTCTACCTCCAGCTAGGTGGAGGAAAGGGACAATGATTTATTGGACTGTGTGGATCCTATGGCCTGGCACATGTGTCCCACATTGAGTGTAAGGTTTTAGTTGACACCAGTGCACAGTGTACCCTGATGCCATTGAGATATGTAGGGGCAGAATCTTTTTCTGTTTCTGGGGTGACAGGGAGAGCCCAACAGCTGCCTGTACTGGAAGCTGTACTGAGCCTGACTGGGAATGAATGGCAGAAACACCCAGCTGTGACTGGTCCAGAGACCCTGTGTATCCTTGACATAGATTACCTCAGAGAGAGGGTATTTTGAGGACCCAAAAGGGCATCATTGAGCTTTTGGGATAGCTGCTGTGGAGATGGAGGAAATTAGACAGCTGAACACCTTGCCTGTTCTCTCAGAGGACCCTTCTGCTGTGGGACTGCTGAGGGTTGAAAAATAACAGGTACCAATCTCTGCCACAACAATGTACCCTTGACAGTACCACAGCAAACCGGGACACCGTAATCCGCATGCATGAGATGATTCATCCACTGGAGAACCAGGGAGTGGTCAGCAAGACTCGCTCACCCTTTATTAGTCCTGTATGGCCAGTGCATCCATCCACTGGAGAGTGGAGACTGAGAGTGGGCTATTGTGGTGTAAACAAAGTCACACCGCTATTGAGTGCTGCTGTGCTGGATATGCTGGGACTTCAGTATGAACTGGAGTCCAAGGAAGCAAAGTGGTGTCACCTTTGACATTGCTAATGCATTTTTCTCCATTCCTTTAGCAGCAAAGTGGAGGTGACAGTTTGCTTTTACCTGGAGGGGTGTCCAGTACACCTGGAACAAGCTGCACCAGGACTGGAGACAGCCCCACTGTTTGCCATGGACTGATCCAGACTGATCTGGAAAAGGGTGAGGCTCCAGAATACTTGCAGCACATTGATGACATCATTCTGTGGGACTACATAGCAGAGGAAGTTTTTGAGAAAGGGGAGAAGATAATCCCGGTCCTCCTGAAGGCCAGTTGTGCCATAGAGCAGAGTAAGGTCAAGGGACCTGCCCAGGAAATTCAGATTTTAGGAGTAAAATGGCAAGATGAGTGCTATCAGATTCCAATGAATGTGGTCAACAAAACAGCAGCTATGTCCCCACCGACCAGCAAGAAGGAAACACAGGCTTTCCTAGGCATTATAGGTTTTTGGAGGATGTATTTTTCAGATTTCAGTTAGATTTTTAAGCCCTGTCTATCAAGTGACCTGGAAGAAGAATGATTTCGAGTGTGGTCCTGAGCAACAACAAGCTTTTGAACAAATCAAACAAAAGATTGCTCATGCAGTAGCCATTGGGTCAGTCAGGACAGGATAAGATGTGAAAAGTGTGCTCTATGCTGCAGCTGGGGAAAATGGTCCTTCCTGGAGTGTCTGGCAAAAGGTCCCCGGGGAGACTTGAGGATGAGCCCTGGGATTCTGGAGCTGGGGATACAAAGGATCTGATGCCTGCTACACCCCTACTGAAAAAGAGATCCTGGCAGCTTATGAAGGGGTTTGAGCTGCTTCAGAAGTGATTGGCACCAAAGCACAGCTCCTCCAGGCACCCTGACAGCCTAGGTTGGATGTTCAAAGGATGTTTCATACATGCCACCGATGCTTCATGGAGTGAGTGAGTCATGCTGATCACACAGCAAGCTTGAGTAGGAAACCCCAATTGCCCAGGGATCTTGGAAGTCATCAGAAACTGGCCTAGGGCAAAAATTTTGTGCTAACATCAGAGAAGCAGGAGGAGAAGGTGACATGTGCTGAGAAGGTCCGCTATATAATCAGCACCAGAAAATGAAAAGCGATAAGCTCTCTTTGCTGACAATTCCTGCTGTATTGTAGGGATACATTGAAAACAGAAAGCTGCTGTATGGAGTCCTATCCGACAAGTCGCAGAAGCTATTGAGGGACAAGGTGGATCAGGTCAGGTCACAGAGCTGAAAGGCATGCAGTTGGCTTTAGGTATCGCTAAATGAGAGAAATGGCCAGCGCTCTACCTGTACACTGACTCATAGATGGTGGTAAGTGCTCCGTGGGGGCGTCTGTACTGGTGGAAAAAGACTAATTGGTAGCACAGAGGTAAACCTGTCTGGGCTGTTGAATTGTGGCAAGAGATTGCTACCTGGATAGAGAAGTTGGCTGTAAAAGTACGTCATGGAGATGCACATGTACCCAAGAGTCAGGCTACGGAAGAATGTTGCAAAAACAAACAGGTGGATCAAGCTGCCAAGATTAAAGTGTCTCAGGTGGATCTGGACTGGCAGCATAGGGGTGAATTATTTCTAGCTTGGTGGGCCCATGACACCTCAGATCATCAGAGAAGAGATGCAACATACAGATGGGCTTGTGATTGAGGGGTAGATTTAACCATGGGCTCTATCTCTCAGGTTATCCATAACTGTGAAATGTGCTGCAATCAAGCAGGCCAAGTGGGTAAAGCCTCTGCAGTATAGGGGACAATGCTCGAAATATAAATATGGGGATGTCTGGCAGATTGATTGCATCACACTCGGGCAAACCCACCAAGGCAAGCGCTACGTTCTTAAAATGGTGGAAGCAACCACTGGGTGGCTGGAGATGTACCCTGTGCCTCACGCCACTGCCAGGAGCACCATCTTAGGCTTTGAAAAGCAAGTCCTGTGGAGACATGACACCCCAGAAAGAAGTGAGTTGGACAAGGGGACTCATTTCAAAAATCGCCTCATAGACACCTGGGCCAGAGAGCATGGTATGGAGTGGGTGTATCATATTCTGTACTGTGCACCAGCCTCTGGGAAAACGGAATGTTACAACGGACTGGTAAAAACCGTATTGAAAACAGTGGGTGGTGGGACCTTCAAACACAGGGATCTAGCGAAGGCCACCTGGTTAATTAACACTAGAGCTCTACCAATTGATCTGGCCCTGCCCAATCAAAACCTCCACATACTGTAGAAGGGAATAAAGTCCCTGTGGTACATAAGAGCAATATGTTAGGGAAGACAGTTTGGATTAGTTCTGCTTCAAGCAAAGGCAAACCCATCCATGGGATTGTTTTTACTCAAGGACCTGGATGCACTTGGTGTGTAATGCAGAGGGACAGGGAAATGTGTGTACCTCAAGGGGATTTGATTTTCGGGTGAGAACAGTCTGTAATGTTGAATTGTATAATACTGGTTGAATGACACTGCCACTGTGTTCCATAACTGCCATGGCCAGTGAGGATGGACAGCTTCAGATAGACCAGTCATGAGCTCCTGATGCAGCTTGCAACCACCCAACAGCACACCAGCCTCCTGCTGTGGAAGACATCTAGGACTAATAGAATTCACAGTCATGAACTAAATGCACTCAGCAGACATCTTGGAGGGATTGGGCCAGTGGCTATGGAAATTATATCTGTGCTTGTGTGTGTGTGTATGTACATATATATATATGTATGTATATAGTTGAAAGGTGTGGGATTTGGGCATGATATAGATGACATAGAATAAGAGATGGATAATGACCTGGTCCTGACCAGGACAGGGCTAATTTTTGCAGTAGTCAGGAGGGACATGGCTAGGACACAGAGATTGTTCTATAGCACCTCATGTCGTTTTTTGCGGGTGGGGAAGGGCTTCCTTCTGGTTCGGATGGCATGGTGGAAGGAGTAGTTGGGTATTCTGTGGGGGAGAGGTTTGAGCAATCATATGTGACTCTTTTATTTTTCTTGTACACTCTGTTGTTAGTATTGTTGCTGTTACTGTATGTTGTCTTACTTCACTGCTGTTTTCAGTAAATTGTTTTTATCTCAGTTTGTGATCTTTACCTTTTGTGCCTCCAATTCTCTTCAGCCTGCTGCAGGGGAGAAGGGGAGGTGATGTGGTCTAGTGGTCTGAAGTGTTTCAGTGGGAACACTGAAGTGGGGAATACCATTCCTAAACCACGACAGTGTCCGTGGTGTCAGATTACTTTTTTTATTTTCCTTCCCCATTCAGTTCTGTATATTGTTCTTTCACTGAAAAATGGAGAAACAGTTTTTAAATATACTGTTAATCAATTGGCATACTCTGGAGGTTTGAGACAGTTTCAAATTAGGGAAGTTTTCTTACTTTTTGAAGGACTGTTGTTGCCTTAGGAAATGGAATAGATCACAAGAGAAATCAGTCTGAGATAAATTCAGTATCTCTCAAATGAGATTTTAGAATGAAAAAAGAGCATGTAGCTTTCCAGTAATGCTTGCATCGTTTTAAAGGAGATAAGCTTCCTTAATCTCATGCTATTATTTGAGATAATTCTGAGCAAACCAGTGTCTGTTTCAGCATTTCAGTATTTCCTAAACAAGGGCTTCGGTTTTGGATATTTTTTTATTATGTCTAAGCAAAAACTTCAGTGGTATCAGACAAAAATAGTGATCTGTAAGATGCTCCACCTCCAATTCCAAAAGGTTTAACTACTTGAAGTGTATGTTTGCTTGTTTTTAAAAAGGGCAATGAAATATCCTTTCTTGTCTTAGCTTCAGAGAATTTGTTAAGACAATGTGATTAGCATGTGCTGATACAGAACAGATGCAGCTGTTGGAAAACTGCACTGACCTCTGCAAATGAGTATAGGAATTTTCCAGCACATTACAGTGGCTTGCATTAATTCTTGATTATGGCATCTAAAGGTAGTGGGGTCAGAATTCAAAGTTACGCTTAGACTTCATTGAAAGCTTGTTATGCATACTGAGCCTTAAAAGGTATTTTCAGTCTATGGATATAGATATAAAGTATTACTGATTGTAAAAGAGGACAGATTTTCATAAAAAATTACAATTCTCTGTAAGTAAGTTCTTTAGGAGTAAAATTATGTTAATTTTAAGTTAAATTAATATTAATTTTTAATTATTTAATTTTACGTTAATCTAGGTTAAATCCAAGGCTGGTACTTTGAATTAGGAAGTAGAAAGAAGGAGGAACTCCTTCTCTCATTCATCATTTTTATAAATGAGATTATGCAAAAGACGGTACATTTTGAGTAAATCTAGCAACTGTGCGAAGCCCAAACTTAAATTGTGGACGAATGTGTATAAACTTAAAGAAGCCCTTTTCAAGTATTTTTGCTCACACCATACAATTAAATGGAATTATCACAGTTACTTTCATACCAATTCTGGAGCAGGTTAGTTGTAATATCTCTCATCGTGGCTCTCTTAATTCTGTTTCTGTCGTTTTTTCACTTCTGGGCAAACTTGCCTTTTTCATCCTTTATGATGGTGTTTTGTCTTTACAGAGTTGCTTGGCGTGCTGGAGATTGAGCATTTGTTTATTGAATCACTCAGTCAAACTGTTACTCATACCTTACCTTATGTAATTAAAATAGTGAAGTGATGCTGGTAGTTGTGTTGGACTTCAAAGTAGATCCCATTAATAGACAAGGGTTTGTACACAATGTTCCTTTTAGTGCATGTAAAGCACTGTCTGAAAAAAGAAGCAAATACTATTTTACCTGGTATTGCCAATATACAGTAGGGGATTATCTTTTTAAAAACAAATAAACAAACAAACAAACAACCTCACTTTCAGATAAAATAAAGATTACATGAAAAGAGAATCTCCCAGCCCTTATAATGGGTTAGGAATATGTGATTTGCGTACAGAATACTTGAAGAGAAAGCATTTCTAGTATATGGGCTGAAATATTTCAGAAGTTGTCCTGTGTGCCATGTATATGGTCAGTGCTGATTAACTTCTGGAATTTAAGATATGATGGGGTTACTGTAAAGAAGGCTAGATAGCAAGATAGATAGTCATGTTAGATTTTTCAAATTTTGTAGTGAGAAGAATTTCATAACTATGTTTTAATCCCAACTTTTAGAAGCATCCCTTGTAAGCTCCTACAACTTTCTTGCATTATTTCATTTGAATAATTCTATGCTCTTCAATTGTTTGGCATTTTCTGTCTAGGATTCTTTTCTTATTCTGGCTTTAATAAAAGTGATATTTGTTGTCTTTTTAATGCATTTCAGTAATATCTGCTTTGTCATAAAATCCTGATATAATCAGGATAATATAATAAAATTTTCAGTCTTGTGACTAAAGTTGCCAAAAGTTTTACATATTCCTGTAAGAATGCTGAGTGGCTTTGCATTACAGTAGACACAGAGAATTAGCAGGTAAAATATCCATAGGTTTAGTCTCAGGGAAGGTGGTGTTAGAGAATAGGTGTATTGTGTTCACTTTTAGCTACTGAAATTCATACTAGATGTTTTTGTAGAGTTCTGTGTTCTAGCCAAGGTGTCAAAACTACTATCAACTTCCTGTGGTAACCTAAAATAAGATCCTGTCATCACTAGAGCAGGTTTTTTACAAGTCCTAAAATAGATATAATCAGCTTGTAGGGTCGCTTTGAAAAAGACCTCATATTCTTCAGTTATTTTGAAATGGGTGTGCTGAAATTCATTAATTTGGCAGGGAAGAAGTCTGTATACAGGTCAGCATTTCAATATTGTACTGCCAGATGTTGTGATTCCGGCTCATAACCTACTGATATGTGACAGTGATGAAAAGAGTGATTATTATTTTTTACGTATCTAGAAGTATCCTGCCTTGGGCCTGTGTAATTTTAAAGGATTGAATAATGCATACCCTGCTTGTTTCAACATCAGAGGTGTCTACAGTAAATTGTGTTGTGGCTGCTTTAATTAGCAGCTAATATATACACTCATTTGTTCAGAGTTATAAGAAAATACTTTGTGACATAAAATGTTTCTCTGTCTTTCTAGATGAAGTGTTATCACAAAAAATACAGGTCAGCTACTCGTGATGTGATTTTTCGCCTTCAGTTTCACACTGGAGCTATTCAAGGACATGGCTTGGTGTTTGGCAAAGAAGATTTGGATAATGCCAACAAAGGTACTTGTCTTCTTTGGTTGGTTGGATGTGTACATGTGTGGGCGTGCAAGCATGTGCATGTGTTTATTTTCTTCAGCACCCGTTTTCAAAAGGATTCCTATTTGGGTTTTTTTTCCTTTCTTATTTTTGGGGAGACTGCTTTGAGTTAGTTAAATTATAGCATGTAACACCGGTAAAACCATAATGACAAGAAAAGCTCTTCAGGTGAGTTAACTTGTCAGGATAATTCAGATACTCCTACGTAGTCCTTATCAGCTTCTCTCACATTTATAAAAAGAACAGACATTCTCTCTTAGTCACCATTGAAGGAAATAAGATGAGCTAAATCGTTCCCTTTTCTGGCTAATGAAAATGGTCATAAAGTCTGATGATGTGTTTGTGACATAGTCTGAGTCTTTTAATATGCTTCAGAATATCAAAGAATGGACGCAAAGTTTTCAGACACACTTGAAAATGTGCCGTACTAGTCCTCATATTTTCCAAATTATAACTTCAGTTTTATTATATTTATATCAGGATTGGAACTTCCTCAGTTTATGTTACTAGCAAACTAAAATCAAGCATATTTTCCTGCAACATATAACATAAGGCTACCAAAAGTTTTGTGGTCAAGTATTGTGGTTTAGCCAATATGGGGAATAATTTTAATTTTGCTGGGTGTGTTTTCTTCATAAGCTACGTCTGTCTAGAGAGGGCATTAGGAACTGTACATCTCTTCTGCTTTTGACTGTTCTAGAAAGCAAGCAAAACTCCAGCTGGCATTTATGTGGTCTTTTCTGGAGAATGTGTGACACAAAAATGTGTCTTTTAAAAGCAGATCACTAAGCTGCAAGTGAGAAGGAAAGAGTGATGAGGGTACATGTATAGATAGCTATAGAGAATCCTGATTTCTGAGTGTTCTGAAACTGCTCTCCTGGGAAACATCTTGCTGAAATCCTGTCCTTTGTTCTCAGATGACCGTTTCCCTGATTACAGCAAAGTGGAATTAGTGTTTTCAGGAACTCCAGAGAAAATTCAAGGTGAGCATAGAGAACCAAAAATAAGCTGCATTTGAAAATAAATCATATTGAAATATGCATTTAAAAAAATTTTTTTTTCCCTCTTTTATTCCACTTCTCTTGTAAAAAATCTGAAATTTTACTTTTTCATTAAAATATATTAGTGACTGGTTTAAATTTGAAAAAATTAATAAAGACTCTGTATTTATATCAGCATAGAAGTCACCAGATTTTGTTTTAAAGCTATACCAGAACACTTGCTACAGCTAGTAGAAAACATTTGTCTGTCTGTGTAGAACATGGATGGTAGGTGGTTTGGCTCAGCATAACTGACAGCAGTGGCCTATCCCATAACCTTTTTTGGATGTTGTCATAATTTATATGTTTGCAGTATTGAGGTTTGGACTGTCTTCAGTTTAGCATAAAGAGATACAGCTATAGTTTTTTTGGAAATGCTTCTCCTTTGAAGTGAGCTTGTAGGATATTCTGCATGCTTCCAAAATTCTATTTTAATATGTTTAAGATTATGTGATAATTATTACTTACAGTAAGAACTTAAGATCTTACTTAAGATCATGCAGATCATTGCAGTTTAATTCTGTTAATGAATGTGTTCTTAGTCATTTTACGGTGTCCCAAAAAGTATGGATTCTGCCTGAGACTGATTGAAAACCAAATACTTTTGACTGTCTCATCCATATTCCCATTCAGTGTCCTCAGTGTCCTGTGAATTGCATGCTTTCCTCCTTTTTTTTCCACATGAGTATGATAATTTAGAAAATTATGGCAGCAGCCACTAAGAAGTTGGATTCTGTCTAACTGATGCCTAAAGAGGCCAACCTAGAAACAGAGACTAGACAGGAGTAAGGGAATAAAGGTGGTTATTTATTTGAAAGGCCTTCAGAGGTACACCCTGGGCAGGCCAAAGGCTACACCCAAGACGGACAAGTCACGAGTTCTTCACGCTTTTATAGGTTTGGTCCATTTGCATATCAACTCAATTTCACCAATTAAACTTTAGCTAACGATGTAATTTCCCCCCAGCTTGCCCCCCTTCTCAAGATGCTGGTTTTCACATTTTGGGCCCAGGATGGTCTGGGTGTCCTTGAAGAGCAGGCCTAGAGAGGTTTTGTTATGTCTATCTTAGCATGAGAGAACAGCAACTAACAGGCTACAGGACACTTTAGAGTTACACACTAGGACTACAGAATTTGAAAAATATAAAAGCTAAAACGTAAGGCATCACAACTCAGCACAAAGATCTCACTTAGCCTGTTAGAAAGCCATAAAAGAAAACCAGTTTTATAAATGAATTTGTCTAGCTTGTTCTAAATGTTTCATGATAGTAAATGCTTGAAGACAGGCCAGTTGACATGTCTGAAAAAGGACCAAGATTTTTTTCAAATTTCCCTTCCTTAGATGACAAATAAGAGGTGTGGATTTTTTAATGGGCTTTAAGCTGTTGGAAAGTAAGGCGCTAAGTAATTGGATATTTGTATTCAATTGCTGTCTGTGGAATTAACTGGCTAGGAAGAGCAGCTCACCTTTGTTACTGAACAAGTTATATTTCTTTAAGAAGAAGTCTATGCAGCCATCTGGGAAGACGTTGAAGATTATTCAACTTTAGCACAATAGTATATGATCCCTGTATTTGTGGTTAATTCTTAGTTTTGCACCATACAGTGCTTAGTACAAATACCAGAGATTAATTTGACCTTGTGTTAATTCTCTGCATTGGTGACTAACAAGTTTTGTGCCAGCTAATGCTTCCTTATTTACTTATATTAGTGATTAGTATGTACTAGCAGAGATCTTAGTTTTGAGAAAAAGGATCATGTATTAGAATAAAGAATGATAAGAGAAGTACATTTTGACCTCACCACATATTTGAAATACTCTCAAAGAGGAAAGATTAATCAGAAAATCTGGAACCATATCCAAATAAGTCCACAGAGATAATTAGCATATATGCATGTATGCAGGAAACGTGATGAGTATGTATTCGTTTCAGGAATATAACCTGGTCTGTTAGGTTACTGGGGATACATGCTGTGAGAAGAAATCCCCATGCAGCCAGCGCTGCTAGTAATGTTGGCTTTCTAACCTGTGAATTGGTTGGAGAGTTTATTTCCTGGTTTTTGGTGACATCTTGAAATACTTACTTACAATTTCTGCAAAATGACATTTCCACATCTGAAAATACTATAGAATTCTGGAATAACTACAGGGTATCTCTAGTCCATCCCCCTGCTGAAACCACGCTCCTTTGTGAGATCAGACCAGTTTGCCAAAGCTTTGCCCAGTAAAATAATGAAAAACTTCAAGGACAAAGACATCACAGCCTCAGTGGGTGGGCTATTTCAATATCTGACTGTCCTCACAGTGGAATTTTTTTTTTCCTTATATTGACTCTAAATTTATCTAGATTCAAATGTTGCCTGTTTCTTGTCCTTCTGCCTTGCTCCAACCTGATTGTCTCCTCTGTGGTCTTTAGGAGGCTGCTGTCAGGTCCTTGTCAAGACCATCTAATCTCCAGACTGAAGAAGCCCTGATCCCTCAGCCTTTCCTCACAGGGAAAGTCTTTCAGTCCTGACCACCCTGGTCATGCTCCCCTGAATTTGCTTCACTTTATTCATCTAATTCTTGTATTCTGTAGCTTAAAACTGAACACAGTATTCTAGAACATAACTGACTGTGATGTTTTTAAGAAAGAATGCAGTTGCCAAGAATATAAGATTCCTGAAAATTTATTAGTAAAGTTCATAAATCTCCCTTGTGACAAATGTCATCACAAAAACTCTCTACAGATGGCTTTTTCCAGGCTGCACATAAAGGTACAGGACCATAGCATTCTTATCCTAATTGTAACTATTTTTGTTTTAAAAGTCACAGCATGTGCATAATACTGTTGCTTTAGAACAATTTACAGTAGGACTTGCTTCTGTAGACAGCCAAAGTTTGATAACTGAGGATTTCTTTGTTCCCTAATGTAGATAGAAAAGACAGACTGTTTGATTTGTATGAGTATCAAAGCCAAGTTCAAGGTCATGAATTCTTGATGCCTTGCATCAAGTGCTTTGATTCAAGTGCTTTGCATTTGAATCACTGGACTGTACCTAAATTCCTCACTGTATCCATTTAAAACCGGAACATTATTTAACGCCTTGTTAAGGGCACAAAACCATGGGGTACTGCTGAAAATTCCAGGTATGTTTGGCAGAGCATACTTAAACACAGCAAAACACATTGAAAGCCAGCTGTCTAGTCTCAGATTCTGCAGAGCTGCCACCTTGGGGGAACTGGAAGGGGCATGAAGTCGCAGTTGTCAGCTCTCCTTATTCATCCTTAGTGATAAATTGCTCTGGTATCAAAATGATAATCTGTATGAATCAGAATGAAATCTATAAAAAAGTCTGATTTTATCATTCCTTTAGCACCATCTTCTTACAGATACTCATGGTTTCATTCTGAAAAGCTCTTTATCGTGTCTGACCCACTAGGGCTGGGTGGATCATCTGTGTTAGTTGTGTTTAGGGACTGATCCAAATTATCAGCCTACATCATAATCAAAAAGGTCAAGATAAAATTCTCTGAATGATAAATTAAGCTTTTTTTTTAAAACCTGTTTTATTTAACCTTTCTTCCCTTCTTGCTGCTTCTTACATTTAGAGTAGGGTGTTGCCATTCAGGGAGCAAATGTGTGTCAGAAGGCTACATACATACATCTGTGTGTGTGTAAAATTACATATGTGACTGATAATTTTTGGTTTCAGCTATGTGTTTTATTTTAGGATGTGAACACCTTCAGAATGATCATGGAGTAATAGTTGATTACAATACATCAGACCCACTAATACGCTGGGATTCCTATGAAAATATGAGCCCTGATGGGGAAGGTGAGTAATTTTGTCACATTAGACCAAGGCAAAACCTTTTGCAACTGTTCCAGAGTGTTTGAAAGAAGAAATGAGACCTCATTTGCTTGAAGCTAATGCCGCTTTACTGATGTGTAGAGTAGCTGTCTACCCTTCCCTATTTAGCATTAGTGCTTCTAATTTAGGAAAGAAAGCTGTAGTAGGTAAATGAGATCCCTGTCAATACACAGAGTGAACTGAGACACAACTGATCAATACAAGTTACCTCGTTACTTGTAAATTTGCCTAAAGACTATTTTCCTTTGTTCAAAGGTTTCTAGTTGGAATTCTAATACAGAATTTTAAGAACAACAAAATTATATGGTGAGTTTGTAGTTTTTGGTTACTATGTATCTGGAGTATTTCAGAAGGTGCAATAGGCTGTTAATAAACAAACAGTAAAGGATGTGCCTATTTGCATATCTCCCTTCATAAATGGACCTGTTTTCAGTTTTTTTAGATTTTTTTTTTTTTCTGTAATCAGATGGCACGTGAAAAGATTAATACCTCCAGTAGGTGCCTTCGGATTCTGACTCCAGTGTGAATGCTCTCCTGATATTTTGCTTGAGTTAATGCTGTGCTTTTAATGGATGTAGTTTTCATATAAGGACTCAGAATATTACACCTGTGGCTGCACACCTCAGTGTACATGCAAGCCTGACATTGTTGCAGGTAAAAACATGAGATAAGGTATTGAATGGATGCCAAAGTTCTTGTTTTTACAACTTGCCTGTTACAAAATGAGAGACATACAAAGCTAGGATACTTAATTAGCTGCTCTCTAGATTCAGTTTCAATTGATTTTTATAATCTGGATTTAGCATTGACCATCTAATAACGACATCAGTGGGAATAGAAGCTTACTGGGAGCTTGATCTTTTTCTACTACCTCACTCTTGTAATAGGAGTATTTCCTAATGCACAGCAGACTCCAATCTTCAGAAAACTGGGGGAATATAGAGGGTGGAAAGAGAACAGCCATTGCATGTGGCAGGTAGAATTATATCTAATTTGTGTGCAGGATACTTTTTTAGTTACCTGAGGTATCAGATCCCTTGGGAAGTGGTCCTCCATAATAGATGGAAAATTATGTTAAGTTCCTAATTTTCAATTTGTATCAGATTTCCTCGTCCTTGAGCAGTACATTAGCACAGAGACTTCTGTTACACTGATTTAACAGTATGCAATTAAGCATATGATTTGGAACCAGAAGAATTGGATCTTCCTGCTGCCATGTAGAAGTCTGACATAGTTGCCATTGATTTTCCTGTGGTTTTGAAGTCAGGAAGGACTTTTGTGATAGAAAGGAACAGAAATTACTTTTGATCTTTCTGAGCACTCTTTTCTTAAAAGTATCACTAACCATACAATAGATACATATGGATTTACGAAGGGTTGTTCATTTGCTGCAAAATAGCAAGATATAATACATGTGGCCACATATGTGTACTATCTTTCAAAATCTCTCTCTAATATGAAATGACAAATAGTTTTGAAAAAAGCTTCCCCCACCCCAAACCAGAGGGATTGAGGTAAATGGTAAAGGTTTGACTTGTCTTTTGTTGAGGTTTTTCTTTTAGTTCTCTGTGATAATTTCCAGGATTATTACTTGGCATAGTGCATAAGAGATACTGTTCTTAAACACTTCCCTCCTGCTGAAAATGCAAGTCTTTTTTGAATAGGAACAACCAGTATATGTGAAACCTGCCAGTGGATCCTGGTAAAAACATGGGCTCTGAGGTGTTCTGAAAATTAAATCAGATTTAAAAAACAGATTAAAATAAAAAGGTGTTAAAATAATATATATTGCTAAAGAACATAAACTCATTTCAATAGAGAAGGTGAATTATTGGAAGGACAGATGAATGGTGGTCTTCCTTTTGCACTGTCTGACTGCTTTATCTCAGGTCTATTTAAGTATCCTAATAACATGCTAAAATTATTCTAGAAAGAAAATGCCATTTGTGTGTGTGGCATTCAGTTGGTTGAGATACAGGATTTTAATTTTTTTTCAATAAAGAAAACTGGTAAACCCAAAGTTTACTGTTGGCCAAAATAATATTTGTTTTGGTTCAACTGCATTCAGTGGATTTGCAACAGAAATGCACATGGTTCTTGTTCAGTGTTCCATTTTAAGACATTTCACTTATTTTAAAAACCGCTAAATCCCTCTGCACTCTTTTGTCTTCCAGCTCTATAGTCTTTGGAAAGAAAAGCACATGTGCATGTTAGAAATTGCCCGAAATGACAAATGAAGGAGTTTGATTAAGTCTTTACAAAGCAGATACTTAAGTTTCTTTCTCAACAAAGCCTTGCTGTTTGCTTCCTAGCAAAGTATGTTTGCTTGCTCAGCAGCGTTTGACAATTAGAACAGAAACAGCTTTGGCGAAAAAATTATATTTTTTATTTAATCCAAGTAGGGTAGGGCTGAGTGAATCCAAATTCCTATATCTCAAGACTGTTGCTTTCCAGTCTTTTGTAGCTGTAATCAACAACAATCAGTCAAAATTTGCCAAATATTTATAAATTGGTTTGCTCCTGCTTTTTTTCTTCTCATAAAGGAAAGTATCTGAGAGGTGTCTCCATGTACACAATAAATGTTTCCATGGAGGCAATAAATAACCAACATTCTGGTATGTACCCATGTCATGTGATGAGATGGGATGTTTGACTTTTACTGAGATTTTTTTCTCCTCTTCAACCCAAAGTAAGTAGCTATTCAGTAGGGAGGTGCCCTCTTATGTTGTTAAACACTTGTTTTTCCCAGAGGGCCCCTTCAATATTGCAAAACTCAAAGGTTGAGGCAAAACTGCTTGGTTTTGGTACCTTAAGAGGAATGCAGATGACTAACAAAGAAAACAGTAGCTTTGATGCCATTTCTGGTAAGTGAAGCTGAAGAATAAATTCCTAGTGAATAAATGTAACTTCAGTTTTTAGTCACCAGTTGGATGCAGTATTCTTTGAGACAAAGTGAAATTTGGTAGAAGGCAGGGATAAAAAGGTGTCCTCCAACAATTCCCCTCTATTTGACAGTAAAAACAGAGAAGCCTATAGAAGATAGATGAATTAACACTATAAAATGCTGCCAGCTTGAAACAGTATCTGAAACATTGTGGAGTGTTTGCTTTTAATTGATTTTTCCCTGAGGAAACTTAATTCTTCTATTTCTTGAAGTTTCGTATGTTCTTTTCTTTAACAGATATAATTTAAATCTAGTTAGCCCACTTAATCATGAAGTTGACAAAGAGTTAGAGAAAAATTAGTATAAAATAGTTTCTTTTGTATGTTAGAAACATTGAACTCAAACATAGGATTACAAGGTTTCATTTCTAAGTCTGTAGCAATAGGCAATTCTCTTTTTCCTTCTTCATTAATACAGCATTAATTGTAACAGTACTGTGACTTAAATTTTTTGTTACCTCAGTATTTTAGGGAGTAAATATAATTTCACCCAGATGTTTTCAAGAATGTGCTTGATAAACTGAGATTGATCTGGAATGTATTTTCTCTGGACTCATGCTTTGGGGATTTGGGATTTTTGGTTGCGTTTGGTTTTTTGTGTTTTTTTTTTTTTTTTGTTTTTTTTTTTTTTTTTTTTTTTTTTTTTTTTTTTTTTTTTTTTTGGTTAAAATTATTATAGTATTTTGGATAGGTCAGATAGGAGTCAACAGTTAAGTGCAGCCAGGGGCCAGACTTTCAAAGGATTTACTGATTCAAAGTTACTTTTTTGTGTCTTTTAGGAATATGTCTTAATATACTGAACGCTTCATTGAAAGTCTTGTGTGTTTGCTTAAGTGCTAAGCTGAGCTCCAGAACTTGGTCTGTCCAGTTCTGTTGAAAAATGGTTTTTTTCCTTTTACTCAAACATATTAAGTGCATTGATAAGACAGTGTCTGAAGTGAGAAATTATGTGCATTTTACTTAGTGCCCTGAGACAGTGATTTTATTAGGTACCTCTGTCAGTTCTGCTGAGTTTAAACTTACAGATAAAATGAGAATCTCCCCCAAAATGCTAAGAGCCAAAGAGGAACAGTTATACCTAACCTAAATATTTAAAGTCTTATGTTTGAAGACAAGAAGAGATTAGAACCAGGGTTTCCTAGGCCCCTGGATTTTTTCCATAAGCCTCCTGCCTCTCACTACCTGTACTTCCATTTCTGGGCACACTTGCCTCCACAGCCCTTGGTATTGATGTTTTTAACAGTGCAGAGGTTTATCTGAAGCAGAGGTTGCACCTGTCGAATACTTCCAAGCTACTGCAGAGCCAATTTCTTGCTTTCAAAAGAAACAATTCATTTTAATGTTCTCTAATTTTTTTCTGTCCTGTCTCAGTAATAGGCAGTGTTGTTATCCCAAGGATTTATTCACTAGCCCTTAGTCAAAAGCTTTCATTACACTTTTAAACCCAAAGACCATAGGGTGAAATTTCAGTGGTTTAATAGATGTTAATGTAGTTTATGGTACATTTAACTCTGCAATTCTACTTTCATAATACTGTGCAAAAGACTTCTCTCTTCAGCATGGTAGATTCAGACAGTAGAAACTAGGAGGAAGGTAACACGTCGCTGTGACTAGCATTATCTTAGGGGCCATGTAACTCTGCTTTTTCAACCAAGTCTGTCTTTGCCCAGCTTATATGTTTTTTTCAGCAGGTTTGTATTTATCATTTAGTATGTGCCTGTTTCTTAGTCATGTCAGCTACAATCTATGGTTGTTAATGTTGTTAATTTAAACACTAATGTCCAAATCAGTATCTCTTCCCATGTACAGATACAACAGGAGAAGCCTCCTCACCCAATCTTACAACCTCGTTAATGAACCAGGTTGAATAAAAAGTTCCAAGAGGCAAGCCTCTGCCACAGGTGTTTTCCTTCCCTGCACCTGCTTCCTGAACAACTCTTCCTCCTTCTTTTGAAGGCAATAGGGCATCCTTCCTGTTTAGCTTCATTAGACAAGGAAAAATAACCTTGATGTTAGAGGTACTGGATATATTTTAACACCTTACTTGCTTGCGAGTAAAATTAGCGTGGCAGCATCAGAGATTTAAAGTGTAAAGAAGAAACAATCCAAAATGCCTTAGTACAAATTAGGATTTGGTTCTTGTTTGCTCTGTGACTTTCCTAACACCAGAAGGAGAAGCAACTAAGTCCCCACTCTGTGTCTGCACCAAAGCATGCATACACTGAACTACCTTATGTGACATATATATGTGTTTAGTCTAGTAAACAAAGGAAATGTGAATAGAGGGCATTATCAGTCATGATACCATATATACGTGATGTAAGAGGTCATAGAATCATTGCATGTGCATGAATGAGCTTGAGTTAAGATACCAAATTCATTGTGATTGCCAAATGACAGATCTCTGGGAAGACCTACGGAACAAGAGACAGCATAAAATTCGTGGGAGTTTCTTGGGTTTTTAAGGCCACCATGAAGCAATAGCAATCCTTTTTCTGGTGAATCCTGAAGTAATCATATTGTTCTGATTGTGTGCAATTTCTGCCCTTTTGCTGGTCTTTTAACGTCATGTACCTCTCCTTTTTTTGCTAGACTTCTTTCCAGTAACTCTCTTGGTCCTGCTTGGTGGTTTCAGCTGGCCACTGCAACACTCCATTTATAAGATAATGATTTTGTGGTGTTCACCCTTTTCTCCCCATTGGCAAGCATGTTCTGTTGATTAGAAAGGCCTGATGAGTTTCTGGTTGTAGCTTGTTCAAAATGTGGCTTTTTGTTATGAAGGTAATTTGGTCAGGAAGGCTTGGTTCTATGACAAGTACTGGTTTTTGAAGGAGGGCTCTTCCAGCAAATTTATCATGCTGGAATTTATTTGTAACTGCCCATTTTTTTCAGTGTCTGGGACACAGGTTAATTTAACAATATGTGTTAAGTTTCTGCCATTGAATACATACAACAGATACTGAAGAACTGAGGCCTTTTGCTGGAAAGGTTTCTGCAGGAAGCATCTGCAAATAATGATATGTAGAGAGGTTTTTAATCTCCTTGCATGTGTTTCCAAGATGGTGTTAGTACATACACAACCACCTCAAATATGGCTGGTGGGTTTTTTTCTTGACTTTGGAAATTATCATAATAAAAGACTAACCCTCCTGAGTCCCACAGCTTTAGATTTTAATGTCTGAATTTTGAAGAGGTGCCTGTTATATTCAATACTCTGTACAGAGTGAAGCTTAATACTCTGTAAGTATTCTTTTAGCACTACAGACCACAGGCACTTCTACTAGTAAATTGTGATTGAATAAATTCCTCCAAACCAGGAGATTATATTTTTTTAAGTGACCAACAGAAGAATTTTAGTTGTACAAATAACATTAACAGCCTTTAGTGTAGTCAGCTCTAGTGCTTTGCTTGTTTTTTAGTGGTAAGGGAAGCTTTGCTAAAGATAGCACAATTTGTTATCCATATATTGATGCCAGAAAGCTGTCCTGGGCATCTCTATACCTTGCTCTGGCAGTTTCACTTGTTAAGTGTTAAATATTTATCTGTGATCCCTTTTGTTTAAGGCCTAAGTTCTTTGCAAAGATTTCCCTGGACATGAGAAAGCTTTGGATCAGACTGCTAAGCAGTAAGAAGAAAGTGAGACATGGGGTAGACTGCAGGTCTGCCTGCATATTTGTCATACCTCCTCTAGATTCTGCTGTCAAACATGGGCAGAACCTAAATGCTGAAGAGCACTAGTTCAAATTCCTTCCAGACTGAACAGATGGAGGCAACTTTCAGTAAACAGAGGGAAGTTTTTTTGTCAGAACCCAATCCTATTTCTTACTGTGGACACGCTCTCTCCAACTATGAAAGCAAAAGTTGCATTACTACAGCTCTTTTACATTGTTTATATTTCCTCTGTTCCTGGAGTCCCAGGCAGAAGGATCTGTGTAGTTTTTGAGATGGCCCAGAGCAGTGAGCTCTCTCTCTCTCAAGCCGTGTGGGCTAGATATTGTTTTTCTCTATCTTATTCTGGACCTTGAAGAATGTTGCCTAAACTGTTACCCACATAAGAAACTTGGTAAACTTCTGAAGTTCATCTAAAGTTTCTGGTGTCAGGCTATTCCCTGTGTTCCTTTCAGCAAATACGCATAAAATATTCTTTGTATGAAGAACTTTTGTTCTTAAGTCATTTAGGTACAGTATAAATTTTCCACCAAATATACATAATTTGTTATGTTAGTATATGCTTATGTTGAATGTGTGTAGATCATCTTCAAAATTTTTTTTGACAAGAAGTAAATACTATAATTATTATCATAAATGGTTACCCCATATTGCTTCTACTATTGCTCTATTACTTGAAAATAAATTACAAGTCTTTTGAGTCCTAGTGCAAAATCCTTTAAGTTCAATTAGTGAGTTAGAAAATCAAAGAGTTCTGCTGAACGTATGTGTGCCTGAACTTCCCTTTTTGATATGTGTACTTGTTTAGAAACACCTGAAGATCAATTTATTGTGCCATAGAGTGGTGGAGCAATTTTATTACAAATGGCAATACTGTGAAACTACATGTTCCATACTTTAAAAAAGCAGTAAATTCATTAGGTTGACCTAATAGACAGCCACTTTAAGCCTTTTCACTGTGGTTCTATACAGTTTTCAGCAGCCATGTAGAGTCATCAGTGTTTTTCTGCTGCTTTATATTTAATGACCATAACTAATTTTTGCTGAAAGCCTAGCAGTGTAGTAAGAGAAATGCCACAATTCATGGTGTGTGTGCTGTTTCAGCTGTTAGAAAGAATAATCATGAATTCTGAACGCCAGCATTTGGAGTATGCACTTGCAAATTTTTGAAGTGTTCCTGAAGATGGGCTTTGGTTTTGATAGGAACGAAGGGAGATATTTTCACATAGTTTAGTGACTTTGAAATACCCTTAAACTTAGTGTTTTGTACTTGTGGCAATGTTTCTGTACTGTGATGTTATGTTGTTCTTTCGCTGGTAATCCAAGCACAAGGTACTTCAAGTTAAGTCTTTGCTTAAAATAACTGAGAAAAGTTTGCAGAAGTAGAATCAAAATGACACAATAGCTTCTGTGTATTGGGTGACAGTTGTAAATGTGTCAGTCTGTTCTTTTTGGATCATGGAACAAGTATTATTTTCTTTTGATCCCAGGTGGGCAAAAGTGGGATGATAAATTACAGTAGTATTCTAAGGGTGAGTCTGTGCTGGCTGACTCTACCTGTGTTCCATACTGGCTGGACAGCAGCCAGCCTCTGGTCTAGAAGCTTGTACTTTCTGAAGCAGTTTTTTCTTGCTTCAGTGTACTTGTAAAAACATTAAAGTACAAATGTGATCCTTTTGTCTGGGAAATTCATCTTAACCTTTGCACAGATAAAGGTTCTGTGGGGTCTTGGATGTCCTCTTTTCTGCTTCTCAAAAGATTCAAGGTTTAAAGACCTCATGTGATCCTGTGTGTTCTGCTTGTTAGCATTTTGGTAACAACAATCCCGTCAGTTGTTTTTCTTTCAGAGTGTTTGTTCACTTTTTGTTTTTGTGATAACATGCCTTGTTTTCTTCAGCCTCCTTTATTTTTCTGTTGTACTCAGGGACTTGAGAAACCTAGCAAACCAGTTTCCTGATGGCTTAGGTACTGCTCTTTCATGTTGGAAAACTAGTTTTGTTTAAAATGCAGTGCATATATGAATATCAGCATTTGTTTGGGTCAGGTTAAGGAAAAAAGTGATAGATGACTTCATACCTTATTCCTTCCTTTCTAGTTAAATTCTGTTACCCTCAAATAATAATTTTTAAAAAACTCTTTAAAAACATATTAAAGGATTGCTAGATGAATGTTTATGAACCTGAAATTGATCTCACAGCCTTGCCCCGATTTACCAAATCAGGACCTACTTTTTATGTCACTGTTTGAGAGTTGCACTAAATGCAGTTCTAGATCTCCAAATTGTAGAAAGCACCACAACTCGGCAATGCCAGGTTCTAGGATGATATAGATTCACAATCCATATATTTTTCCCAGAATTTTTGATCAGTTCATTGGGATTGGTTTGTTTGCATGACCCTTCTCTGCCACTCTGCACCAGTCCAGGTATCATCTGTACTTGCAACAGTCAGCATAAAAACTTTGAAGAGGTGTATATTGTATCCTTGCTTAGAGAATTTAAATCTGTATCTGGAGTGAATCAGACTGGCACACACAGTAATCCAGTTGCCCTCAGATGTGGTAATGTGCACATAGCCGGAAGTACCTAGTACTGCAAAAGGTGATGCATCCCAGAAAGCCTGGTACTGATAACAGAGGAAACAAAACCGTTTGAGTAGTATGGTTAGAGAACATCTTTCTAAACACATCCATGGATAGGTTTAACCAGTGGTTATCCCAAAGCATACTTGTGATGGAGCACCACCAAGAGCACCACATTGTTCTATATCTAGAACAATAAAATTTGAGCAATATGGTGACCTGTCTAAATTAATCTGTTGCAGGTAAACTTATCCATAGGATAAGTTAATTTATGCAGTGATGCTATTATGTTGTCTGTTGTCTGCTATTATGTTTCTTCTGCTAATCTAGCTAAGTGCAGGTGTCAGTGTTGAGCCTCAGCCTGTATTCAAGCATGCTGAGTGTTAATGGTCCAAAATCACCAGCATGTACACGCAGTTCAGGCTTATGAAGGAGCAAAAGAAGCCTGTAATTGGAGCAAGGAAAACAGCAGGGTTTTTTTCCTCACAGGGAACCAAAATGTAGTGAGATTAAAACTAAATTTGCATCTTAAGTGAGACTCATCAGTTTGCATCAAGAGTTTTTAATATACTTCTTTGTTTCTTTTCTTATCTTTGAGGCAAATGTGGGATGTTTCAAATTTAAAAGCAATTCTGCATTATTCCAAAGGAGAGAGCAAGTTCTCTGGTTCTGGAAAAGTACTGCCAGCATAGCTTGTGTTGTGTGCTTTGTGCCTTTTATCAGAGTCCTGACTTGTTTCATGTGCAACCATTTACTGATTTGCAAGAACAGCAACACTTGAACCAAAAAGTGTGTACTTTCTGAATTAGGTTTGAACTTAACTTTTAGCTCCTACATAAACAATGAACAAGTAGATGTATTTTGGGGATACAAGAACCACTTTCATGCTTTGTTCAACTGAGAAGTCATTAAAATGCTGACAGTCCTTGAAATAGAAAATGAACATTGTCCAGGAGCACAGCTGTCTGATGGTGATGCATGTGTACGTTTGGAATAATGTTTAGAGCAAATGTTTATGGACTGCTCTGTGGTGAGATACAGCTGTTACTAAAGGAGGAACTAAGAGGTTCACTTCCCCTAGTCTGAGGTGATTCATTCCAGAGACAGCGAAGGTAAAGCCTTCTGGGAGCTTGAGAACAGCAGCTGCTAGATAAATAAGTGTTACTGCTACAGGACTTCCAGAAAGCTTTTCCTGCCTGAGAACTCTGGTAATACACAAATTCTTGAAGATGTGGACGAGTGTCTAGCCTGATTGGTCAGTGCAGGAGAACAACTTTTTCTAGCAGCTGTTTATTTTAGGAAAAATGATGTCAGTGATCTAGAAACTGAAATTCACTCAGCTTTGTTTTGGATATTGAAACAGACTCTGAAAAGAACCACTGTAAGGGTGGTAGACTGAATTACCTTTTCAGCCAACATGTTTCCACTCCTTCTTGGCTGTAGTAGTTCAGATTTCATTGAACATGATCTCCTCTGGCTTCTCCCTTGTGTTTACATTTTCACCTGCTTTTTCAGGCTGAAACAATTCTCATGAGTCTTTAGCTAGACTACTTACGTCCAGGAGCAGAAACAGTGGCTGCAGCTCAAACAGCAGGAGTAGAGACATTTCTGGCCTTTTTAAGCTTGGGGATTTGCCCTAACTTTGGTTTTCCTATGTGCAGAGTTTTGCTTAGAGAATATTAATTGATGTAAATAAGCCAGTGATTGACTATTGCAGAAAATTCCTGGTCATGCCTAGTAAGGAGGTAAGTAGCTTCGTTGCGGTTCGAGAGCTGGAAATACAAACCGCATATATTTCTCTATGGATTTTATAGGAGTTAACAGGAAGAGTTTGTAAGAAATGAAGGCCTGTCATTGTTAGAGAGGGAGAAAGGAAAAGACAAGCACACATAAAGAGATTTAACTTCAAAAGAATGCAGCTCAGGAGTTGGCCAGGTTTGCCTGAAGGTAAAAATATTTATTTATGAGGTTGATAAAAGATAATCCAGATCTTCTGTAATGTTTCCTGCTGCAACATGAACAAGGGTACAGTTTGAAAAAGGTTGTGTCTTTGCAATCGTCTTTCTTTTTGTTCAGGTAGACTGGATCAGAACAGCTCTTGCTGAATTTGTGGAGTATGAGTTTACCTAGCTGGCTTTCATTTGTGTGTGTTTTCCCAAGTGGTGAGTGGATAGCAGGTAGTTGTGGGGACACGTCAAAAGGCTTAAAGACTGAAGTATTTTTAACTCACAAGCCTGCCCTTGGGTATTTGGATTTCAGGGAGAGAAGTGCCGGGAAAACACAGGCTTAGAAGGATGCCACTAAATTTGGTATGTGTTACTATTTCAGGTCCTAATTTTTAAATAAGTTGCTCTCTGTGTATCAGGTATAGGGGTGAAAATACACATACAACCTTTGCTCTGAGATTTTCAGTTATAAGAGAGTCCCTGATACTGGTGTGTGTGTGTGTGTGTTATTCAGATGCAGCATGGAAATGTTGTTGGGCTTCAGCCTGGGCAGTTCAGAGAGTTGGAACAGCTCCTGGGAAAAGTGGTCAAGTTGAAAGAAAGTGGGCCCCTTTGGTCTGGTTAATTAAATTCCAGCATTACTTACGTCACCTCTGTTGTGATCTTGTTTTTTGACAGCTGTGTTACTCCTGCATTTTACAGTGTTGCGTCCTTGGAAAAATTGAGAGTAGGGATTGAGTTGTGCATGGAGATGAGGTATTGAATTTTTAAGGCCTCTGCGGTACCATTATTTAGCAAGGTGTACAGAATACAATGTTGCACTGCTGTTATATTTTCTCATTTTCTTTTGTCAGAAATGTTCGCTGCCTATATGCATTGCTTTACTTTTACAATTAAGTTGGTTATCACCTTTTTTGGGAAACACATACATGAAGACCAGGGTAAAGTGAAGTCTGAAAGTCTTACTGCAGAGGCATTCTAAAATTATGTTTAAGAAAAAGGTAGAACACAAAATAAAGATGTTATATAACAGAAGAACAACTACAAACCCTTGTATTTTGTAGGCTTGTAGTATTTGAATAGTTAATTTGTCCTAGTTTTATGAACAAACAAACCACATATAGATATATAGCTTTTATATATTTATGGTTGTATAAATTTATAGTTTATATCTATATATCATTTATAGTTTAGTAAGACCAAGTGCAAGGTGCTGCATCTGGGTTGGGGCATTCCCCAATATCGGTACAAGCTAGGTGATGAACAGATCAAGAACAGGCCTGCTGAGAAGGACTTGGGGGTGCTGGTGGTTGAGAGGCTGGACATTGTTGAGAGGCTGGGCAGCAATGTGCTCTTGCAGCCCAGAAAGCCACATGTGTCCTGGGCTGCATCAAAAACGGCGTGGGCAGCAGGGTGAGGGAGATGATTCACCCCCTCCACCCTGGCAAGATCTCACTTGCAGTGCTGCATACAGCTATGGAGTCCTGAGCACAGGAAGCAAGACCAGAGGAGGCCACGAGGTTCGTTGGAAGGACGGATGGATTTCCTTATCTCCTGTGAGGAAAGGCTGAGAGAATTGGGTTTGTTCAGTCTGGAAATGAGAAAGGAAAAGAGGAGTGACCTAATTGCAACCTTCCAGTACCTGAAGGGAGCCCACAAGAAAGATGGAGAGAGGTTATTTACAAGAACATATAGTGACAGGACAGGCTTTAAACTGAAAGAAGAGAGATTAAGATGAGATATAAAGAATAAATAGAGGGTGGAGAGACACTGGAACAGGCAGTCCAGGGAAGTTGTGGATCCTCCATCCCTCAAAGTGCTTAAGGCCAGGTTGGAGCAACCTGGTCTAGTGAAAGGTGTTTCTGCCCATGGCAGGGGGGTTGGAACTAGATGATGTTTAAGGTCACTTGCAACCCAAACCATTCTATGATATATTCTATCATGATAATTAAAATTAAAAACTCCAGATTAATCTAACAATGATTTCCTACAACTGTGCAAAATAGAAAATAATTTTCTTATGTGCAATATGCATTTTATTGTCACAATTAGAAGCTGCAAATTTAAATATCCAGTCTCCTCCAGGAACAGCTGGATTTTTGTTTAGCCATGAGTTTAATTCTTTCTTATCTGTTTATAAAGGAGAGTGGTATTTTTTTGGTTCTCAAAAAGACAGCTGTCTATTAGAGCAAACTGTCTAGTTGCACGTAAATTGTTTTGACCCACAATCACAATTGTTTCCTTGTGAAGTCTAATAATATTGTATTGATATTTAAATTTATAGCCAAAAATCAGCAGGTTCCAAACTCTTCTGTTTCTCACTTCATTTGTAAACATATAATATGGCTCCAAAAGTTCTAGCATAAATATCAAAAGTAATGTCTGTCAGGCTCACCATCCTACTCGTGATCAATGAGACCTCTGTTTCGGAAGCCATTATTTTGAGAAATTGCTTTAGGGATTTTTCAAACTTGGTAGTGAACCAGACTTTCAGCATTGATGTCCTTTTTCCTAAAACGGTCTCCCGGCCCTGATGTGGACTGGCCCAGCCCTGAGACTGGCTCAGGCTTTGTGCTGCTGACAGAGTTTGCAAAATTCATTCCAAAACAGTTTCTGATTGTGAAATTCAGCTTTTTGAGTTGTTATTTTTGTGAGCCCAGAAAAACCTACCTGAAACAACCTCTGATGAAGTGGAGCCTCTACCTTGAGCAAAAGCCACCAGGCAAAAGAGAACCTGGCTTGGGTGCTCTGACTTTTTAAAGAAACCCTGGCAACCCCCAGCCCTATTTCCAGCCACAGTGCTGGGTCTTAAAGAGACAATAACAATCTTAGGCACAGATAGATATGGAATACAATAAAATTTTGGTTGACCAGGAGAGATACTTTTAAACTTAAAATCTATCTGAGAAGTAGTTTAAGGCTAAGGTTTGTGCTAACACATAAATTTTAACACTTAATTTTCTGTTTGTGGGTTTTGCTGTTCTGGATTTTCTTTTCCTAAATGAAATTTTAAGTACGCTGTACTGGTGTCTCTTTTTCAGAGTGGAAGCTGTACAGTTCACAGCTGGAAGACCCCAAATACTTGGGGCTGTCTAGCATTCCAAGCAAGATGCAGAATAAATTTGATAATTATGTATTAGTGGAAGAAGTACTGGACAGGGTTATCTCTGAATGTACAGAGTGCACATGTGCAAGACCCTTGGGTCAGTAGTCCACTGTCAATGTGTCTGTCCTCTTGTCTGTACTTCTGCCACTATGCTTGGATGGTACTGTGTGATGATGGTACTGGGAGGGCTAAGGGAGGGAGATATGCAAAGGTTTTCCATTGCTTGAAAATTTGACAGTTTTTTTGTACTTACGATTTCTTCAAGGAGAACCAAATCTGCATGCTAGAATGTTTGATTTGGTGTGAGGTATTGTATTTGATCTGGAGCCGTTTGATTTGGCTGAGCTGGAGTTCATTTTCCCTTAGCAGCCCTCACAGTGCTGTGCTTTGCATTTGTAGCTGGAAGGGTGTTGATAACACACCAGTGTGTTTTGTCTACTGCTGAGCAGCACTGGCACAGCATCAGTGCTGTCTCTTTAACATTCTCTCCTCCACTCCTCCCATCAAGTGGGCTGTGAGTGGGCAGTATACTGGGAGGGGACACAACTAGGCTAAAATAGCTGACCCAAATTAACCAAAGGGATATTCCATACCATATGATGTCAGCTCAGATATAAAAGCTAAGGGAGGGAGGAGGAACGGGAAGCATTTGTTATTTTACAGTGTTTGCCTTGTGGAGCATCCGCTCTGTGTGCTGAAGTCCTGCTTTCTGGGAAGTGGCTGAATATTACTCTGCTGGGAAGTAAAGATCAATTTTTTTTTCCCTTTGCTTAAGTGCGTGCTAACTTTCACTTTTTTCTTGCTTTGGTAAACTGTCTTTTTTCAACCTACTAGTTGTTTTCCATCCTATTTTTCTCTCTGGTTGTCCTGCTGGGAAGGGAAGTGATAGAGTGGCTTGGTGGGCACCTGGCATAAGAGCCAAGGTCAGCCCACTACAGTATTTAGGCTGACTAGCATGTTTACAGCACAGAGCCTAGTTTTGAGTAACAGAACAGTCAGACAGGAAGACTTTGTAATAGCTCAAGTGTACTAGTTCTGTATTTACTTCACTGCATTCCAGTTCAGCCCTGTAACTTCTTCAAGTCTATGTTGTGTCAGGATATACAACTGTTCCAATCAAAGCAGGGTTTTTACTGTTTTTAGTTTTTAAACTCAGAACTAAGCATACAATAAAAAAACTCATCTAATAGTTACTCCTAGTTCTGGTTGGGTTTTTTGTTTTTAAAATTGTGCAATTTATTGTGGAAACTGTATCAAATACTTAACATGAAACACCAAGTATGCTTCATTGTCCTAGAAGGTAGTGAGAACTTAGGAGAAATCACAGCATGAAAGAGCCTGAGAAACTGTCTGTTGGCTGTATTTTTGATACCTATTTTTTCATAAATATTATTTTTAAGTGTCTGTATACTGACATTCAACCTCATGCATAGCAGCCCTTTTCACCACGGAATTTACACATCAAACTTGATCCACAGAGAAATTTTATAGCAGGGAGAGTTGCTTTCCCTCTTGCTCAGTCTGATAACTTTTTCTGAAAAGGAGTATTTTGGTGTTTTGCATGTGCCGTTTTTAAAATCAACATCAGACAAATAATAGTTCCTAGTCCTTAGAAAGTAAAAGACTGTCCTTTAGTTTAGGTAAAATCTATTAAAACTATCATATAACCTTTAGTATGTAAGTATATTAATTGATGGAACCTTGTCCATGTGATCCATAATGAAAACTTTTTCCAACCAGACCACTTTTCTTGCCATTATAAAAACGAATTAATTCATTACCATTGTGAGTACAATTTCTGCATAATGCTTTTTCTAAATGGGTATTGCCTAGAAAAGTTTTGTAGTTTGGAAGTTCAGGATCATGATGCCATTTTACATATATTTTGAAAATGTATGGTAGAGTTGATGTTGAAATGCATTGGGCTCTCTGTGGGGCTTTTGATTCTGGAACTACAACAGATGTAGCTGATGGTTACCTTTGAGAAAAGTCTGCCTGTTCCTAAATTGTAATGGTTTAATTTTCTTATTTGCAAACCATTCTCAGACTATGGGTAGGAAAAGTTTTTCAGAAACATCTGCTTAATATAAATATTAGTGTAAATGAACGTTAAATCCTTTGAAAGTAGAACTACTTACTTTACTTTCTTGGCTTTACAGACACTAGACATATTTATTCCTAAAACTTTTCTTAAGAAATAGAATTGTGCTTGTTTTCAGCACTGGATAAAAATTCGGTAGCCATACTTTAACCTCATGTTGGCCCAACCTGTGTGATGTGTTAGGTGTGATGTGTTACATAGGAATAGGACAAATATAGTTACTTCTGCAGAGGTTTCCACTTAAGTTCATTAGTCCTTTTTTGAAACATAAACATGACATGCATACCAGATCCTCCACATATGTAGAAATGTCATACTCTTAATATTTACTCATGCATTCCTTTGTGAAGAGACTTTACGTATATTCCAAGGACTGCAGCTCTGATTAAAAGCTTGTCTTTTCCTTGCACCACCAAGAAAAGGAGAAAATGATTCTTTGTAGTATAGTTAGACCATCAAGTAAAAATGGATGAAGTAGTAATTACAGAATATATATATTAAGGGCAAGTACTGCCGATAGGTTTCTACCATTCTCGCTCTGAATGGATTGTATAGTAGGTATCTCTCAAATTTCTAGTGCTGTAATAGTGGGATTCTTTAAATTAGTATGAAGAGTTTGTGGAGCCATAAACATGTATTCAAAACAGCATAAAAAGAGAGGATTTGATCTTGAGCTACAAATGGCATATTGTATTTCCATCAAGAAAAGTGTTGTAAAATTAAAGAAGATAATGTCATTGGTATTTGCTGTAGTTATAGAGTTGATTTAGTTTTGCAGAAACAGTACTGTTAGTGTTAACAATACTTGTGGCATGACACTAGTCAAAGCCCTTATATGATGCCTTGTCCTTATCTCTCCCTTTCCTTTTTACTTGTATCTCCACAGTGCTGCATACCCAAGGTCCCGTTGATGGTAGTTTGTATGCAAAAGTGAGAAAGAAGAGCTCTTCAGACAGCAACATCCCTGGTGTTGCACAGGTTGTTCATGTTACAGGCAGTCCTGATCACAGTGATCACACCCTGTCTGTCAGTAGTGATTCAGGACACTCCACAGCTTCCATCAGGACAGACAAGACTGAGGTACGCGTTGTCCCAGGAGTCGAACAGGGTCTTAGCCCACAAGAGAAGGCAGAACTGGACATACTACTTAGTGGCTTTGGTCTGGATGATTCTGTTAGCACCACCAAGGATATGACTGATGAGCAAAGCAAGTCCAGTGCCACTCACCACATAGTGCCAGCTCAAGTTCACATGAGTGAAGTCACCAAAATGAAGGACAGGGAGACTGATATTCTGGATGATGAAATACCTATTCACAGTGTGGACAGCATTGGGACTTTGTCTTCCTCAGAAGGGCAGCACTCCACCCACCCAGGGAACTTTAGTTGCCACAAGAGCAGTCAGAACTCCCTTCTTTCAGATGGCTTTGGAAGTAATGCTGGGGAAGAGCATCACAATGCTTTTGCTGCAGACCTGGGAATTGGTGTGGATTCCCGCTATGAGAGATCATTTGGAAGCACTGAGCCAAAGTCAACTGAGCAATTGCAACAGAATCCTTCTGTCTCACCTCATCCACAAGCCTACAGCCCAAGTAACTACTCTACTCAGACCTGGGTACGCCAGCAGCAGATGGTCACTGCTCACCAATATGGTTTTGCCACAGAGAATGGAATTAGGGTTGGCATTCATAGCACTGTGGAGAATTTGGGCAGTGTCCAGAGCCAGTCCCAAGTCCCAGGTGCCCCAACACGTGGCTCTAGCAGCAGAGATGCTGTGCAGAGAGGGCTAGGAAGCATGCTGGGTGCTGCAGAAGCTGAAGAGCATGCAAGTGCTGACAGTTTTAAGTCAAGGCCAATGCCTCAGAGGAACACAAATGGTCTGGGTCTAGGACAAAATGCTGGGGACTTGCCAGCTTCTCCAACTTTGGATATTGATCAGTCCATTGAACAATTGAACAGGCTGATCTTGGAGTTAGACCCTACATTTGAACCTATCCCAACCTGCATTAACACTCTCACCAGTGACAGAAATCACGTAAATGGCTTTACCAGCCTTGATGCACACATGGAAGAGCTTAACAGTAGTTCTGGCTTCCATGACAAATTAGAGGTCACAAACAGGAATCCTTCCCAGCATGGTAAGCTGTAATACTTTCTGAAAATGATGCTCTTTCTAGCACCTGTGCGTTCATTACATGGTACAGCAGGACCCTCAGATCATGACTTAAAACTTTGACAATGATTATCAAGGGATTATTTCTGATGCCTTCTTTACATAATCAAGATATGGAATCAAATTGATGTAAGATAAGTGAGTTTTGCAGGTACTTGCCTTTTTGCTTGAAAAAAGTACTGTTCAGCAAGTTCTTACCTGTTATGGATAATCTGTTGGGATTTTTTTTCTGCTGTGAGTTAAAGTTATAAGAGACCAGAATTTGTACATTGAGACATTTTTAGATGGCACTGGTGGTGTATGTTTTTAACATTACTTTTTTTTATTATTTCCATTTGAAGTAGGAGAAAAAGTTCCAACCATTTTATCTTCAAGTTTAGTGTAATGATGCTGGCATTAAATTTCTATGCAATGTTTTCACAAATAATGCCAATATCTGCCAGTAAAATATTACACTATTTTGGAAAGTTTTCTGTATAAAAATTTACAAGTCACAGTGCTTGTTTGTTATCTATGACTCTGAAATTATTGCAGCTGGTGGAATTAAATACACAACATTTGCTGACTATGTTGCCTAAGTAATGCTACTAGAACTAGCAGCTTTGCAAAAGGATGAGTAGTCTGCCTCTGGCTAAGTCCACTAAACCTATTATTAATGGTCTACCTAAAATTTATGACAAATACGCTCTTTCTGGTCTTCCTGTCATGTTTGAAAATTTTATGTGTTCTAATTGCTCTGGCAAAACACATGCCCTTACCTTCCTTTCTCCCCTTCCATCTTCTTCCTCTTCTTGTCTCCAGTCATAGTGCAATGAAAGATTTGCTTGTGTCTCCAGGATTTGATTCAGTATTATCCAACATGACAGAAGATGTGCCCACAGCCTCACTGGACACAAATGAGCTGCTTCAGCTCAAGCCCAGAAGGATATGCTAAACCATTCAATGATGAATGTGCCTAACTAGTGTGTGGTGTCTGTTCATGGGCAGGCCTTTGTGATCAAGGATGGTGATTTTTTTAGAGAAGGTGAAATCACAGTTCTGTGTTTAGAGGGGTCACTGAAGACTGAAGAAGTCCAAAAATCCAAGATGAATATATGTGAGATGCTTTGCTGCTTATTTTTAATACACAATATGTATTTTGTGGCATTAGTTCGTAATTCTCTTGAATCTTTCCAAATTATTAGCTGATGGACAAATTGAGATTTTTTGCAGCAGGAAAGAACTCTACTATATACGGTAAATTTAGTGAAGGGGATAAAGAGATCATTTCGAATAAGGCACCTTTTACAGTTCTGTATTTAAATATATGAAGCTAAAAAGAGATACTTGACATTTTCTCACAGATTCTGGTCATCTACCAAAGGAAGTAGGAGTTGCTGTACTTTCCCTTCCATTTTTAACATCAGGTAAATAAAGGCCAGTGGAAATAATTGTACTTGGGGAATGATCTGGAAGAGGATTTGTTTTAAAGAATTAAATTACGGAATTTCTGTATTTAAGGGAATCAAATATAAATATATAGACAGCATTTAAAATCCTGGATATTTGAGGGGAGGTATCAGGGCATAGTAATGAGAGAGAGTGTACTAGTTTGAAAGCAAACCAGTGAGAGATTCCAAGTCAGAGCTACAATTCAACTGGAAAATGAAAATAAATGCAATAGTACAGAAACACTGACAGGGTCAGAGTACAACCTGACATCCTGGTGGTCAGGGTGGTGGTATCAATCTGATCAAATGATGGCTGCAATCCTGTTGAAGTGATAGATGTGGTTCTGTTGAAGCGGTAGTCCTGTAGAAGGGTCTGGTCTCCCTTTGAAGGTCCAGTGGTGGTTATGTAGCTCTTGTCCTCTGGGAATCCAGTAGATAAGGCTGCCTGTGGTGTTCCAAACCTCAGATTATATCCAGGTAGGAATGCTTGGTTCCCCGCCCTGGGTGGAGCATCTCACAATGGGATGGTGTAATTTTATGAGTCAGGCAGTGAGACTTGATGGCCCATTAGCAGAAGACATCCCCTGGAGGGAGTTATCAGGGATGTGTCATGGAAGAGATAAAGAACACTGCTGCACCTGGTTTTTAACAGTTTATGAAGATGGTGATAGAATACATACTTTTGGTTACATTTTACATTGTAACCTAAGAGAGGGAGGAAGGACTTTAGTAGTCAGGAACATAAGAATAGCTCTTAATTAAACAAGATTGAAAAAATAATTTGTATAGCTTTAGAACAATAATAATTTTTAAAGTTTGCCTTTATGTGAAGCGCTAAAATGTTCCATTTCTGACTTCTGCAAGTAACATTCAATTTATACTAGCAAGAGCTTGATTTTAAAATTACTCAGGGTTCCAGAGGTAAAACAACACATATATGTGGCATGCTGCCACCTCTGCTTGAGACTAGGAGGTCACTAGCACATACTGATTTTTTAAGTGCTGTAGGATTTATTTATTTACATATCCGGACTTGCCACACTGAAATATACAGAATCATACATTTATTCATGCATGGTGTGCACAAACCAGCATGGGGAAAAAGCAATTGAACTGAGTGAATATTAAGTATGAGGAACACTGGAGTGTTTTTCCCTAAATACACCACTGATTTGAATCACTGAATTGAGAACTGGCTGCATGTCAGGTTTGAGAGGGTTGTGGTCAGTGGCACAGTCTAGTTGGATGCCTGCAGCTCAGGGGTCTAAGTCCAGTCTTGTTTAACTTACTAATCACTTAGATGAAGGGGTAGAGTGCCTCCTTAGCAGGTTTGCTGATGCATAAACTGGGAGGAGTGGCCATACTCCAGAATGTGTTGAATGGCGTTTATTTATACCTTGGAGTAGACTTGTAGAATTTCACAGAATTAGGATAAGCACAGGAACATCCAAGGCACTTAATTATTTGTTGAAACTACTGCAGCACAGGAGCTGTAATTGATAGCACAAATAAATGCTGGCTGCTGTGGGGATTAAGAAATAGCCATTAATAATGGATAACCAAAACAACAGTTGCTCACAATGGCTGATCTTACAGAGTCAGGTTTTAGAGGGAGCTCTATACTCTGTGACTTAAGCAGTCCTTGACCTAACAAGTATATTAATGGAATGAATTGGCCTGTGATAAAGAGAGTTGGCAGATCAGGACTGAATGGTCTAAGTGAGGTTGATTGGACGAATGAGAGATTCTGTGTGAGCAGGAGCGAACAGTGCTGGAGGTGAATGGGATCAATGTGATGCATGGTGTGTGTGCATCTAACTTGAGGGTTATGTTACAGGAGGATGGTGGAATTATCTGGTTTGCTGCATGAGTGTGCAGAAAATATATGCCTTAAAAGGCATGCACATGTTTCCAGTGCCCTGCAAAGCTGGAAGACTGTGCGTAAGAATGAAAGGTGTGTGTGTGAGCTGGGATGTACATTATGGTACATTCTTGCTTCTGTTTGCTCATATGATTCTGCACTGATTGACAGATAGGTAGCTACCACTCCTTTCATGCTTCTTCCTAGATGTTTTTATACACATGTATCCTTAGCATAGGTCAACATGGCACAAACTACTGACTGCCCATGCACAGAGTTCTGGGTTCTGTCTGAAATGATGTCTTGGGTTAAGTGCTTAGCGTTTTTGGATCACTGAATTTCTTTTTGCTAGGACGTATCTTTATGAACCATGTAGAACAATGGCTGATGACCTCTTCTCTCCTTCAGTGTTACATGTTGCTTATTAGAGGTGAATCACTGCACTGTTTATTATGATTTTTCCAATTTTTATCTTTTACATGAACTGAGTTATGGAGAGATGAGTTTCTGGTAGTAAATGAAGCTGCCATTTAGTAATAACACAGTGCTGCAGTAATGCTTAATTTTAAATGACAGAAATTTTGTAGCATGAAGAAATTTTGATGTGTACATAAGCTTTTCTCTGCAGCCTTATATTCCCTATTTACTTCACTCTCTGTATATTCTTTTATGCCTAATAACACACGACCTCAGTCTACTGCTAAAGATATTTGTAAGACTTATTTTCTCGAATCAGCCATCTTTTACCCCCAGGGTTATGCTTATTCATAAAGAAGGAAAGCTAAATCAATGTGTTGCTTCCACCTACAAACCTGTAAAGCAAGAATCTGTTAATAAATGTAGAGAACAGAAAGGTTTTTACCCATTTTCATTATAACCTACCATCATTGTCATCCATGTCTCATCTGTGCGCCCCACCTTTTCACTGCTAAAATGTTACAATTTGCATCTTTAGAAAAATATTAGATGCAGGTGAGGAATTATGTGCTCAAGCTAAGGCAGAACACAGAAACACATGCATTCAATATCTAGGGCAGCCTATTTCAATTACTGTGACCAAGAAATGCATTTCTATCTAAATTTGCCAGCATGAGGAAGAGAGGGGCTGTGTTTTCCATAAGGTTGAAATTATATTGCTGCTCTCAGGTAATTCTAATTCTTCATGCATAAATTATGGTGTTTGAAGTTATCATCTCAAAACTTCCCTAGGCTACCTACTGTAGGAACAACACAGATACACAATTCATACAGCCTTATATTTCGCTTGGAGTTTATATAGTTTATCAGCTCAACACAGCACTGAGCATTAAACAAAGCCTCCCTCTCTCAAAAAAATAATGCTAAATGAATAAAACTGAGGTGGCTTAGCATCCGATTACATGTCTGAAATACCTTCAGAGATCTTTCCTCTACCAGAAATAAACCTTCGGAGATGGTCCAAGATACAGTATCATAAATCATACTGCAGTGTCTCTGCAGACAAAGGAGAGGGGAAGAAATCCTTTTTGCATACCTTATTTGTTGGTGATTGAAACACAGACCCAGTCTGGCAGGGAAACTGAATCATTTATTTAAAGAGACAAGCCAGTTTTATAGACTTTTCGAAGGCACATTATTTCCTTACATGGTAACCTTCACTACACAACTTATCACACACTGTCACATCAGCAGCACACCCCCTGAATCTCTCTGTATTGGGTGACCAGGCACTGCTCACCTGTCCGTCAGCTGCTGGCAGGCTCCTCCCCCCAGGGTCCGGCAGAGACAAGCCTCTCTGTGCCACCATGTTCTCCTTTGTGCTGTCATGTGCTTCTTTGTCCTGTCACGGCATTTTGCAGGCACATCCCACAGTCCACAGTGCAATTCCATCCTATCGCTTCCCATAATTCCCTCTTTTTTGTTTTATACAAACGAGAATCATGAAACAAAACACTTCTAACATTAGAACATGTTTGGCTCACTGCTTGAACTGAATAAGCTCCGTTCCTCACAAAAGCAGCATCTTTCATATGAACAGGAGAATAGATGAAAACACTCAATAACTGGTCTTATGTATGAGAACTTTGAGAAACAACATAAAGTTGTCTAAAACCTCTACCATCATCCAGAGTCTGCAATTGCTGGAGGGTCTCATTTCATAGTGAAGACTTGGAGAGTCTTTCCTGGGGAAGACTTCTAAGTTTACCTTGAAAGAGGGTCCAGCTTTTATAAGATCAAATCAGCAAGTCAAAGTGACTTGATTAAATTTTTAGGGTAGAAACACCTGGGTTTGATGGTACAATCCCCAGTCAGCCAGGGCTAGGGCTTGGCTAGAGCTTCAAGCTTTGACTGAAAGGGTTTTTCTAAAATACCTACAAAATTGCTTAAAAACTTTATTAATATCCGTTAGGAACATAACTTCAAAAGAGCTTGTCTTCCCCATGAACAGGGGTACAGATTAAAACACTTAATAACTAGTAACAATACATATCCTTCCCATGAATGGAGACAGTGATTAAACAGACAGAACCTTCACAAAAAGCAATCAGAACAATGAAGGGGGTCACCCAGCCTGCAGCCGCTCCTGCACAAGGCGGTGCAAATGCTGCAGCCTCCCCCGAGGAAGGGGCTACTCCTCCCCCCCGATCCTTTTTCCAGCACAGCATCGGCTCATGAGGGTCCGCAGAAGACAGGACCCTGGCTGCTGCAGGAGCGGTGTGCCAGTGGCACGGTTTGGGCGGCCGCGCTGGGGTGGCTCACAGGGCTCTGCCGGCACACAAGATGGCAGCTGCGCCTCCCCGGGCAAATCCTGCCGTGTGCGGGGAGCAGGGATGTCGCGCTGCCTTTGCCAGCGTGCCGAGCTCTCTGGCTCGTCTCTTCACTTCCACATGCAGAGAGCTGCGCTTGCCCTGCCAGATCCACTGTGTTGCTGGCGTGGTGTCTGTCGCTGCCCCCTGGCTCTGCCATGTGCTTGCTGCTGTGCTTTCACCAGCGCCGCCCGCTCGCTGCTGTCGCTATGGCACCGCGCCCCCGTGGCCACGCAGGCTCTCCCGCTGCTGCGTCTGCTGCCACTGCTACTCTCTTGCAGAGGGCAAACTGAGAGGGAGCACGCTACTATGAAGGGCTTTCTTGGCTCCAGCCACTCACCACGGCACAGCTCCAGCTGGTGCCACATGGCGTGGGGCGGCGTGAGCTCTTCTACGATACTGTCCAGCTCCCTCCAGGATCAAACGGGTCGAGGGACGAGGGGCTATCTTCTGGTTCTCCTCCCACAGCCCTGACAGACTTACGGTCATTCACTGGTGGCACAGAAGGGGTCAGCACCACTGCCGCGGTGGCACAGGCATCTTTCTTTGTGCAGTCTCTGGGTGCTGCATGTGCCATGAGCACCTCGCACACACTCCTCTACGGATCTTTTAAAGTGTCCCATGTCAAAATCAAAAACTTTGGTATTATCTAAAGTTGAGTGACAGTCTTTTGCCCAGAACAAGAGTCTGTTCAAATCTGAAAATTCAACTTTTTTGCCACGTTTCGTCTCTGCGACGTTCTGTTCCTGGGATACACCATCCCCCATTCTTGGTTGCTACTCTTTGTCTTGCAGAGAAGTAAATTCTTTTCAGCCTCTACGTCTTCTGTGGCTCACCTACAACTCTGCAGGGATTGATTGCTGGCCAGCTTTTCCTGCTTCTTTCAGCAGCACTTCAAGTTCTACGGAGCTCACCAACAGACACACAGCTAGGCGTTTCATACGTTCTCCTCACACGGGGCGCCATTTGTTGCTGATTGAAACACAGACCCAGTCTGGCAGGGAAACTGAATCGTTTATTTAAAGAGACAAGCCAGTTCTATACACTTTTCCAGGGCATATTATTTCCTTACATGGTAACCTTCACTACACGACTTATCACACACTGTCACGTCAGCAGCACACCCCCTGAATCTCTCTGTATTGGGTGACCAGGCACTGCTCACCTGTCCGTCAGCCCCGGCAGGCTCCTCCCCCCAGGGTCCAGTGGAGACAAGCCTCTCCGTGCTGCCATGTTCTCCTTTGTGCTGTCATGTGCTTCTTTGTCCTGTCATGGCATTCTGCAGGCACATCCCACAGCCCGCAGTGCAATTCCATCCTATCTCTTCCCATACTTATTAAATCGTATTTTTTTAAAAGCATTAAACTGTTACAGATGTTCCCATTTACTGTGCTGTTCTGTGGGTAAGCACAGTCCCTCTGAAATAAGTTTTGAAGTGAGAGAAAAATGAAGCTTGTCCAACTTGTCACCTTCCTTATTTGTATGTACAATACACTACAAAACCTGTTGTAGTTTCCGTTGGACAGGAACATTTTGGTGCCTGACTTGGGAGTTAATTTTACAGTGGTTAACAGTAAATTTGAGTTTTTAGCTAAATTAAAGGTAAAAATTTAAGTTCTAAATTATAATTGGAGTTTTAACTAGATTCAATTTTTAAACTTAATTAAACAAATAGTTAATTTTTAAGCTACAATCAAAAATTGAATTTTGGTTACACTTAGCAACACAGTAATTTTTAATTTATGTCGTGTACTTACTCCACAAATTTTTATCAGTCCTGTAATTTTCATCATGTGGGCCCGAGTGTACCATCATTATGAACTCTCTCTAAGGGTTTGGAGATACCAGTTTGGATTTTGCACCAGGCTTCCTCCCCATTCTTAGCATAATGTAAATGGGCTATGAAACTAAGGTGATAGACCTGCAGAGCTGCTGTGCCCTATGTGTACTGGTCTGCTTGAATTTGAGGTAGAGTTTAGACCTTTTCATTTGCTTGTTAGACTAATTGGTTATAAGGAGTTAACACTCCTAGTCTACTAGCTGTTAAAAACTGGGGTAAAAACAGTAGTTTTCTTGTTAATCATTGCTAATTATTGGGAATTTTTTCAAGAATAAAGGGGTTTTCTGACTTTAGCAGCACTTTGTGTTACATTTTAGAAAGGTTAAGGCATTGAATGTATCATGGGCACAGCATAGTTGGCTTTTGGTCTAATTAATCCCTTTGAAACAGTGTTCCTATAGCTCTGGGAATCTGAAAGTTTGAGCATATCAAGATCCTCGTTTAGTACTTGCATCACAAAACCACCAAGGTCGTGGGTTCAGTCCCCATACACTTAAGATTTGAACTCAGTGATCCTGGTGGGTCTCTTTCAACTTAGAATATTCTGTGATTTTGTTTCAACTGGATATATATTTGCTTATGCTTTTTCCACCACAGCAATGTCAAGCTCAAGTTTTGTCTCGCTGTCTTTGAAGATATTTCTTCTTTAAGTATGTAATAGTGATTGTAAATCTGATTCTAAATTCTTAAAATAGATTTGCTATGATTTAAGCATAAAGCTGTCTTGAAAGCTTGATCAGTACATGCCTCCTTTAAAAATCTTAAACTTTGTAGAAGATAAATGGTGGCAGAGAAGGAGATCACTTTTGGTTTGGATAATGTTGTTGGTAACATTTTTTAGTATGTGGGATAGTCCCTGAAGGCTCCTCTGTTAGAAGTGAACTTATGGACTTGTTTTTAACTTGTTGCATTCTTAAGCCTAATGTTGATTGAATCCCCTTGTTTCACAGTAATTGATAGGTCTTTTTAAACTGCTGTTTAGGCATTGGCATCTGGAATTTCTGCAATGCAAACACAGTTCTCCCCAGAGTGTTATTTCAGCCTTCATGACTTCTGCTGAGGTCTGTGAAAGGGGCACTGGAAAAACAGCTTTGTGGAAATTTTCACTGTACCTTTCACAACAAAGCCCTGCATTTTATTGTTCTGTGGGTAGAACTGGTAGAGAGCTTCTTACGTCATGGTAGCTTTCCACACCAGTTGGAGCTGTGGTAAGAAGCTCACCTGAAGTGAGCTTAGTCTTTTTTTCTCTGTGTGCAACATGTTTGTACACAGTCATGATTTCCAGCTTGTCTATCTGCAGAGTCTGTTAAGTTGTATTGATTGGTTAAGCATACATCCTACTAAGTTTTACTTTTGTTTCTTCAAACAATATGTAATTTTCTTAAACCACTTATAAGCTTGTCAGATTTTCTTGAATGTATAGATGGTTTTTTTTGTCTCTTGTGAAAGGGTTAGAATTGAAATGAATTGCATATTCCAAAAATCCTGCTAGGCAATAAATGAAGTTAAGTGAGAAGCTGCCTGTGAAATAATATAGTTAAATATTGCTTAAGCTCTATCCAGAGAAAATGATCTTAACTGTCGCTCAGGTATTGATTATAGAAATTCAAGTGGTTAAAATCAGTTTTACAAGTTCAGACATTTATATTTCAGTGCTATAACAAGGAATCATGTTTGCAACCAGCTGGATAATTTCAGCAGAGAATTTTTAAAATAAATGTCTTGTAAAAACTGAATAATCAATTTCTTTCCTTTTGATGGCAGCAATTCTTTCTTTCTAGACTTTCAGTACTTTTTAAGGTCAGTGTGAAATTCCAGGTAATAGGGTCAAAGCTTGATAGCACCTTTTGAATTAGAAAAACAAAACGTCACCTATACACAAGCTTTGATCAGTCATTTAGTTAGAAAACTATGAATAAAGTCTAGCAATCTAACACATTTTCTTAAAATTTTGAAGCTGATGTGTATATATTTGCTAATTTCCAAAACATACTGTAAATGGAAATGTGCTTTGTCTTACATTTAAATATGAAAAATCTACGGTTAATGACTCCAGTTTTAAGTTAATTCCTGGTGATTTGCTACCATGTGGCATTGTCTAAACTGCTCTGTCATTGATTGAAGGAAGTATTGCCAAATAAACCTGCTTTATAAGCTGTATTTAGTGTTGGTGTGGCCGCAAGCACACTGTTGTGTGCAGCTCTGGGCCCTACCATTTAAAAAGGGTGTGAAGATGCTTGAATGTGTCCAGAGACAGGGCTGGAAGGCATGTCCTGTGTGGAGTGGCTGAGGACACTGGGTTTTTCTAGTTTGGAGAAAAGGAAGCTGAGGGGTGACACCATCTCCCCACGTCATTCAAGCAGTTTAAATGAGTTTATTTGTAGGGGTTTTAAAATATTTTCTGTAGTATATTGCTTTGTTTAAAAAGCAAAAAAACCCCCGCCTCTCTATCAAGAAAAACAACACAGAAGTATGGAAGGACCGTTGGGTGGCCTCCAGTAGTATTCAGATCATTAAAACTGTACCTCTGCATGCTCAAAGTCATGTGATTTTATAGAGTAGCAAACAAAAAGATGCTGAAACTTTCATATTTCTTTTGAACTTTATTTTTTAATTATCTGTCGTAATGCGTTACCAGTTTGACTGTAGTTTGCACGGTTGTCTGTGATACAAACTAGGTAGAATTTAATAGAAGGTCTTCAATGGACAATGCTTGGCTTTGGAAAAGACTGATAGTTCTGTTGTACAAATGATAAGGACTTCCATGATGGGTAGAAGGGCTATCAGCCCAGTTTCTCTTTCTACCTCCACAAGAAAAGTTCTTCACAGAGAGTTCTACCATGTATGCTGTGCTTGCCCTGATCTCAAGTAAAGCTGGTTTTGAGGCTAGCCCACAAGCCAGGTGAATCAAGTAGAAACATATAAGCAGCCTCTTGCTAGTTGCCATGGTAGCTGAAGGTAAACGTGGACTTTTTTTATGGTGTACCTCATGTACTCAGTAAATAAAAGCGTGTCTAACACATGGAGAGTCAACATTATTGTGTTTGAAGTTTAGCCGGGGCAACTGCTACTATACGAGATATAGCACTGTTATTGACAAGCCACTGGAGGAGACAAGATTTTAAGCTTAGTGTTGTTTTCTTTCTAATAGTTATAAATACCTCTCAATAGTAGTTGAGGAAAGCTAAGGAGTTAAAGAAACCAAACAATGATTAACCTTTAACCACTGGCCATGCTTCTATTAGCTGTAGCTTTTGCATGGTGATAACCATCTGACAAGACAAGTGCCTGATGTTGTTCTGATGCCAGTCTGTTGGAATGTTATTATTTGTTCATTGGGGAAAACAAAATTACTTTCATAGGGGAAAAATTACTTTTCACATGGGAAAAGAGAAAGGAGAGTATACAAAATACTTTCAAAGAAATAAATATATGCTCCTGGCATATTTATGAAGCTCTGCCAAAACTCTAAGCTAAATTATAGGAACAAAAATGGATTTTGTAACTTCTAGGAATTCTTGGCAACTGACACATTACACTGTAAAAGGTAAATTAATAAGTCTAAAACATCTCTTACATTAAATGAAGCGGCTTTGAAGTACATTTTTGAAACTAATGAACTAAGTAGAAGTAACTTTTGCTCACTCCTTCACCTAATTTTAATCTCTAAGATTTGAGTTATTTGTTTTAAGCTTTATTGAAGTATATCAGCTCAACTTCTCCTCTCTGTTGTCCAGCATCTGCTGGTAATTTGGTATGTAAAGCACTTCCAGTCTGTTTAAGAAAAATGTCCATTTTCCCTGAGAGACCTGTTTGTAGCTTTCTGAGGACTACATTAACTTTGTAGAAATTACCAGCTTCATGAGTGTATGAATATTATTGATGATGAAGTCCTCTCATTAGTGTGACAAGCAAAATTGCATTAAATTTTAAAGGTCGCTTTTGACCCATCCAAAAGATAAATATTCGCTATCATAAAGTAGTCTACAAGGCCATGTTAACTAAGAGAAATATTCTGAAATAAATTGTCTATACCTTCATAACTTGGTTACAAGTGAAGTGAAACTCTCGTGTGCTGTTCCTGGCTCCCACTGCCTCCTGTGGAGAAGTGGTGGGACTTGGGAGTGTCTGGTCTCAGATGATCTGAGATTCTGCAGTGATTCCCACTAGTTTTTCTTTACAGAAGTTAAAAATAAAAAAAGAAATCCAATGAAAACAGTTGATAAATGCTGGAATAGTATGAACTCAGTCTACATTCCTAAGTGTCTCCAATTTCAGTAGAATTCACCGTGACTTTTTAGTATCATGTAAGAGGTTTGGAAGATATTTGTGATTTTCATGAACTTTTCTGGCTTCAAAGGTCTTGAGTGATGCATCTAGTTTGCTCACAGTGTCTTCAGCAGATACTCTTTCCAGAAATGAGAGACCACACATAAAGATTTAAGTCAAGGGAAAAAGAGTTAAATATGGATGCTTAAAAAGTATTTTAGTTTTCAGAGTTGTACCATAAAAACAGAATCTCAGTTGTGACTTTTTCAAAATGTGCTAGGTTTATAAGTATTGACTTGATAAAATTAATAATTGGCTGTATTTGGACCCTGAAATTTAACCCTATTGGTGGAATTTTCAAAAATTACTGACAGGGTTTTACTTATGTATTTATTTGCTTCAATAGTAGTTATTATCACACTGGCTTTGATGCTGGCAGAGATGGATTTTTTGGAAGTGTCCAATTCTGTAGTTTAACAAGAGATTTATTAATATTTTTAGGATAAGCCACTAACTGCCAGCAAGTTACTCAGGTTGATATATACATATGTGAATACAGAATCACTTAAGTACCATAGATTGTAGTCTAAAATCCCTGTCTCTGTTTCAAGCTTGAATAAAAACTGTTCTCCTATACAGAAACGTATTTGTGCATTGATGCTCTATAATTGTGTGGTGTAATCAGCGTGAAAATGTCTATAACACAGGCTCTTATGCTGCATGCCAGATTTTACACCTTAGCTTCTATCAGCTACATCAGATTAGGAAATTTATGTGTGTGTAAGGTGTATGCTATCATCTTTACCCAAGTTGCTGATCCAGCCTTCCTGCTGGTTTAGATGAAGGACACACTTTGGACTCCTAGTGTTATGGCTTCACTATCAGGGTGTGTAGATGTGCTTCAACAACACATACATTTGGAAATGATTGTAAAGGTTTAAATGACACCAAGCAATTAAAGTAAGTTCTTGTGGAAATACTCAGCTCTTTTAAGAGAAATAGCTAATCCTCAAAGATCATTTTGCATATATAGACCATAGAAGCTCTCAGAGGAATATTTGAAAAGTTGCTATGCATGTGATTGTGACTATTCAGTAAGTTCTATGGATCCTTACTGTTGACTTAAGAAGAGTAGCAAAAGCAATTGTTGCAGGAGTAATCTGGAAGCGCCTGCTGTTTGAAGTGAATGACCGTGTATAAAATCCTGCTAATCATAACTGCATCTAGTGACATGCCCTTAATAACATCTTTGGAAACAAATGCTGCTTTATATCCTTAAATATACTGGATCATTCTGCTGGTTTAGCTTTGTCTTCTGTGCTGTTCCTCAAAAAGATTGTAGCTTCTGTGTGTGTAGCGTGATTGCTTTGTGTGTCACAAAAGCTGTACAGTGAACTGAGTTTATAAGGGCCAGGGTCTGTTTTAGCTAAAAATAAACTGTTTGGGCCGGGTGGAGGGGGGAATGCAGTCCTGGACAGCAGCAATGGTTTTTCTGACAAGAACCACTGACTGTGTCAGAAATGGCAAGAGAGGCTTCCCATTGGAGTGCCCATAGCGGACCCTGCTGGCTTGCTCTTCCGATGGCAGTGGGGCTGATCGCTTCAAAGATGAGCATCAGAAGAAACATGCTGCTTGACTGACTCCTCTAGAACAAAGGGGACTGCGAATATTTTCCAACTGGTGTCAGCAAAGCTAACTACAAGTGATATCTTTTCCCCACCTATGTGGTTTTGTAAAACAGTTTGAATATTCTTGATTATAATCACTGCAGACACAATAGTGAAGTTTGTTTTAACAGTTCTAACTGAAAGAAAAAGGTTTCTTAATCAGCTTGCCTGTTTGTTTTCAGCAACAGGTATGCAAGATGATGATGCAACAGGGAAAAGGCTCAGAAAGTTAAGTGTTGGGCAGTATGACAACGATGTTCCTGGAGAGCCATCATATAACAGGTGTGGATGGATAAAGTCTCCTGCTACTCACCATGCTGTAATTTCAGGATCACCGGTTGCTGTAGGGAAAACCAAGGAGGTAAACAATCAAGAATTTTTCACTAAATACTGAAGCAAGTGGCCAGTAGGAAGTCTTATGTTCTGTGTCCAAAATTAATGTGAAGCAACTGGGCAGTTGCATCATGGCAGTAAGAACAAATAACTGCAGTTACCTCAGAAATGCAATTCAATGTTTAAGGATGCTCTTGTTTATTCTGTGTTTGCATGTGTTCAGTGTTCCAAGATGTCTCTGCTGGAACAGTAGATCACATTATATCTGATTACAGAAACCTTCTGTAATTTGATGAAGAATGCCCCACTGTGTCATAGGGTTAAGTGAGAATTATCACACCATAATTTTGCTTTTTTGTGCCTTTTCTTAGATGGTCATTGCACATTACCAAGATGAAATAGATGGGGGAAGCTTCTCCACAATAAAAAATGGAAATGAAGCTGTCACATTCACATCAGCTTTTTCCCTGTCACCAGAGATGACATACGGTAAGAAGATGTCTGCCTCTATCTATTTATGTATTTTAATAGCACTATTGACATTTTAGCTGTTACTGAAGAGCTGTTACTGCTCTTTTCCCTCTCTCCTAGTGACAGCAAGTCCACTATGCTATCAGCAGATTCCCTCCAGCCGGAAGGTCAGCAGCCCATCTGAGCTGTACAGAACCATTCCTGGTAAAGTACCCTTATTTCCTGAATAATGTGAAAATGAACTGTGGATGAAGGCAACTAAGACAACAGTGGTTTATAAATAGGACATATAAATGGTGAATTTAGATGTTTAAGTCAGAGAAATGGATTTTAACAGTCCTATTTTAATCACACCAAAAAGAAGTGAATAATGAAGTATTGTCCAAGAAATATTTAATGCCTTCCAGATTTTAATTGCCAACAGGGAGTCCCATGTTCACATTCATTGTGCAAATTCAGTGTGGGGCAATTAGGCAGCTGCGTCACAGAAATAAGAGGAAATGCAGCTCAGTGTTTGAGGCTATCCTGCTCTTGTTCTCTATCTGTTTGCATGGTTTCAATGTTCCACAATCTCTCTGCTGATATTTGAGGATGTCAAAATAGTAGTACCAGGATACTTGTTCTTTGTGATTTTAAGCGTGTTTTGTCTCCATCTGAGGAAAGAGGGGTGATATCCATGTTGCCATCTTTCCAGGCAAGTGAAGCTGACAATAGAGCTTGACAGTAGCTATGCTCAAGTCAAGGAGATCCTTAACCAGAGGAATGGATGTTCTGGAGGGTTCTTTTTGCCATGATACAGTTTGTAAATGCGCAACCATGGAAAAGCAGTTGGTAGTAGATGATTACATATTTAAAGATTTAATATGATCTAGCTATGATTTTTTACAATAAAGGATTATTTTCGAGGCCTTAACTCTTTGCTACTAAAAATAGCAGCTAAGCTACTGTTACCTGTCACCTTTTTTGTGCAAAATTATTAGAAAACACTAAGATTTAAAAGAAAAAAGTATTTCTGCACTGCATCAGAAAGTGCTGGACATAGCAGGAAGCCAGCTAATGTGTTTAAAATCTGAATAAAAATCACAGGCATTCATTTTATGCATTACATGATGTTCAAATGAAAATTCATGTATATTATGTATAGTTTTACTGCTTAGGCTATGACTGTCTTCTCCAGGAGCATCTTGATAATAGAGTTTTCAATAAATGTGATGATGGGTTTTGATGCAATAATAGTTAGTGTTATGGTTTTAACTTAAAAACCCCCTTTATGTTTAATTTGCCTCACTTAATAGTGAAAAGCAAATAACATCAACACAGAATAAAATTATCTTTAGCTATAGAAAAATCTTCTACCTGGTTCAAGACATCTCTTTATGGTTCGCCCTACTTCTAAATAATTAGTGGCAGATATCCTTCTGAGGACAACTTCAGCAAATCAATTATAGGTTGATCTACTGACCACTTTGTTGTTAAATGGTTTCCATTAATGTTGCTAAGAGTTAGGACGTGCCCTGGAAAAATATTTGGCTTTCAATGTATTTCTCTAGTTTGATTCTCTGCTTAATTCTAAATGCTGTCATCTCTCAAATGCTGCTTTTAGATACTCAGTTAATGGAACACTGAAAATAATTATTCTAATTATTACAAAAGGAGGCAATTCTTCCTTTGAGTGCCTGTTTCAAAATGAGGCTCAGGTGTACTGAATGCTGCAGGTTAAGTGCTCATCTCCATGCAGCTTTGGTTTTAGCTGTAAACATAACGTACTTTGACATTAAAGGTGTTAGTTATTAGTTAGTTAAAGGTTAAAGGTGTATGAAGTGGGTCAGCTAGAAAACATGCAGTAAAAAAATACCTGTTAGCAAGCATCTCTCAGAAATGTTAATTGGGTGACTTTCCCACCAGAGCACAGAAACTTCTATTGTCAGAGGCAAGTTAGAATCATACTTTAAATTTTAAAAAATTTTCTCTTTTCACTTCTACTATAGTTATTGCCTGTATCTACAGTAAGTACCTACTGTATCTACTTGCTTCTATGTCTTCTGATTTCTTTGGCAAGACGTGCTTATTATTTCTGCTACCAATCCCTAATTCCTGCCCAGAGCAAGAGTGTTATATTTTGTGTGTTGAAGAGGCCAAGAATCTGAAGGGAACAGAAGCAGCTGTTCCTGTGGTTGAGACTGCTTTAATGCACATACCACAAAGGTGACTCTAACAGTGTGCACTTTGCAAGAGTTCTTAACAGCTTCAATTTTTAGTACTTTCCCCTGCAGCCTAGCTCTTCTCTTAAATGATTACATGGTCTTTATATTTGTAAAAGTCAGGAAACATACTGACTTCTTCAGAAATTTTCAACAGATAGAGGCCTTTTGAGTCATGGACTCTGGAGTCTTGATTTCTGCCATTAAGATATTGCCACTTTTGTCTCAGTTCAGATCACACTTGAATTCAAAATTGCTTTGTTATGCATCTCAACTTTGCTGTTTATCTGCTTTTTAAATTGCCAGTGAGGATGCTGTAATCTGGTTATCAATTATCTAGACACATTACTGTTTTATTTCCTTCCTGTTTCCTTGTGGAGAATAGCATTCAGTGTAATTAGCACTTACCATATCAAGGGATTCTGTTGTGCTTTTAGAAAAGTAAAAAAGTATACATTTTAAAAGAAAAATACATGGTTTTGTGTATCCTGTAGTCAAGAACTGCAATGACATCCAGTCCTTAAATATAAAAATTATAAAATTCTCTCTTCTTTAAGTTATTCTTGTAAACTGTGTATCTAGTATCTTGAATGCATCTGATTTTTAACCTGTTTACTGAAGGACACTGTCTTTAATAAAGCCTTATAAAATGGAGCTTTGTTATCCCTAGAAATCTTAATTTTCTTTCCAGGTAAAACCACTTTGCTAGGGAAAGTCAGTCCAGTAGTGTTATGTATCTGTCTCCCTTACATTAGCTATGCCCTAACTCTTCATTCTCCCTGTATATTTATTGGAGATGTCCTACCTGCAGGATTTCTTTTCAGAGCCTTGTTCTTTATCAAACAGGTGTAAATTTAACCTCCCTCAGTCTATGTGCATGTAGTCAATTTTGTGTCAGCACTGCTGGTTCAGTGATCACTTGCTGCCATGGTTTCATTGCCCTTTTCTTCACTTTACATAGCTTGAAAGTAATACAGCACCCCCAGAGATCATTCTGAATTTTCTTTGAAAGACACCTTGTTTCTTGAGGTGAATCTATAAATTGGTCTATAAATTGGCTAGTGGTCTATAAATTGGCTAGTTTTATAAATACCCCTCAAAAAATAGGGCTGCTCCAGATAAAACCCAGATACAGCTCTCTGGAATATCACAATAGCTGATGTGTATCCCATGGGAGGGAGAGTCCCACATATCAGTGAAGGAACTGAAGCACTATTTGTAGGCCGTTTTGAAACTTATAAAGGCTCTTTTGTCTCAGACAGCAGACAGCTAATTGAAGTCCCTTTGTATATAGAAGTAATAAATGAAAGTCCTCTTTGCCAGGGGACTGAACACTGGCTAGCTGCCCTGTCACTCCACCCCTGAGGCTAGATGTGAAGAGCTGCCCCTTTTTCAGCCCTGGCCAAAGCATAGACAGAACTTTGCAGAAGGTCTGCACTCACAAACGGGCACTGTCTTGCAACAGAAGGCAGGGATCTGTGGAACAAGGGAAGATTGTCTATAATCCTTTATCAATGTACTGACAAAGAGAAGACATGATGTCTTTTTTTTGCATCTTTTCTGAACAGCCTAACTAGACTTGTGTAGTTCAAGCAGTGCAAATGATGGAATGAAAGCATTGCTGCCAGTATAAGGAATCTCTGAGCCTTCAAGCATGTGTATAGGCCTTGCCTTTTCATCTCTTCCGTGGAGCTTAGCCTAGATACTATACTCAAAGCTTGTGTATGAGCTGCATCTATTCTAAAAATTTTAAAAAGGACAACTTTTCTCCTCATGCCATTGTGGAACTCTTCAAGACCACACACTGGAGTATTTCCACAATTTTTCTCATACAGACTCTGTTTTTATTTGACAGAGACATTGTAGCCCTAAATTCCCCTCATTGACTAACACAGACTTACTCTCTTACATCATCCAGTAGATTGATGAGTGTTTAATAAATCTATTGGAAGGCAAACCCACAACCTAACAGCCTCATTATTGCATAATTCTATTACTGATTAGAATTTTATACCATTATGGTTTCATACTGTTATTCCAGTCACTGAGTTGCAAGGGAAATGATACATACTGCTTAATTTTTTGATTAAAAAAATGTCAGGGTTCTAAATGGAAAACATTTTCCATCAGTCAGGAGCGTCAGTAGCATTTGGAATAAAAGTGAAACTAATTCGTGAAAGGGAAAAAATCCCTGTTTATGATGGGCAAAAACTTTCTCCACAATGTGAAAAGCTTTCATATAGTATTCATTTATACCTGCCTTTCTCTGCTCCTCTTACCTGTTTATGTAGGATATACATGTCCAAAGCAAGTAATAGGTACAGAACTTTTCCAGACGTCTGGGTTCATTTGCTTAGAACATCAGTGCATCCACTTATGTGGATGGTTATCATAAGCTCTGTCCTCCTGGAAACACAGGTGCATTTTCGATTTTGCTATTGCAGTTTTGTGTTTAAGTTTTTTTGGATGTTTTGTTTATTTTAGTGGGTTTTCATTTGTTTGTTTGTCAAGGCTATCAATGAGAAACAAAAAATACAAGTAGAGAAAGGAAATTTGTGATGTTTAATGCAACGCAGATACACCAGATTTCTGTTACGTTTTTCATCGTCCTGCAATTGCCTTGACATGTTTATCTTGTGGATGAATACAGTGCTCATCTACACAATATTTTTATAATTAAACACCTAATGTTTCTTAATTACTATAAAATACACTATTTACTAGTGCATAAGAAGCCTCCATAGGCTTCAGGAGCAAGCAGGAAACGACTCGGATCTCCTGTTGGGATTCTAACAGCATGAGCTTCATGAGGACTTCCAGAAAGAGCATGTGGAATGCTGTAAAGCATAATCATAAATGTTCAGACACCACTTCTTGGCTGTTGTAAGCACTAAAGTCAATATAATGTACTATGATCTATCACACTTTTTCATCTCTGGGTTACTTTCATTGAGACATTCAGCTCAGTAAAACTAATCTTTATACAAAATTTTTATTGCATGAAGGTTGGAGATTGTATGTTTTCAAATGTTCATTGTCACAGATCTCCTTCCCTTTGTGCCACTGATTATAATACAGTTCTTAACATATCTTTCAAATACAGCCATGGAAATGTTGTATTTGTTTGGCCTGCGCAGAAATAAGCAACGCTTATTATCAGTGATTTCACTCTGTCCAAATTCTCAGCAAAGGTAATAATATTCCATCTCATGTGCTCAAAAGCTTAACCATTTAATTTCGTTTACATCAATCTGAATGGTGGAAAATATCTTGTCACAGTAGAATGAAATTGAAACTGAAAATAACTTAAGATACTTATAGTCCATGTCTGCCTTTACTGAGTTGTATTAACTGAAATACTTACAGTATAAGTGTTTACAACTGAGCTGTTTTGTAATCAGCTTTAATTGAGCATTTTTTTTTTTCCCCACTCAGTTTGGCTAAGATTTTCATGGGAGGTACTCTCCCAGTCTACACTACTTAACTTCCCAAAGCTTTAGAGATGTCTTGGTTTGAAAGACAGCTGTCTGCTAAGGAAGGCAGGAGCCCCCTCCTTGGAATGGAAAATGCAACCCCCTTCCTTCTGAATTACTATAAATTTGATATTAAGGGGCTTTCAGGCAAAGATA
>VWZT01005912.1:219306-233145 GCA_013397055.1 Pachycephala philippinensis | reverse complement strand
CCCAAGCCCAAACAGCTGCAGCCCAGGACGAGCCTCCCCCAGCCCGGGGATGGATTCATGTTTAGAAAGGCAAATGTGCTCGGAGGGAGCGGGGATGAGCCGAGCCCTCGGTGCCCTCTGCCCTTTCCCAGAGGGAGCAGCTGTCCGGGGTGTGCGGCTCAGAACGGGCCCTTCATTGAGGCACAGGGGCCGTGTGTTTACGGCTTGGCTTCTCCTCCAGGCTTGGGGATCTGTTTTGATATCCAGTTGCAGGAAAGGGTTCCTCCCCCCTCCTGGTTTTGTACACAAAGTGCTCTCTCACCACTGGGGACATGGCTCTATAGGCAGAGAGCGAATTCCAGGCAGCTCTTGAAGCAAAATTCCCTCCTGAGATGGCCTCTGAAATGGGGTATACACCATTTTTGCCTTCTCTGTAGGCAAAGATTTTTAGGTGAAAACATCTGTACTGCTTTGTAGTGGCTATGTGCTTTCCTGAAAATTATATAAATTTAAGGAACTTGGAGTTCAGTGTATTTCTCCTTTTTTTTGGTTTGTTCATAAAATGGAACATTTTTATATAATGACTCCCAATCATTTCTTCTTTCTGTGGGGGAAAACCACTCCATGGAGTCACGGAGAGGGAAAAGGAGATTAACTCTCACATGTTTCCCAACGGTACTGATACATTCTTTGTGCGTGCCCTACCAGGAGCTCAATATTTAACTTGATTAGCTTAAAAAGGGAAAAAGTTGGCGTTTTTACAGGCTGGATTTTCTGGCAGATTCCAGGTCGGAGCGCTCGGAGCTGGCCGTGGGGCGGTGGAGGGGTTTGGAACGCGCTGTGGATGGAGCGAGCCCCACGCCGAGCCCTGCGCCTCGGCGGGGAAACTCTGGGCACGGCGTTTGCTTCCAGGGCTCCGTGACCTGCTTTCTTTCCGTGGGAAGCGCTCTGCAGGGCAGGAGCTGCCTCCGAGGGGTGGTCCGTGCCTGTGTGGGCGAGCTCCGGGGCTCTGTGCGAGCCGGTCCAGGGCTGGGCTGCGCTCGGGGCTCAGTCTGCGCTGCCTTGGGGGTGTCGGGCTTTGCGGAGCTCAGCGCTTTCCGGGCAGGAGCGCTGCGGGTCTCCCTGCTTCCCGGAGAACTCGTCGGGCCTCCGGGAGGTACCAAACCTGCCGGGGCACATCGTGCCTGCAGAAGGGCTCTGCTGGGAACCCGTCCGGGCGAGCCGGGGCTTGTGGCACCGCGGGGTGTCTGAGTCAGTGCGAGGGCTTGGTGCTTTGCGAAACTCCCAGCAAACCGAGTTGCCCGTGCAGCAAACAGCGCGCTGGGCTGGGAGCAGCGAGGCCTCGGTTCCCAGCGCTTTTTGCCTCATCCCTGTTGTAAATAGTGACCGAGCAGCCCCGGCCATGTCGGCGCTGGCTGCTGCGACTGGCTGGAAACTGGAGGTGTTGCGTTTCGTGTTCCACACTTGGTTTTGCTGTTCAGTTCTGCTTCTGCTTTTGGAAATGAACTCTTCTCTCTTGTCTGTGTCTCCATTTCATAAAGAAGCGTGGCTCACGGCGAACTGATTTTTTTTTTTCCATGGGCAGCTTTTTGTTTTTATGATGTTGCAACAGCATTTTCTCAGACTTAAACCTGCAGATTGTCCAGTTTGAGGGTTGGGTTTGGATGGGGGAGGAAATCCTAAAAAACAGCCCCAAAGCAAAAACCCTTTGGCCTAATTTCTCCCTTCGTGTGTGGTAGGCAACCTGATAAGATTATTTTATTTTCCACTCGTGTTTTAATGGACTAAGTCCCCCCAAATGCTTGTGAACAAAGCGAAGCGTAGCGCGGCGTCGTGCCGCGTTCTTCCGCTGCTCAGCAGAGCAGACAAATGTATTTCTCTGGGGTCAGTGAGACTCGTCGTGTTAATCAATACTGTACCAGCAGTGTTCCCTTTCCAGGGAACCAGATGGGCTACTTACAACTGGTGCTGATTATTTTAACTGTGTAATTGTAACATGGCTGCGTGATGACAGTGTTTCCTGCAGATACTTCAAAGGAAGGTTCCCGACGAGTGTGTCTTTACAGCGTTTAATCTGTCCTCTTTGTCTTTATGTTGTGGCTTTTGGACATGTGTTTGAAGTACTAAGAGGTTTTTTTTCCCTTACCTCCAGCTTTTCTATACATTAAAAGGAGGCAGTGCTCTGGAATGATGAAGTGTCTCCAGTGTGGGAATAAACCCAGGGTTTTAGAGGCTCCCACAGTGGTAGGTTGGTTTCAGTGAGTTTTAGATCCAGGCAGTGACTAAGCCAAAAGCTGGGAAGAGATTTAAGTGGCTGTGAGGAAATAGCAATATTTTTTTAAAATAGTGCATGTGGCTTTGTTTTGGGGAAAATATGTTGTGTGGTGACTTGAGTTTTAACTGGGACAGGCTAATTACTCGGTGAAGAAATCCTTCTCCGAGGGAAGGAAAGGCACAGGGCCGGAGCTGGTTAATTACATTTTGTAAAATTATGGAGTGACGGCTTTCTGAGGAGGTCTGCCCCTCTTCCTGCCCTGTACCTGAATTTCAGGCTCAGCAGTTGCCTTACGGATTGAAATTCCTCCTGGGTATTAAGATTTAATGGTGGTAGACCCAGAGCAAGTAGTGGCAGGTACTGCTGCTTTTCAGTACAGCAAAGCAAATAATACTGGAAAATATTTACATGGGAGTTGTTATTCTCCTTGTACTTCCTTGATGAGCTCTAGTAAAGGTGCTTGTGTGCTCCCTCCATCGCCGGGGAGAATTCCCTGTATTTCAGTTGTAAAAGGCTGTGGAGAGGAACCGGTGTCTCCATAGCAAAGATTCCAGTGTTTCGTGATCAGCTCACATATATTTTTACCCCATCTAATTTAAACCAGTCTGCACGACACTCACAGGAATGATTTGTATGCAGCTTTTAAATATTTTCCTCCTTCCTGCGTGAGGGATTAGCGGCACAGAGCTGCTTTTTCGGAGGGTTCTCAGCCAAGTGTTACGTAATTTGTGTGCCACCGATGCACGGCCATAAAAAATACTCCCATCAATGTTAAGGGAAGGCTTGTGTAGGCAATTATTTGAAATCACAAGCGTCCTAAGCAGGTTTGTGCAGCCTTAAAATCTGGGCAAAACGCTGCCTTTGGAATCCTGCTGGGAAGGGGGGTGGGAAGCTGTCAGCGCCCGTGGTCTGGAGGCTGGTTTTGAGCACATTCTACTCCACTTTTTAAGCTTTCCTGTGTGAGAACTGGTGTTTTCTGGTGTATTTTCTCATGCAACTGTTGGGTATTTAAAAACCTTAATTTCTCTGAGTCTGGGTGGTGGTGCTTCAGCTGGGGCTGCTTATGGGTGATGCCAATTTGTAATCTTTTATGAGAGTATGGGAAAAAAAAAGTAAAAAGAAGCTTAAATGCTAATAACAGTGAAAAATCTGCTCGGCTTGGAGTGCATGTGAAGAAAGCGGGTGCACGTCGGGCTGTGGAGTCTCCGTCAGCTCAGCTGGGGGCTTTTAAAAATCTGCTCTAATTTTTATGCTGCATGTGGAATGGCTAATCCCATAAAAGCCTCGCACCTTTTGACAGATGAAACGCTGCTGTTCTTCACTTATTTGAGCAAAATATTTTTTATAGATGGTATTAGCTCTGTGGCTCCAAGGGTAATGCAGTCCTTACACGAGAAAGATCTTGCTTTGATCTGACAGCTTTCAAGATCCATTTCCAATCTTGGAGTTCCATTAAGTCTGTTTGTAATGGTGCCCTCAGACTTTTTTTCTGTTTATGTGACTCTTTGGGGTGTTAACGTTGCTCTGTATTTGAGTTCTCTTTAATAAACTGGAGGAATAATTGGGGTCAGGAAAGGAAATAATCATGTTAGAAGGTGCAGTTAATTATAGCAGGTATTTTGGGCTCCAGAATTCTTCGTCTTGATTCTAATGTTTTCTTCAAGTTGTAGGATGTAGTGAAATTACCAAATCATCAAACTAGGACAGTGGGGCAGGGTTGTGTGTGATGGTTAATTTCGGGAGTGTGAAATGAGCGTGGCTGCAGGTTTGATGTCCGCGAGGGCCGTGGAGGGTAGGAGGGATGGTTTCTCTGGTGGTGGGCAGCCTCTTCCCTCTTCTGTGGGGCAAGAGGTGGTCTTCTGTGTGGTCCTGTGTCCATCCAACGTGATTTAAATGATCTTGTGTCCGTCCTCCATGACTTACATGGTCCTGCGTCCATCCAATGGGATCTTTGTGGTCCAGTGTCCATCCAACATGATTGGTTTGGTTCTGTGTCTGTCCAGTGGGGTCTTTGTGGTCCTCTGTCTGTCCAACACGGTCTATTTGGTCCTGCATCCATCCAACATGGTCTTCGTGGTTGTGTGTGCGTCCAGTGGGATCTCCATGGTCATGTGTCTATCCAACGTGATCCATGTGGTCCCATGTCCCTGGAGGGCGCCACGGGAGCCCCATGGCTCGGGAGCCCATGCAGGGCTCGGGTGGGTGCTGGCTCTTGGCAGGAGCAGCCTCCCCTCTTCCTCTGCTCCTCCTCCCTTGGGGCCCCGCCGCCGTCTCGCCAGACCTCACGTCTGAGAAACCATCCTGGCTTTTCCTGCCCCTCTGAGTGCTGGCTGGGAAGGCGGGAGCTCCCAAAGAGGACGTCCGAAACCTCCGTGTGCTCGGGTTCATTCCCGTTTCCTGGAGTTCACCGCGTGAGTAAGTTGTGCTGCTCGTTGCCGTGTAGCTGCTGTGAGCAGAGGCTGGAATTGCAGCCTGGGAAGGCCGAGGGATTGGGAGATGCTTCCCCACGGTAACCCCACGGCGAGCGGGTGGCAGCGCCAGGGAGGGAATTGGCTGCTGGAGTCAGAAGAAAGTGATGTTTTTTTCTAGGTCAGGGTTGAAGGCACTGTCAGGGTGGTGATGTGCAGCATATATTACTGTCTGCATTGTCCCTGCCATATGGGATGTGTGCACACTGCCCTTGGCATTCAGGCATTGAATTATTTATCCTCTCCAAATCTGGAGGCAGCCTTTCTTCCCCTGTCTCGAAGAAAACCCAACTTATCCGAGGAGTGTTTTTAAAATAAACCTTCCGCTGTGAATTACTGCAGTGGCAGGTGCAGGGTATTGATTGTATGTTGCGTTTGGATTCGGAAACCAAAGGTTACAACACTGGATATCTTGTGGAAACACTGAAATATTTATTTTGCTGTTAGGTGCAAGTGTGTCTGTGCTGGTGCTGGGTTTGTATGTGGCTAAAATGCCATGTAATGAAATTTCTGGACTTGGAGAATGGAAAGGGTAGAAAACTTTGTAGTATGTGTAAAAGCAGCTTTGTCTCAGCTGTGTGTGAGGGGATGGATGTTTTTCCAGGGAGAAGGCATCTCCTTTCCTCTTGTGCTGTGTTGGATTTGCTGTGAGAGGAGTGTTAAGGTGGTCCTGGTTTGGGTGATGGGTTTCAGGTCCTCACCGAGGATGTGGGTGTTTGCAGGGTGTCACGGTGGCGTGGCTCCAGGCTCGGGGAAGCAAAGGCTGGAGGGAGCTGGCTCTGTAATTATTTTTACGAGACTGACAGCTTTGCAGGATAGAAAAGGTCTCGAATAATTTACCTTTAGAGCAGCATAAAGCTGCTAAAACTGTGTCACAGGCATGGGGAAGAATCAGAGAGAGTCAAGAAGGGAGATGTTACCCTCTAAAAAATTCACCACGCTCCAGAGGCAGCGTGTCCCCGAGGGCTCGGCAGCCAGAGGCTGGAGCACTGGGCTTGGAAATACGGTGCTGCCCTCAATATCGGGATGTGAAATGAAAGGATGTGTAATTAGGAACTCCGAAAAAAAAAAAAAAGAGGCATTAAATAGCTTTAGAGGTGAATGGAAGCTTCATTATTAAGTACCAACTGCTTAACTGCAGTTCATGGTGCCTCTTCCTTTCAAATCACGCACACATGAAAGTGCTCCCCACCCCCAGCCGGGGCCTTATCGGCTTATCTGGGCAGGAGTTCAGAGCCATAAAAACTATATCCTGCTTACACCTTCCAGCCGATCCTGTGACCTGTGCTGTGTAAACAAGTTGTACCAGGAGCTCCAAATGACTGGTAAGTGGCTGGGTTTCTGCAGGCTGGTTAGATCCAGGAGGAGCCAAGATAAAGTTCCAAGAAGTTCCCCTTTGGGAATGGTCTCCTGATAGCTGCTAGAGGGAGGAGGTGGCAGGGCTGAGATCCTGCTGACTGTGGCAGTGACTGTATCCCGTGGAAAGCACTTTGGGATAGACTTTACACTCCGGGGCTGGTGTTTTCCACGTTCTGCAGGAGGAAGGCTGTGGCAGATTGTGAAATGTCAGCGTTGTGGTAACAACACCGACCGGCGCTCCGCGGTTGCGTCAGGCCTTGGATGTGCCGGAGATGTAAGCCTGTCTATAAATATATCCATATATCTTTGGATGGATGGGATTAGCTGTGGCGATGCTGGGAAGAGATGGAGGTAATGCAGGGAAGGGGTGTGTGTGGGGGGACACAAACATCCTGCTCCTGGCTGTGCTCTGGGGGTTTAAATACCTCCGGGCGCTCCGGTTACGGCGCTTGGCTGCTGCCCACCCCGAGCTGTCTCCGTGGTTTCATCTTGCAGCTCGGCACAGGCAGATCCATTTATCCAAGCTGGACTGTAACGAGCGAGTTTGGGGATTTAGTGTGTGAAACTTCACCTTTCTCAGCAGCCCAAGGGTCGAGTGCACAGGTTTGAAGATGAAAACCTGTTCTCCTTGAATGTTGACCTTTTTTATTCGTGTGGTTTCTTGTCCCCACGTATGAGGGGATGTGCTGGGTTTGGGAATTAGGCTGGCTGGTGGTTGCTCTGCTTGCCCTCCTCGCTGTGGCCTGTCCTGGCACGCGCTGGGGTCCTGTGTGGTGGCTCTCCTGGCTCTCTGTTCCTCATTTTCCCAGCAGCCTGGAAGGTTTCTGGCTCTCCCAGGAGATCTGAGGTGCCCTGTGTTACTCAGCTGCTCCATGGTGAATTCAGTTCCCTTCCCCTGTGATCAGCACTGGCACTGGGTGTTAAACTGGTTCTGTGGTGAGAGACGAATTCTTCCCAGTTAGTCCAGGGGGGAAGGGATTGGACAAGAAGTCAACTTCAACTTCGTGGCTCTTGCCTGGTGTGCTGAGTAGAGCTCCTTGGTGAGGGAGCTGGAGGCTGTAGTCTTAAAATGCTGCATTTAATTTCCTCCTGCAGTGTGTTCCATCTGCAAGCTTCCCCTGCTTCACCCACCAGGATGTTTCTTCTCTCTCCTGTCTGTCCCTCCCCTTTCCCAGGAGCCTCATCTGATAGAGGTTCTGCTCTTGCCTTGGCCCTCCTCATCCAAGATTCTTGTCTCTAATTTTAGCCCGTCTGCCTTTTGAGGTCCCCTCCCGTCTGTTCCTGCTTTTCTCCTTCTCTCTGAGTTCTTCCTGCATCTTCCTCTCCCTCTGGAGAGCTGGACCTTGTTTTTGCACGGTGGGAGGAAAGTGCTTGGGAAGGGAGTGAAGCTGTGGGTGTGTTGAGGTGAAGGCTCCTGGAGCATGGGGAATGCTGGCAGGGATGTTTGGGGTGCTCACAGGGAGCAGCTCCGTCCCTCTCCTGCATCTCCCTTACTGTTCCAGCTTGGATCCGCTCTTGGAATCTCTTCTATGGATTTATCCTGTAATTGTACAATGGGGTTCTCTTCCACGAGGTTACTGATAGTGATAGTGCTGCCCAGCAACCTGGTGTCCCTGAATCTCCTGCCCTTCTCCCTGCAGGAAAGCTGCAGGCTGCCTGGTTTTCCCTGGCATCTCACTCCATGTTAGCATGCATTTGCTTACGTTTGCAGAGAAAATGACTTTTCTAACAGGGAGGCATCTGACACAGTCAGTCAGGTCTCCTCAGAGGAATGTGGAGCCCATCAGGGAGAGCAGGGAGCCTGGCCCTGGGGCCTGGCCATCCAGGAAGGCTGCTCATCCTGGTGGGATCCACCTGCTCGGAGCCTCGGGAGCACGGTGTGTGCAGCATAATCTGATTTGTGCCTGGAATATAAATCCTGGCTGTTGCAGACATGCAGCCTGGGGTTTTACAAGTTCTTTTGTGAAAACAGCATTCAGCCCCTTCACTGCTGCAGCAAGGAGCTTCCCTGGAAACCCAATCCCAGCAATTAGTGAGGTTTGCAGAGGATCCTAGCAACTGCTGCTGGGGTTCCATTGGCAGGGGTTAGGTTTTGTTTTTTGGACTGTTTGTAGTTGTATTTTTTGCATTGTATGGAGATACATAAACTAAACCACAAGAAGTTACACCTCAACGTGAGGAAGAACTTTCCATGGAAGGTGGCAGAGCCCTGGAACAGCTGCCCAGGGCGGGTGTGGGGTCTCCCCCTCTAGAGACATTCCAGACTCACCTGGACATGTTCCTGTGCCACTTGCTCCAGGTGGCTGTGCCTTGGCTGGGGGTGGGACTGGATGATTCCAGAGGTCCCTTCCAACCCTCTGCCTGTGTATCTTTTGGAAGGAAAGGTGTAGGGGGCTGTGGAGCAGTACCAACTGAGCTGAAGTGATAATGGGAACGCTGCTGTGGGCTCTGCAGGAAGGTGATCCTCGGGGAAAGTGGAGCATGGCTGGAATATATTGGGTGGTGTGTGGCTTTGGTGTTTGTGGGTAACCTGAGCTCACCTGTGAGGAGTTTTGTTACCCAGATACTCTCTGACCTGACTTGCTTTTGTCAACAGTGGCTGGGGATGATTCGGGAGCGATGCTTTCCACGAGGGTGGTTATGTAAAACCTTAATGCGCCGCGTTCCTCCAGCTCGGCTTTACAACGTGCGCGGGGCTCCGAGTGCAACTTCAAAGGAGGGAGTTTGCTTTATGGTTGAACCTATGAGCAGTTTTATGTGCAGGGTGGAGTGAACTCGTGGAGAAGATTGCAGTTTTCCCACTGTCATAAAAAGTTACGATCCTCATGATCCAAGCATTGTTCCGTAGGCGGAGGCAGGAGGCAGATGCAGAGGTCAGTGGGAGCGTGCACGGAGCGAGCTCAGATGTGCCAGCGCAGTGAATGCCCTGCTCTGTGTTCCCAGCTCTCCCAAACGCCTTCAGAAAGTGCCTTGTGCTCTTTCTGGGGCTTCCTAAGAAACCTGCACCTGTGTTACTCGCCGAACAGGCAGAGCATTTCCATGGGAAAGGAACTTGGCAGGGCGGCCGTGGAAGGCGGCTGAGGGGGGGCTGTTTTCCAGGGCAGTATTTTAAACCCTTCTGAAAACGTGGCGTTTCAGTGGCAGAGACTGTGAGTCAGTTTATAACCTCCTTCCTTTCTTTGGGCTTTTCTTTGGGGTACGAGCCAAGGGAGTTAAAAAAATAACGAAGTGGCTGCATCTTGACGAGCCTCATTCCAATTAACTTCCCTCATGCTCCAGAAGATATATTCCCTAAACTGAGATATATTCCCTAAAAAAGGACTGTTGAGGCTGCGTGGTGGTGATGGGAGAGTAGGATCACCTTTTACAGCCTCAATTGTGGGCTTTTCTAAAAGTATTTCAGTGGCCTGTGCTGCCTCTAAACCCTGGTGGGGTATAAGATTCTTGCAGCTGTGGAGTCAGCACCCCAAATTCTGGGGTATGAAACAGCTTCCAGTTCTCAGTAAGTTACAGCTGATTAAAATAAGTCACTATTCTAGTTTCAGTCAGATCTCTCTAAATATAAACTTAACCTCTCGTTTAAACCATTTTCTGCTGGGATGGGGAGGTATAAATGTGGTCTTTGTTTGCAGCCAGGAAAATTAAAGGTTCACAACATCCAGAAATATGTGTTTTAGATCTTCTGAAAAGCTGTTCCTTAAAGAATGTTTCTGTTTGGAAATGGGCGAATACCTTGGCTAAGGTGGGTTGTTTCCCATTCTCTCAGCTTGAAGAATTTTATTCTGATGAATAGACTAAAAGTTAGTGTAGGGGGGGAAAAGACTCTGATCCTTCTCTTTGGATGATCCATTAGCTGCTCCAGCTGCCTTTTATTTATTTTTGTAGACACATGTGTGAATGTAAACATTTTATCTGGAATGGCCTTGCAAATGTTCCCGCATTAACATATATTGTCATGGAGAATAATTTTCATTTAACTGTAATTTGCTTTATATTTTCCTGCCTGGTTGCCATGGAAACGCAGACGGATGTGGCAGGGACTCCTCACAGGAGCCAGGTTATGGATTGCCTCTCTAATGGACCTCTGTTAATCACACTGCAGCCTGCACTGGAGGAACCAGGGCTCTTTGCAGGAGACACTTTATTTAGATAAACTGTGAGATGCCTGTGGTACCTTAGCTTAATATTCAGAGTTACCGAGGGTGTTTTTCCCTTCTCCAGAAGTTTTTTGTCATGAGAACTATGCATTGTGATCTTGGAATTGAGATATATTTATTTAAATTTAATGTCGGTTAGACTTGTTTTTCAATTTTCGTTTCATTTGCTGTAATAGCTTAACTGGTAATGTTCTTTCCTGGGTTCAGTTTAAGATCTGAAACGTTTGAAACAGAGCAGTGAAACATTTGTTATCTTTATCCCTGCACAAGAAGTTGACTTGCTTTCCATAATAATGTGTCTGTGCTTTTGCGTTTCCTTTTGGCTGCCAGCAGGTAGAAAGGGGGCAAAGATGGATTTTATTAAATTTATCGTCTGTGGTTTTTGGGTCTGTTTTGCACCTCTTGTTTTTGGCTGCCTTGTCCATGCCTGTCTCAGGCCACAGCTGCTGTTCTGAGCTGAGCCCTCACAGTGTGTCCAGGGAAGGGAGCTGGGGCAGGGTCTGCAACACCTGAGGGAGCTCAGGGGGCTCAGCCTGGAGAAAAGGAGCCTCAGCGGGGACCCTCTCACTCTGGAGGTGTTAAAAAATGTGTAGATGTGACCCTTGGTTTAGTGGTGGCTTGGCAGTGCTGGGCTTGATGATCTCGGAGGCTTTTCCAAACAAAACTATTCTGTGATCTCCAGGATTATCAGTGATCAGATTCCTGGCGTTTTAGGGTGCTGATCTCTGCCTTTGTCCATGGCTTGTTGGATCCTTGGAAGGAGCTGCCTCCCCACTGCTGAGATAAGAATCACGGTGGCATGGGTTCAAACTGAACTCACCAATTAGCAAATGATTCATTTTTGGTTAATGGGGATGAGCTCAAGGAGAGAAAATCAACCACCCAGGATTCTCTGCTCTGGGTATTTTGATGGCAGAAACCTCAAATTGTAACGTAGAGACATGAACTTAATTTATCTCCTGAATCAGACCCCTCAGAATGAATTTTTGGGTGGGTTTTAAAGGGAAGTTGGTTTGGCCCTTCCTTTGCTGCTGGCTGTGGTCAGACGCCCATGGCTGGTTACGTAAGGCCAGATTACTCCAGCACGTGGATGCTTCCCCATGCATATGGTCTCACAGTTATTTCTTGGTGCTTTACAGAAGGAATTGGGTAACATTTTGTTCTGTAATGCAGGATGAAGAAATCCAGCATGTTTTTCTGTAATGGCGTATAAACAAGTAGTGTAACATCCTATTTCAGGCGTTTGGAGGAGGAAGGGCTCGGGAGGGGAGGCAGGGCTGAAGCAAAGCTTTATTTTCCTAGACCTACACACCAGATTTTAGTAGCTTTGCCTTTGTTGGATGCTGTGAGTGTTACAAATGAGCTGGGTTTTGAGGTGTGTAAGCTCAGTTCAGCGGGTGCTGTGGAGAAGCCTTGGTTGTAGAGGTTACTTCTGGTCCCCTCTGCATTTCTGTGTCTTTCACTGGATGATGTTGGTGCTCTTTTGCTGCTCATGAGGGTTGAATGTGATTCATAGTCTAAGGCCAATCTAATTTTAATAAAAGTCTGAAAAATGGCTTGGCTCTACTCAGGACTTCTGGATCTTGTGTAGGCTTTTTGCATTTTTCCTTTATTTTTATTTTTCCTCTCCTTTTCTGCCTGTTGTCCCATAAATACTCAGAATTGAGCATTTGTGTTCCCCAGTGGCACATTTGGGATTCTCAGGGGCACCTCTGCAGGGGGATAGGTGAGGCCATCTGCATCCAGGCAGTGCCATCTCTGAGCTCTCAGATGGGACAGTCAGAATACCTGGCAATTCATGAAATAATAAACTCTCTAATTACTGATTGCTCTCTAATTCGTAGTTCTACCTGCATTTTATTCCATTTCTGGACTCCCAGGTCAGAGGCAGTGATCCCTGCACACCTGCCAGGTGTTTTTCCGTAAGGTGTGTCCCTGAAGGGTTGGTGATGAATGGCACTGTTGTGGGTAGAAGCTAATGTGACTAAGTCACCTTTTGTGGCCTGGGAATGGACTCCTGCACCTGATAATTGGGTTAAACATTGGCTCGTGGTGGCCAGGAGAGCAGAGCAGCCTTGGTGGCCGTGGAGGTGTTTGGCTGCCTTGGAAGCTTCACTTTGAGGATACTCCTCATCAGGAATTGGAGTGCCAGGAGAAGGGGGAATGGCTTCACGCTGCCACAGGGCAGGATTAGGTGGGATATTGGGGAGTTATCCTTCCCTGTGAGGGTGGGGAGGCCCTGGCACAGGGTGCCCAGCGAAGCTGTGGCTGCCCCTGGATCCCTGGAAGTGTCCAAGGCCAGGCTGGACAGGGCTTGGAACAGCCTGGGACAGTGGAAGGTGTCCCTGCCCATGGCAGGGGTGGAATGAGCTTTAAGATCCCTTCCAACCCAAACCATTCCATGATATTTTTCAGGTCCACTCACTTGGATTTGGCCAGCAGCTAATGCTGGTTTATCAGCACTCATAGAAAAGTGTTAATTGCAGATAAAACATGATAAAGCCAGACTGTTGTTCTGCTCCTTTCAGTCTCGTGGACACTCAGGTTTACTTTGAGCCACTCATCCCATGTTGTGCCATGAACACGGCTTTGAATTTATCTCCATTAATTGTGCCAGAGATCTGGGAGGAAAGAGCACTTTTAATCTATTGCTGTTCCCTAAAAATGGTGCAAATCGGGATGAGCTGTGGGAGGGGGTGGGGAGTTTGGAGGAGCTGCCTTGTGTGCAGTCGTGGGAAGAGGGATTTCTTCAGGGAATGGGTGAATTGTTTCCTTCTGCTCTGAGCAGCCTCTTAATGAGCTGCCCTCTCCAGGGTGCGGAGAGATGAACCTCCCATGGCTAACTCCAGCCTGGGAGGCTTCCACCACATCGCTGCCTTCGAATCCTTGGATCTAAAAATACATCCGTGCTGCACAGCAGACTCCAGGCACGTTAATGTGTTCCCTTTAGGAAGGAGACTTGTGGTACTGGATGAACTACTGTGGAGATTGTACTTTTGCTGTGCAGTGTTACTGGTTTTCTTCTTCCAACAGAAAAAATGTCGTGGAAATCATTGTTCTGGTTGGAATTCCCTCTCTGACAACAATAGCAGCAATGGGGTGGGGTGCTTTGGAATTGTTTAGTGAGGAAAAGTTTTGGAGGAGCAAGCTCTCCCGGGCTGCAGTGGTTCCACCACGTGATTCCTGTTCAGGCTCCTGCAGGAGCGTTCCCACCGCTGCCTTTTGGGATAATTCTGACCACTCCTGGCTCTTCCAGCACAGCTCTGTAAGAACGCTTTGTCTCTGTTGGAGCTGGGTTGCTCTGCCACCCTCCCCCCTTCAGCTGGGCTCATTTGGTTGTAATTCAGCACGTTTTCCTGGGATGAGGAGGAATGAGAGCCTGCCAGGCTGACACCTCAGAGCACTCCTGGAGTTACTGCTCCCCCTGAGCGCAGTGATTCATCCCCAGGGCAGACAGCTCGTGCCCTCCATAGCTCCCTGGAGCTCCAGCAGTGCTCACACCGTGTGCTCCAGCCCTTCTGGCTGCAGGCTCAGCCGGGATGCTGCTCTTTCCTGCCAGCCCTTGTTCCCAGGTAACTTTGGGAATGTTTTAGGGCTGCTC
>VWZT01005912.1:204772-219138 GCA_013397055.1 Pachycephala philippinensis | reverse complement strand
AGTGTTTTAGGCCGGCTCCTCCCTGCCAGCCTTTGTCCCAGGTAACTTTGGGAATGTTTTAGGGCTGCTCTTTCCTGCCAGCCTTTGTTCCAGGTAACTTTGGGAATGTTTTAGGGCAGCAGTAGCGCGAGGGCCGGTTCAGACACAGCGCGGAGGGGCTGGAGCTGCGTTTGCTGCCTGGTGTCGAACAGCTCAGTAGCTGATTCTCTTCACGAGTTACAACTTGAATTGCTGCTGTTTGTGCCAGTGGGGCGTTTGAGGTCTGGGATCCAGGATGACTTGCAGCGAGGGTTGCGTAAGCGTGTGTAGCTCCGGTCTCGGCGCTTTGTTTTCTCTGTGTTCCGAGAGACGCGGCTTCTGCCTCTCCAGCTATTTAACATTCAGAGTGTATTCTCCTCCTTTGATGTTTGGCTTACCTTGACAGGCTGGGAAAGCTGGGCTTGTTCAGCCTGGAGAAGGGAAGGTTCTGGGCAGACCTTAGAACCCCTTCCAGTGATAAAGGGGCTCCAAGAGCGCTGGAGAGGGAGTTTGGACATGGGCCTGGAGTGGCAGAACAAGGAGGACTGGCTTCAGACTAAAAGAAGGAAAGATTTAGATTAGATATTAGGAGTAAATTTTTGGCTGTGAGGGTGGTGAGGCCCTGGCACAGGGTGCCCAGAGAAGCTGTGGCTGCCCCTGGATCCCTGGCAGTGTCCAAGGCCAGGCTGGACACTGGGGCTTGGAGCAGCCTGGGACAGTGGAAGGTGTCCCTGCTCATGGCAGGGGGTGGCAGTGGATGGGCTTTGAGGTCCTTTCCAACCCAAACCATCCCATGGTGTTGACACAGGAGCTCACCTGCTCCACCAGCCTCTGTTTTCCTGGGATGTGCTGCTGCTCATTAGCACAGGCTCAGTCACAAGCTGCTCAGACAACCTAAACCATTTGTAAGGAAACTGTCTTTAAAATATGGATGGCATTAGAGGGACTCAGGCTTAAAATTAGAAACTGTTTATGATGCACAGTTGTAGTTGTTTACCTTGAACCATAATTATCTTATTTCCTGAGTTAAAAACGTCACGTCAGCTTGCCGAAGCAGGATTTGATGACAAAGGAATTGTTTTTAGCCACCAGCAGAGCAAAGAACACTTCAAAATGTGTGTCTAAATATGATTTTATAACCTAAAGTATAGCACACTCAGGATTTTAAATTGGCTCTGGAAGTTGCGTGGGCTTATGGGTCGGCCATTTGGCCGGGGATCAAGGGACTGGGTTTAATCCTGACTCCGTCCTTTTGTCCTCTGAGCGTTTTCCTTGCCACCCTCTGTGCTGTTTGTTTGGCCGGCCGTGTGCTGGGAGGGAGGGCTGTGCCCTTTCTCGGGGTGTTCGTGGCCGTTCCCGGGGCGCGGGGCCGTGCTGCTGCTGCGGGGGGTGAGGCTCCCCACCCTCACCCGGGGGGGCACTGGCCTGGCCGAGCCCTTCTGAGCAGGGCAGTGGGCAGGGGATGAACATCAGGAGTTCTCTGCTGGGCTGGCAGGTTCAGCCCATTTAGGGACAGGCTCTGGAGTGGCCCCAGAGAGAAGCTGGGTGCCAGGAGCAGAGCAGGGGCAGAGCCTGCATCCCTTGAGCCCCTCTGAGCGCCTGGGGCACCTCAACGGGCACAGACAGATATCTGACTTCCTTATTTTAGTATTTACTGTATTTCCTTATTTCATTATTCAGCAATGCCCTCTGATCCCGTGTGGCTGAGGTGCTCTGTGCCCTCCTCACAGCCTTTTCCAGCCTGGATTTCTGTACCTGAGCGCGACGGCAGCTGCTCCTTCCCTACCTGTGCCTGGTGCTGCCAGGATGCTCCTTCCTCAGGAGAATGGAAAGTGGGAGGGGAGCAGCTTCTTTAATGATGACAACTGCTACTTAAACCTGTTCAGGGCTTAGAATAGAAAGGAAAAAAGATCAGTGGAAGCTGTAGGTGCTTTCAATGTATGTGGGATTTTAAGGAATCTTTTTATTCTGACCTTAACTTGCCAGGCCCCAGACAATAGGGGAGGGATGCCGTGTGGAAATCAAGGAGGTGCTTCCTTTCAGCTCTTTCTTTGCTGTGTAATTTGAGGTGGTTGTAAGGCACTTATAACTCAGGAATTGTAGACTTGAGCACATTCTACAATTACATTTTTCATTGTTGCTTTCTGGGGACCTCCTGGGCTGTCCAGCCAGGTAACGGTGTCTGATCCTACGTACCTGGGTGTGGGGCTGCCACCTGCATATTCCTACAAAACCTGTATTTGAGTTGTTGAAGTGTCTGGTTGTAACAATCCTGTCACCACAGAGAGTTTTCTTGGCTGGGGAGGTTGTATTCAACCTGCTCAGAATCCAACCAGAATCCACTCCATGGATGTTTGCTGGTTTTTTTTCTCTGTGAGGGAGACTGTGTCTGTTCTTGAACAGTGACTTCCTTGACTCCTCTTTGGCTAATTAGTGTGCTTTAAAATGGGATGCTTGCATCCTTTTCACCAATCAGTGTTCGGAAAGGAAAGGAAATAGTTCAGGTATTAATAGTAACCTGTATCCAATTTGCCGTGGAATTACACGGATGCAGATGTCTGGGGCTGCAAGGGTGACAAATGTGTCTGTCTGTCACTCTTTTCTTCTGAAAAATGGTATTTTCTCCATGTGTTAAAATTGAGCACAGAGTAAGAAATGCAGATTCATTTTTAAATAAAGTGGAGATCGTTGTGGCCTAGTGGCATCATTCACCCTCCTGCTTCCCTTAGGAGGAGGTTCTGAGGGAACTGAGTGGGACTTTGTGGTGAAGTCACAGGAAGGGATTCAGTGTGGGGAGAGCAAGGATGTGTTTGTCCCACTTCACTTGTGTTTAGGAGGAATGGAAAGGAGAAGGAGCCTGAACTATGACAGCAGCTGTGAGCTCACTTTAAATTACAGCTTTAATTCCAGGGAACATCCTCCCTTCTTGCCTTCACTGGGTCAGTGAAGTTCAACATCTTGGCGCTTAATCCCCATCCCTGGAAGTGTCCAAGGCCAGGTTGGATGGGGCTTGGAGCACCCTGGGCTAGTGGAAGGTGTCCCTGCCCATGGCAGGGGTGGAACAGGATGAGCTTTAAGGGCCCTTCCAGCCCAAACCATTCTGGGATTCTGTGATGTGTCATCACAGATTCTGACCTCTCCTCATTCACTGGAGGTCTCCAAACAGCTTGGTCATTCCTGAATTTAGGGATTTATCAGTCCCCAGTTCCCAGGGACTGCGTTGTCCATGTCAGACTTTCAATTAAAACACTTAAAGGACAATGTGGTTTCCCAGGAATCACATCTTTCCCATCCTTTGTGCTTATTGCAGTGGGACAAATTGAACCTTGGGCTCTTCAGCTCGCACAAGTGTCTGTGTTTTTGAGGACCGTATCAGGTTATTTTGTATTTTTTATCAAGTAGCGCAGACAACACAAGCTTTAAAAACTGTAGATCTCAGCATACATCTTATCTGCAGGGCAAAATAAAGGAACTTCAGGACCAAGAATATATCACCTACTTTCATTCTGAAAGCCGTCTAATTAAATTTTACTTGATGCTACAATTTTGTCACAAGCAAACACACTGAAAGGTGGTTTTTTTAGGACCAGTGGAATTCTCTGCGTGCTTTGGCTTTTCACTTGGGTAGCTGGTGCTGTTTGAGCATAGCTGGTTTGTGATTGCTGAGGGAATATCCGTAACCCGTAGTGAAAGGCAGGTCCTGGAGCTCACCCCCGTGCTGGGAATCCCTCCGAAAAGGGTGGGAGCGGCCGTGGAACGTGGTGGTTTGCTCTGTGTGTGTGTCTGGAGATGGCTGTGCTGGGAGCCCCTGATAGGCTGCACGGGGGTGTTTATCTCAAATTTATGTGGATTTCTTGGAAACAACTCTTTATCCCCTTTCAGATCTACAGAGCAGCACCTCTTCTTCTCCTCCTCTCTCTAGAGAGTCCTGAGCTGTGTGGAGTGGTCTGGGGGTGCTTTTCCAGGCTCCTGAGGGAAATTGCCTCAAATCTGATGATCTGTATTTGCTGTCCATCCCTTGGGGGGCCAGGAAAGCTTTCCTGCTGTGCTGGGCATGGCTGTTCTGACTCTCACTGGGGTGGGATAGACAAAGCTCCAGAGACAGGGATTTCTGCACTGTTTCTGTATAGGTGGCACGTTTTCTTTCCCAAACTCCAGCATTTGTTGGGATTCTTACCCGACTTGCGTGCTGTAACCGGGCAGGAATAGAATCCCTGTTGTTGTGGAAGGAACCCGTGGATATTTATGGAAGACATCTGTGGGGTTTGCAGTGCTGCTCCTTATGGGTTCTTCCCCAACTCCCCAGTCTCCATTTTCTCAGGTTCTGGAATTATAATGTGATTTTAAGCACTTTTCCCCATTTCAGCAGGTGAAGGCTCTGGCTGTGCTGTGTCAGGCTGTGCAGGCGGGAGCTGAGCTGTGCCTATGGAGTGCATTGGAAAACACTTCCAAATTTCCCCTCCCTCCAAATTTGCTGTAGCTGTTCCCCCTTGATTCTGTATCGGAGGTAATGGAGCTGATCCGAGAGCGGGAGCTCCGTGGGTCTCGGCTGCTCCCCTGGGTATATTTTCACTGGAGCCCTCGGAGAGATGCCTTATTGAAATTCTGTCTCTTCCTGGAATTATTTTGAGGGAAGCAGATGAGTGCTGTGGAAAAAGGTTCTCTTACTCCCTAGAGATTTTTTCCATTCAAAAGTTGGTCTAAACCAGAATCTAAATCTCTGATATCCTGTTACGCTGCTTAGTTCTGGATCAGCATAAAATCTGAATTGATGCAAGTCTGACTTGGGGTCCAGATACAACTTCTTCCCTCAAAGAAACACTAAGGGGGAGGCACACATTTGTGGGGATATTGGCCTCTTGATTTCCTGGGATGAGACATCAGCAGTGGCTTCTTTCCTGCTCCCTGTGAAATGGAGATTTAAGCAGAACCTTTCTGCATTATTGATCGAATTTAGAGATATTGAGATGTATGAAATCATTGAATCTCAAACACATTTTTCATGAAGACCCTTGTAGGGGACTCTGCATCTGCACAGAACTGGTTTATCCCTTCAAGGCAGCCAATTCCCACCTCGCTGCTGGGACCAGTTGGTGTTGCTGCCACATCCCAGCCGCCGTGGTGTGAGGAGTCTATAGCTAATGCCAGTGTTTTTCGGGTCACAGCTTGGGATTGTAAAGCATTTTCCATCTTCAGATGCTAATTTCTGTGAAGTTACAAGATACCCTTTTATTAAGGAAGTTTGAGTTATGTAATTCACAATTTTTTTTATGGAATGCTGACAGAAGTTGCACGTTGTGCTCTGAATGTGAAGTCCTGATCTGTGTGTGGGTGCAGCAAGAATCACTTATTTGGAGAAGTGCTGAGGGACCCCGTGGTCAGTGTTAAGATCAGGAGTTGGTGGGAAAACTTAGAAGTTTAAACATTTGTATATTTATTTTGGTGGAACTGCCTGCGTGCCCGGAGTTTCCAAGTTGCTTCACGTTAACAGAAAATAAAGTATCCCAAGTCTTGAAAGACTGAACCTGTTTTAAACCAGAATCTGGCACCTGGAGCTCTTGATTATTTGGTATTTATATGACCATTTCGAGGCACAGGAAGACCAGTGTGTGGTGTGGTGCACTGAGGATGGCTCCTGTGCAGTGAGTGTGAGCTCGGCAGGGTTGGAGTGTCATCCGTGGTCAGCCCTGCAAGTTCCCGGGAGGGACAAGGGCAGTGATGATGCTTTGTGAAGTGATACATTTTCATCAGCTAAAGCTAAGAAAATGGGATGGATAGACGTGTTTATTAATTATAATGTGGCTTTTGGAAGTGAGGTCGGGTTTAAATTGAAATGTTGGATTCCGCGCAACAGGAACGTTGTGTGAGTGACCCGACCACGTACAGCCAGCGAGGCTGTGCTGGGCATCTCCCACTGGGGTATTTGCTGCATTCCTAAGTGATTTGATAACAATTTCATTAAAAAATGGTGCCATGTTCGTTGTGAAAATTACTTGGCTCACGTGTGGTCGCTATTTCAGCGTTACGATACTTTATGCATGTTTATATGTGAGCCAAGGAATGAATAAATTTGCTGTATGTGGGCCAGCAAGCAGCTGTAAATAGACCTTGAAAATGTTGTATCAGTGTCCTGGGACTGATTTCTGTAGACTTTTTGGTAATTTTGTTCACAGTTGACCATAGTTGTTGCCCAGAGAAGCTGTGGCTGCCCCATCCCCGGCGGTGTCCAAGGCTGGGTTGGATGGGGCTTGGAGCACCCTGGGGTGGTGGAAGGTGTCCCTGCCCATGGATGAACTTTGAGGTCCTTCCAGCCCAAACCATTCCCTGATTCTGTGACAGTCACTACTGTCAGCAGGTAGCACTGCTGAATTTCCAGACAATGGCCTTGGAAGTTCAGCTGTTTTTCCCCCAGTTTATCTCTTACTGCTGTTGAAGTGCTAATTAGTGGTGTGGCTGTTACTGTGGAGGAGAGGATAAAAGCAGTGGGGGAATCCTGCTGGAAAAGGTGCTGTGCAAGTACTGCCATCGTGCTCCATGGGGCTGCAGTTCCCATCAGGGGATCCCTCAGTGCCCCAGGGCTCCCTGGCCTTGGAAAAATCCACGAGGTAGCCACGTGTCTGCACCTCCTTTGCTCTTCTCAAAGAAAAATGCCGGAAAACTTCCATTTTGCTCATCTGGAGAAGTTTACCTGCTGCAGGATTCCTTTCTTTGGGTCAGGACCCTGCGCCTTCACATCTTCCTCTGGGTTTTGGGGTTTATTTTGGCGTGTTCCTTTTCACTGAGGTTCCCAAGACTTCCCTCAGCCCAGCTGGAAGCAGCTCTAGCCTGGATGCAGCTGCATTGCTCATCTGGACATCCTCCCTTTGGCTTTTCATTGGGGAGTGAAAGTTTCCCAAAACAAACAAGGCTCTCCCAGGGTTCCCGATCTCCTCCACTGTGTATCAGTCCCAGCTGGCCTCAGAGTCTCTCCTGGATGGTTCTTGGAAGGAACCATCCCATTGGAAAGCGGCTGTTCAAATCCAGCTACATCAGAGAAGTTGTTTGTAAGGTGATGAGCAGCAGTAAAGTATAAAATTGTCACCAGCTCTGCTAGGCAAAAATATCAGATTTTTTCACTGTAACTGGAGCAGGGGTTGGTCACTGTGTCCCTCGGTGTGGTTTGCAGTGTCTGGAGATTGGATGGAATATGGGGTTTTGGGGAGTTTGGCATGAGCAGGATGTGGAGCTGGCATCTGTTTAAGCAGACCAGAATAACATTGCTGGGACTGGGGAAGGCCCAGTGCTCCCAGTGCCTCTCGTTGCTGCTTTCCATAGCTACGGGTCCCTCACCATCCCACCGAGCTTCTCCACCTTGGGAATGGTGAGGAGTGCAGGTTTTGGCCTTGGAATCTGCCAGCCCTTTCATGTGCTAGTTAATTAATGTAATTCCCCTTCGCCCTGGGTGCTGGGAGCTCCTGCTGGTTCCTGCCCGACGTCTAAATTTCACTTTGGGAATTTGTAGCTGGGAAAACATCCTTGGAAGTACAGCAAGAGCTGGTCAAAACAATCAAGTTAGAGGTTTGTAATAGATTCACTGCTATTCAGAGCAAAGGTGTGCTTGAAAAGAGAGCCCTTGTGCCATGGATAGATAATTCCACAGGGGTTGTTTGGGAAGGTGAATTCCTGGCACGGGAGCTCGTTCTTCCCTGCCTGTCTCTGGGTCCATGAGCTGCTCAGGGTTTGACATGCTCTCATTTGTAAATAAAATGCCTCTCAGCCCACCCAGATGGTTACAGGAACCTTGAAGCAGGTGATTTTTTTAAAAAACTATTATGAGAAAATTATGGAACAAGGTGGATGCTTGGCCGAGCTGCCGCGCTTTCTTTTATTCCTCTGTTTGTGCAGAGTCGTTATCAGGAAGTTTATTTGTGGATTAAACTGGGGTTTGTACTTGGTAACCTTCATGTACTCAAATCCAGTGTGTGTGTTGTGAATAAAATTCACTTGTTTTAATTTTCTAATGAACCAATTCCTGTGTTTTTCAGATTACACAGCGTTTTTGGGACACACCTCTGTTGGATTTTAATATATGTCCTGTGAAGAACAGCTTTCAACTATGGAATCGGTAAATATTGACTTTGCTTCTTTCCAAAATTTCTGGTTTATTCCCTAACAAGTGCTTGTGTCTCTGTTGGACTGTTTGGTTTTGCCTTTTTAAAATGTTTTTCTTTATTTTCTGAAATTTGAAAGCAAAAATTGCAAGTTCTATGGAATATCTAAAAGGTACTAACCAAGAATATCTTGGGAGTTGTCTGTAGTTCTGAGATGTCTTTTTAATTTTAGATAATTTTGAATATAGCAAGTTTTTCTCTGACCTCAGTGAAATAAAAGTGAACTTTCCTGCGGGGGCAGTTCCAGCACAGGTTTGCCCAGCAGACTGTGCAGCTTGTTGGTGCTGCTGACTGCTGAGTATTAAATAATACCACAGTCCTCTTTCTTTCTCCTCGCTTTCAAAATGTCTTGAAAAAACCCAAAGTCTCCAAGTTTCCCAGTGTTACGTCTCCTTGTGATTAGCCTAATTGAAACAGATGGCACCTACGTTTCATTTTGGGCAGAGAAACCTCCCAATCTGCTGAGACTACAGTTGGATGCAGTGTTAGGATTCAACTTTTTGGGAGCATTAACAGATGCAGAAATAACAGGCTGTCGTAGAGTGCAATTTAGGGGGGAAAAATGAGATTTTTGCCTCTGTTTTGTGCGAGAGGGTGGGAGAGGCTGGTGCTGTCCTAGAAATCCTGCTGGTGTGGCTGGAGCTGTAGGCAGGGCGTTGTTGTGGCTGGTTTTTTGGCTGTGCTGGTGGTTTGGTGAGATGGGAGCTGAGCAGAAGCTGGGTGGGCTCGGCCGGGCTGTGCGTGTCAGGGGGATGTGCAGTGATGCAGGCTCAGGGTCACCCCAGCACGCCCAGAAATCCTATGGAGAAGGCTCCCGGGGGATAACTGCAGTGAGTGGCTCCTGCCTTGGGGCTTGGATCCTTGGCTGACCTCTGGGTTCAGGCTGCAGTGGGATTATTTGTGTTGAGGTTGTCAGCACGATAAAGGCTGTTGCTGGAGAGTTGCTCAGTGCAGTCCAGCCCTGCTCCGTCAGGTGCCTTTGCAGGCTGATAGGTGTCTTTTGTCCTGGATTTTGAGGGGAAAAAAATAAAAATCGTTGTGTTTAGCGTGGCCATGATAATTTCAAAGTATTCAGATGGAGACAAGATGTTATTTCAGCTTCCCCTGGTGAATATTAATAGCAGGAGAAGCCTTTCACAGTGAGACAAAGCAGAGCAGGCATCGGTGACTCTCCCGGTGCCGTTAGGTAATTAAAGTGTATCAGGTGTGAGCCCTTTTCCTGGTGTGTGCAGGAGCTCTGCCCTCCTTCCTGGGAGCTCTGCAGGGCCCTGAAAAACCCTGCTCAGCCCTGACATCAATTATAAATCAGGCTGGTTGCTGTTTGCTGCCTGTTTTATTTTATAGCTGGGGGCAAAGGCTTTTCCGTCTGAGTTTTGGAGTAAGTGGTGTTTGGCTTTTTGAATGCAAACTGTCCTTTTCAAACCAGGGTAACAAAAACTTGCCCAAAATTTAGGTGTGTTTGCACAACCCTGTTCGGAAGCATTTGCTTGAAGCAAGCCAGGTCATCATAGAGTCATGGTTTGGGTTGGGAAGAACCTTAAAGCACATCTTGTTCCACCCCCTGCCATGGGAAGGGACACTTTCCACTATCCAGGTTGCTCCAAGCCCCGTCCAGCCTGGCCTTGGACACTTGCAGGGATCCAGGGGCAGGCACAGCTTCTCTGGGCAGTGATATTTGCTGCTCTTTTTGCTGCTGGCAGCAGGAGTGGCTGCACCACGCTGGGCTTGTCCTGGCCTTTGGTGCCTGCGCTGCTCCCCAGCACCAGCACGGCCGGCCAGTGCCATCCCGTGTTCCGACACCTTCCCGGGGATCCAGAGGGGTCAAGGCTTTCTCCAAGCAGCGGCTGTGCTGGTGGCTTTGGCAGCGGCGTTTCAGGGAGTTCCTAATGAATATGCAGGTGTGGGATTAAAGGGATGAACGAGGAACAGAATTGCTTTCCGAGCTGCAGCCGCGCGTTCTGACCTCCCGAGAAGGGCACGATTGTAAAGCCGAGGCCTGGAGTGGAAAAGCAATTACAATACACGCTGCCAGGATTGAATTGTCCTCGGAAAGTCAGATGCTGCAATAATGGGAGCGTTGTTTAGGTGGAACGTGACTTCACTTAACTGCTCGGTGTTTTTCTATTAATGCTCTTAAGCATGTTCACATACAGTTCTCAGGTTTTACTGCTCCGGGGGAAATGGAGCTCAGTATTCCACCAGGAAGATATTTCTCTGCAGGAAGTGTTCTTCTGAGCTTGCTGCCTTTTTTCCTGTGTGTTTCAATTCTTATCCTTTCCAGATCAGAGGGGCTGGAAGATAACACCATGGCAGTGCAGTGTACATTGATTCTTTAAGCACATTGGTCATTGTGGAGCCAAGGAGAGCTTTCCATGGGGTCCTGGGGTACAAAAGTGTTGGCTTTTGGGTTGAGAAGCTGGTGTGTTACGAAGGGGGAGGGGAAGCCATGTACAAGGGGAACTAATAGTCTGAGGGAGCTGGGATTGTTCAGCCTGTGGGAGAGAAGGCACCGGAGAGACCTTCAGAGCTTCTTCCAGTGCCTAAAGGGGCTCCAGGAGAGCTGGAGAGGGGCTTGGGACAAGGGATGGAGGGACAGGACGCAGGGAATGGCTTCCCACTGGCAGAGGGCAGGGTTAGATGGGATATTGGGAAGGAATTGCCCCATGAGGGTGGGGAAGCCCTGGCACAGGGTGCCCAGAGAAGCTTTGGCTGCCCCTGGAAGTGTCCAAGGCCAGGTTGGACGGGGCTTGGAGCAGCCTGGGACAGTGGAAGGGGTCCTTGCCCATGGCAGGGGGGGAGTGAGATGAGCTTTGAGGTCCCTTCCAACCCAAACAATTCCGTGATTCAATGCAGCATTAAAGAAGCAGAGTTGTGTGGCTTGTGGGTTTGCTGACTTCTGCTGGAGCCCTTTCTCTTGGAAAAACAGAGCTTTTGGAAGCTCCATAAAGCAGCTGGGTGGCTCTCCAGGTGTGGGTTTGCCTGGAGCATTTCTCCAGAGCCAGTTTGGGTTTGTGCAGCCGTGTGGATCAGCCTGGGAAGGGGAGGTGGGGTTGGTGGGGAACACCCCAGCTCGTGCCCTGTGTGTGGGGTGGGTCTGCACAGCCCTCAGGAGCAGTAAGTGTTTGTGTGGCCATGTTCTGGTCCCTTGGACAGCACTGAAGTGACACAGTCTAAATTTAACTTTCAAAGCCCTATCTTCACCGCCAGCAGAGGTTAAGCAGGGGTGGCTTAACTGTGAGCCTGGAGTTCTTTGTGGGTCAAACAAGCCTTGAGTTTTTGGTCACAAAACCCTGCTGAGACCTACGGGAAAGAGCTTTAAATCCTTCCCCCCGTCCCCGTGAAAAAGCTGCTTTTTCAACTGTAATCTCAGCACAAGCATTTGCTTTGAGTGGTTGAATTGCTGCTTTTACAGTTCTCTGTATTTTCCTAGAATTTGTTAAATTGCCAACGTTATTCACATGGCACTTTTGGCAGGTGCCACCTACATGCCCTCAATTTGAAGGTACCTTTCAGGAGCAGTGTAGGTAGGGAGGCTCCTCTCTTGCATGTCAGATGTTGGAGAGCGCAGCACTTCCATTAATTCACTTTCCCTGACCTTTCCACTGCTAATAAGCCACGATGGAGCACAATGCTGCACCTTAATGAACAGACCTGAGCTGAGCAGGGGCTGCTTTGAAAAATGTCTCGCTTGACTTGTTCGTTGGGTGTAATTTTGGTCCATTTATTCACCATGGCACGGACGGGAGTTCTTGGTGAGAGCAACCCACAACCAAATACAGCCCTTTTTCTCCTTCCTGTAGTGTTTAGCACTAGAGAAAACCATGTCAATAACTGCTTGAAAAGAAGCAAAATGGTTGGTTGGGCTTTTTCTCTGAATCTACTTGGTTTTGAATAATTTTGTTCTCTGAGGGGCTATATTGTGACCACAAAAATCCTCATTTTTAAAAGAAATATGCTTTTGAGTTAGGATTTTGTAGATTTATATCAGCTGATGTAATGTACACCGAAAAATGTACACTTCTGGGTTATGATGTTGTAGATTAATACCAACTAACGTGTAATGTACACTTAAAAATCACAGTTGCATTTAGGAAAAAGTTCATTAAAACAAGCGGGCAGTGCACGGGATCATCATTTCCAGTAGCTGCCAGCCTGTTATTTCATGGAGGAAACTCCTGAGCCACCCAGCCTGGGTGACATAGGGAGGCTGGGTTTTTTGGGAAGGGATCTGTAGGTTTCTTGGCCAGTTCCCGGTTCTGTTGTTGTGCAGCGGTGTTCCTGGGTGTGACCTCTTGGGAAAGTAAAAGTGCTGGGGGGCAGGTTGTGGGGTGGTAAGCGAGGGTTTTATTTATTTATGGGTGTTCCAGGGAGCACCAAAGCGTGCTCTTCAAAGCTGTGGCCTCCGCCCTGAGGAAGTGACACTGGCTGGGGAGTGAAGTGGCAGCGTGACACATGATATGGCTGCAATCGCTTGTTTTCCAGAGGTATCCATCATGCTGTGATTAAGTGCAGACGATGCTCTTGGCAGCAGGAGGTGTGCAAGATGTTCCCACCTCCGGAGCTTGCGGGCCAAAGGCCCACGGGGAGGACCAGGCTGTCTTGTTGTACTTCTGGAATGAAGCTTGGGGTGTTCTTGTTCCCTCCCCTTTTGTGTAGGTAATGGTGATCCTGAGGTTTTGACATTCAAATCCTGAGTTCTTTTAAGTGAGAGGAGTGGTTTTGTGTTTGGGGAGTTCATTCCTGCCACGGGAATGCTGAGGGAGTTGCATCGGTGACTTGGGCATCTTTAGTGAGGCTGCAGGTGGTGGGACAGTCACTGTCCAGGGAACAGGTCAGCTGCTGGACACCCTGTGAGCTGGGAATTGTGCCTGGGAGGTGTTCAGTGGCAGGAGAGCCAGGGTGTGAATTTATGGAAACCTTGTACGGGAGGTGATTTGGCTGAGCCACCCAAGTGTCTGACACGAACAGGGAGGTGCAGTCTGGTCCTGGGTCTGTCACACATGCATGGAAAAGTGGGAAAGGGTTCTTGCAAGCAAAGGTAAAAGTGGTAAATCTGCTTCATTGATAGCCGTTGGAAGGGGACTTCTGACAAAACCAGGAAACAATTCTGAAAAATAAATCTGAAATGTTGGATGTGTCCCATCCCTGGAAGTGTTCAAGGTCAGATTGGATGGAGCCTGGAGCACCTTAGTCTTGCAGAAGGTGTCCGTGCCCATGGCAGGGGGTGGCACTGGATGAGCTTTAAGGTCCCTTCCAATCCAAACCATTCCATAGCTCCATGCTGAGTGTGGAGATGGGAAGCAGGCGTTACCAATGTTTCTGTTTCCTTGGCTAAATTCTTGGCAGAGCTTTGATTTTGGAACAACGGGAAAACAAGGGCTGAGCTTTGCTGGCTCAGCCTGATTCCTTCTTGGCTTAACAAGAGGCTTGAGGACTCACTCAGGTGTTCCAGCAGTTTTTTTGCTGCTGGGTGTTATCCCTGTTTTATGGTAGTTTGCTGGACTTCCCCAGAAATCCAAAGCTGAATTGTGCTTTAATAAGTTACTGCTTTAAGGAGTGTTTTGATCTTGGGTTGTGACTGGACAGGCTGATTGTTTCCAGTTGCTGGAGACGTGCAGGAGCTGGGAGAGGGGAGGTTTTGGGTGTTTCGCAGGAACTTGTGGACATGCAGGGAGTGAGGGGCCGTGGGCTGTGCCCACCATGGCAGAGGCTCCCGGCGGCTGGACTTCCCAGAACTGCTCCCCGTGCCTGGGTGTTTTGGGAAGCTGACACGCCTGGCTTTGGCCTCAGAAGTGGCTTTGGGTTGGTGGACAAACACTGGGAGCTCTGCTTTCCCTCGGAGCTGTTCCATCCCTCGCCTGCCCTCCCCTTCCCACGGCCCTGGCTGGTCCCGGGTGCGGGCAGATGGCTGCGGGAGCCGCCTCGGGGTGTTTTGGGCAGGCACAGCCCTCAGGTGAGGGCCGAGGCAGAGCAGCAGTGAGGGAAGTGCAGTTCTGGAGCTGTGGGACTGGCTGAACCTCGGCGCTTCCCCCGACAGCAGCAGCGTCTCAGCTGCGACGTTTTTAACTCTTGAATTTGGAACAGACTTAGCAGCTCACCTTTGGGGGTGGGAGCTTGGGAGGTTGTCAATACTATTGCCTGGAACCATCTGTTCCTACCACTAAGTAGCTGCAAAAATCAGTAATTCATTCCCTTTTT
>VWZT01005912.1:165453-195480 GCA_013397055.1 Pachycephala philippinensis | reverse complement strand
CGAGCTCCGTGTTCCCTCCCGAGCTCCGTGCTGCTCCCAAGCTCCGTGCTGCTCCCGAGCTCCGTGCTGCTCCCGAGCTCCGTGCTGCTCCCGAGCTCCGTGTTCCTCTGGAGCTCTGTGTTCCCTCCCGAGCTCCGTGTTCCTCCCGAGCTCCGTGTTCCTCTGGAGCTCCGTGTTCCCTCTCGAGCTCCGTGCTCCTCTCGAGCTCCGTGTTCCCTCTCGAGCTCCGTGTTCCCTCTCGAGCTCCGTGCTGCTCCCGAGCTCCGTGTTCCTCTCGAGCTCCGTGTTCCCTCTGGAGCTCCGTGTTCCCTCTCGAGCTCCGTGTTCCCTCTGGAGCTCCGTGCTCCTGGAAGCAGAGGCAGCTGCCGTGGGCATCGCTGCTGGGCGGAGGCAGCTGTGGCTTCTGCTCCCCCCTCGGCTCGCCTCGAGGGCACGATGGCATCGGGAAGGGACATCCCTGCTCCCCGTGCTCATCCTTGATGCCCAGCCAACCCGTGTGGACACCTTGGTGTCAGACCCGATCCAGACAGACTGCCTGTCCCGGAAACTTTGGGGTTTGGGTTTGGTAAATTTGCCCCCATGGCACAAAGAATTGCTGTTGGTGAGTGCTGGAGAGGATTGTCCAAAGCAGTGTCCCTGTTCCCTTGGTTTAAGCCCATGAAAATATTGGGATTCTTCCTTTATCCTCAGACTTTGTCCTTTTAAATGGTTGTGTTTCTCCTGTTGCTTTCCTTTTTGACCAGCATCCCAGCCTGTTCTGTGACTTATGAGGGTGTGAAGCTGCAGGCCTGGATTAGGGCTCTGTGTTCCACAAACATCCCGATGTGGACTCGGTCATTCCAGGGGAAGGGGTCTGCTGGTTTTCTTCCCAAGTTTTGTATCTAAAATTCTTGGGAGCTGAAGTTTCTGCCAAGTCTCTGTGATAGAACTGAGGAGAGGGGAAGAAGCCCTTAGCTAATAAAACACTTTTGATCACCTTTTTTGGCTTTAGGTTGGTTCAAAAACAGTTCAAAATGAAATTTTTCAAAGAAGTCATCTTAGTTTTAAGCTTTAAAGGCTTAGCCCACAAATAGTCAGCTTTGCTTGATTTGTGCTTGGTTTTTTTCCACATCCCAAAGGAAGTGAATCTCCTGGTGATGCAACTCAGGGTGTTTGTGCTCCCCTCCAGGTTTCATAGCTTTGGCCCTGCCAGGGGTTGAAAGTGCTAAAGCTTAATCTTGAATTCAGCCCTAGTCTGGTGCTTGTCTTAGCAAGGGGGATTTTGGACTTATCTCTCAGCTCTGCTGTGCCTGGGTGAAGGTTGTACTGGTCTTCGGAGAGTTTTTGTGGTGTCTGAAGAGGAGCCTTGAGAACAGGAGCTGGCAGTCACACTGTGGGGGGAGTGTGTAAACTTAGTCTAAAGATAATTTATGGTTTCTAAAGCTGCTGCTGAGTAAAACTTTCCAAGGCTGGCTCTGACCTAGCTCTCATCAGCGTAAAACCAAAACTAGTCATCTCAAAGTAGCATTTTGAGTTGTGTGGAGGGGAAAGAGGAAAACTTCTCTTTCTCAAAGGCTTCATTGGCTGTAGCAGTGCAGCACATGAGCAGCTCTCTCCTTTCGAGCACAAACCACGGGGTCACTGTTCCGTTACCTGAGCCTCGACTGGTTTAAACTCAGCTTACTGGTTTAAGCTTGGCTCAGAGCATGGCGGTTTTTTCCTGGGTTGGCTTTGCAGCAGCTGTGGTGTCAGGGTTCTGATAAGCCCCGGGCTGTCTCCGCAGCCGCGCTCCCGCAGCCGCGCGCCGGCACCGCCGCGAGAACTTTGGGTCACGCCGGGTTGAGCTGTTGGCAGCGACGCTCGCGTGTTGGCAGGAGCTTCCCCAACAAGATGCTGGAGAGCAGGGGAAGATTTCTCCTTGTTTTTGCAAATTAGCAAATGAAACCCTAAATAAGTTGCTAAACTCAGTTTCCTTCTGTTGGGTTAAGAGGAGGGGAGTGCTTGGAAACCTTCGAGATCTTAATTGGCCCGAGCGTGCTAAAAACACCTTCTTTCCACCCCAGGTGCTGCTTCTATCTTTCCAATACATTTGGCTCGCTCAGTGGCAAATCATTTTTATAACACTTCAGAAACTGTATAGCTCCAGAAAAACAGGATGTGCGCCCTGCCTTATATTTTGGATTTGCTTTCCGAGTATTTTTGGGGGTTGCTGAGAGCCCAGCTCCGTTTCGGGGCGTTGGGGCTCTGCCCGTCGGTTTGGTGCTGGTGGGGTGATAGTGACAGTGGTGTCCTTTCACTGGGTGATTCTGTGTTGGGGTAACGACTGGTTTTTTTGGAGCACAGATACCCAGCCAGGCTCCCCAGCCCTTCCCTCGTGCTGGGTAACGGAATTTCCCTTTGCCAAGGCCAGTTCTCTATCAGCTCCCAACCAGGAGCACGCTGAGGTACACGTCCAGATACTGTCCCCCTTCCCCTCCCAGGCTGGGGACAACGAGCTTCTCATTTCTTCCTTGGGCTGATAACAGCAATTCCTCCTTCCCGCAGAAAGCTCTGGAAGTTTTTTAAAGGAGTACAGTATTGTTCCTAACTGTTTTCCAGGGTTTTCTGTGTTAGATGGTTGGTTTGTTCTTCATGGCTTTGGCCACCTAATTTTGCATCTGATTTGATGTTTAAAAACTTACTATTTAACTGAAGTTCCCTGTGAGCTGCAGAACTGCAGGGTGTGCTGGAAGTCCCATTTGTATCTCAATTTGGGCAATTTTCATGGATCATAAACAAGCTGTGGTAGGGCTTGAAAACCTGGGAAAGGGTTGGTTGGGCATTCAAGAGGATGCTGGGAGAGGGAGGCCAAGGGGGAAGATGGAAAATGTCACTGACAGTCAGTTTGAGATGGAGTTTATCTGACAGGACCAACCAGCCAGCACTTGGGAATGTGAGACCATTTCTCTAATAATGAAAATGCCTGTTTGTAACTGGTTTTCAGGGTGAAGAACCAAACTTTGGGCATCTTCTAAGGCTGTGAGGGTTTTCCTCGGAGCCAGTAGATGAGGTTACCCCAGAAGGGGCTGATATGCACCTGAGGTGTCCCAGTTCCTTCCTGGCAGGAGCTGAGTGCACATCTGTATATTTAATTCAGGCAGATATCACAGGGTGGATCTGGAGGTAGGAAAACCTTTTCAGAAGGACTTATGTTTTCAGGTATGGCAGGAGAATTTTTGCTGCTGTTCTCTTTAGCTGAAGATAGCTGGGCAGTGGTTGGAGAGGAGCTGGCTGGGCTGTGGGTGGTGGGTGCTCCTGTCCCTCCCTGCCTGCTCACCTGCCAGGGACTGCAGAGAATGCTCTGCATTTCCAAAACCTTCAGTCTCACCTTATATTTTCTTCCTAGTCAGTGTTTTATTGTTTTTAAATAGCATTTCACTGCTTCAGAGCATAACCACGTTACAAAATGTTTTTTGTCTCAAATACCACATCTGAGCTCTGGCAAAGGTGACCCCTTTGGGTCTCTGGCTCAGAGACTCTCCTGATCCATTTCTGTGTCTGTTTTTGCCTTGAATTATTCTGACTTTCTCCCATTTACTCTTCTATAGTGACAAGTTATCCGAGATCTTGCTGTGTGTGGTGATTTCTTGCTTTTAGGGTTCAGTGTAGAGAGCGAGTCAGTTTTTACAGTTCCCTAAGGAAGTGATGTGCCGTTATTATACAGAAACCACTGACATAGCACATTTTAGGCCTGGCCTGCTGACTTGGGATTGCAGTGAGCTTTAAAGTGACAGTAAATCACTTGTGACCGTCTGCAGCTGTGGTGGCCCCAGGGATGGTGGTGGTGGGGCAGAAGAGCCCACGGCCACCCACTGCTGCAGGTCTGGTGACACCACACCTGAGCAAACGTGGCCTCAGGGCAGGTGTCCTGTCACCCAGAGCCTGTACTGGTGCTCCCAAGGGTCTGGGGACACTGAAACTTCTGAATGGGGGAGAGTGAGAAGTGGTGAAATGGTCTCAGCACAGGGAATGTGTCTGGTTGAGCATTTTGTAGAATCATGGAATGGTTTTGGTTGGAAGAGACTTTAAAGATACTCCAGTTCCACCCCTTGCTGTGGGCAGGGACACCTGCCACTAGCCCAGGCTGCTCCAAACCGTGTCCAGCCTTCTGTCACTTCATCCCGCAGGAATTTGGGTACCTTGGTTCCAGCACAGGCACAGAGCTTGTTGTGTAAAATGGAGTCCCCCTTGCAGAGCTTCTCCTTCCGTGTTCCCAAAGCCCTGGTGGCCTTGGCAGGACACGCTGAGCCCCGGGCAGGGGAGGCCGGGCAGTGACCGGGCGCTCACCTTCCCGCAGGGACGAGCGTCTCCCGCCCGGCTGCTGAGCCCCTCTCTTCCTGCGGGCTGTCCCGGGGAGCGGGGGGCTCGCTGCAGCCAGGGGCCTCATTTCCTCAGGAAACCGGGCTAAAAATACCGGAGCAGTGCTCGGGGAAGTGCTGCACATCGTCGGTGCTGAGCAGCCTCTGCTCAGCTCGTCCCCGAGTTCCGCACATCCGCGAATCCCGCGTTAAACGTGGCTCTCTCATTCCGGCCGTTCCTCCTGCTGTCCGTGTCCCACTTCCAACCCTGTCTCTTAAAACAGCCCTCTCCCAATCCTCACTCCAAATATTAGCGTCCTTTTCGGTGGTGGGAGAGCGTCCAGCTCGGCGGGAGCTCTCTGGAGAGCAGGAGGCTGCAGCTGGAGTCAGAAGGGTGCACACGCAGGCCAGTGAGAGCTGGTGTTTCAGCGGGAATGATGCGCTCCTCCTCACGGATGGTGCTGGGATCTGCTGGAGTTGCTGTGGCTGTGGGGTGCACGTGGGCTGGGTTAAACAAGAGGAGTGGTTTATGCAGGCAAGAAGCTGGGGTATAAAATTGGGGCATGGCCTTGGGTGCCACCGTCTGCCGGTCCCTGTCCTTCATCCCTCTGGGATGCTCCCGCTGGGGAGGAGGAGGAGGCTCTGCTGTGCCAGGGACCTGCAGTGCCATCACCCAAACCCCAAACTGGGACCAGGGAGCAGAAAGAAACCTTGTCAGGGGGAAGTGATGTCAGGCAGGAGATCAGGAAGTTGGGTTCTGTGGCTGTTAAAGAAGTGATTTTTTTCAAATATTAATTGAAAAACTGGCTGAAGCTCTGGCTGGGTTCTCTCCTAAAGAGTTTTGCAACATCCCACTGAAATTACAGACAAATTGAAGCCGAAACATTGCATTTTTCCACAGATGTGGCCAGGTTCCAGGACCATAAAAAGAGTTTGGAAAGGCTGTAAAACACATGTTAAACAATTTTTTACTTGAGGCACCTCTAGAAACATTTCTTTTCAAATAAATTGAATATTTAACTTAAAAAATAATCTTAAAAAAAAAAGATACTGGTAATTAGAAGCAGAATGTTTCTTCCTTAGCAGATGCATATTAAGAAAGTGATACAGCAACAAATAATAAATGAAATATAGTAAAATTTGGACTGTATAAACCAGTGATTGTAATTAGGGATGTTCCTTTCAAAGGCAAGTGCTTTGATTTCACTGCCATAATCAGCTCCTATGGTGGTTCTTTTCAGTAGTTACTATGGAATATATACTAAGTCAGAACTTAAAAAATAAATGATTGTGAGATTTAAGATCTGTGAATGACTGAGAGGCCACGTTGCTTTAGGATCTTCAACTCCTAATCTGGTCAGAGAACCTCAATATTTGATGCTGAGATGAGTTTATGAATTAAACACCATTGTATTTTTGTACAGGCAGGAAAAGTAGCATTAGTGATGTCTACAAACGATATATTTAACATGTTTTAATTGATGTAAAATTATTCTAAAAGCGTATTTAAGGTCAGCATTATTTGTCAAGGAGGACAGACTTTAGATCTCGGCACAGAAGGTATTAATACAACTCCAGTGTGGAAGCAATGGGCACTTCCCATATTTTTTTGAGTCTAGATGCATCTTTTTAAATTAAAGAGGGTTTGAAGAGTGTGCCTGCAAACTGGAGATTGAGTCAAGCTGTGAAATGCCAGCGATATGTCATGTGTTCTGTATGTATTATTTTCAGTTTTTACAGAGGAGGAAATTTTGATATTTAAACTTTTCCAAATGTCAGCTGGTTCTGCACAAAATAATCTTCAGTCTCAGTCTCACCAGGAGCTGTGTGTCACCGGGAAACCTCCTGGGAGCTGAAAAACAAGGAAGTTGTTCCATCTCAGAACAGAGTCCTGTGGGAAGGATGTAGCTGAGGGGTGGGAAGGAGCTCTGGAAAGGTGGATGTTGGGAATTGTCCCCTCCGTAGGGAGACTGGAGTGCCTTGGCCTGAGCTCCAAACCCCAGAGCTCCAAGACCACATTGGTCGGGGCTTGGAGCAGCCTGCTCTGATGGAAGGGGATGGGACTGGATGAGCTTTAACATCCCCTGCCACCCAAACCTTTCCATGAGCTCCGTCCTTCCCTTGCCCCTTCCAAACCTGGCATTTACCAGTGCTTGGTCCAAGACTTTGGGTAACTCCCCAGGCTGACCCTGCATCCACCCTCCTGCTCGAATTCTCCAAAAATTGCAGGCAGGACAGGGAACTGCCTTTGGAAGTGTCATTGGCACTTTGCAGAACTGCTGCCTGCAGGAGCATCTTGGCTCTTTGGAGCATCTTTGGGAAAGCAGCTGGAGGTGTGTTCCCTGTGCAAAATGCTGCTGTTACTGTGTCCCATGGGATTTATCAGACTGGGAATTTCTGTGTCCATTAGTCCCATGCTAGGAAAAATACTCAGTTCCTACTGACAGCCTGAGGAATCATTAGGACTGGTGACTTCCAGTATTTTTCCTAAGCCTCCGCAGAACCTGACTTAATCTTTAATGAAAACTAGAAACCAGCGTGCTTGAGACTTTATATAGCAACCAGCCCGACCAGTTCCGGCGTCCCACCTCCCTGGGAGGGAGTGCTAAGGAGCTGGTTGGTCTGGATGCTTCTAAGGATGGTATTTAAGGTGTAAATGTGGTTAAATTTTACACATGAAAGCAATGTTTTAGCCCAAAGATACTCTGCACACACCCTTGGCAGCAGAGCTGGGCACAGCTCACAGCCCACTGTTTCTTTGAGAAGGGTGAATTCTGCTGATGGCTCCTCCTGGCCTGTCTGGGCTCTGGGAGGAACGCTAGGAAAAAGCTGCTGTACATTTTCTTACAGATGGGGAGTGTTATATGCTTGTGGTTTAATAGTAAGTGCTTTTGTTCTGAGAGGTGGCTTCTGTGTCTTCTCCGGGGACAGTGATGGACTCTTAAAACCTAAAAACTGTGTGGTGGGTAAATTCCAGCTGCTGAGAGGAGGGATGGGGAAAAATCGTGAAAATGAGCTTTGACTTCTACTTATTTTTAAGACCTGCTCTGTTTCCTCACTTTGTTGTGGTGCATCTTCCAACCCTGAGTGCGGATCACTCGTCACAGCAGCTCAGCTTGGTGGGCATCATCTTCGCTCTGCTGTGGCCAAAAATTGCTTTGGTGTTTAGTAACAGGGTCAAACTTGGGAGCTGAATATTGGGAAGGAGTTGTTCCCTGTGAGGGTGGGGAGGCCCTGGCACAGGGTGCCCAGAGAAGCTGTGGCTGCCCCTGGATCCCTGGCAGTGTCCCAGGCCAGGCTGGATGGGGCTTGGAGCAGCCTGGGACAGTGGAAAGTGTCCCATGGCAGGGGCTGGGACTGGATGAGCTTTAAGGTCCCTTCTGACCCAAACCATTTCATGATTCTTTTAAAGAAACTTCCGCAAACCACTTTGTTCTTCAGACTGTGAGTTCTGGGAGAGACAAGGAACCAGCAGCTCCAAAGGAAACATGTAAAGACAACTTTCTGTGGAGTTATCTGTAAACGATAGATCATTCTAGCTGTGAAAATCGTGTAGAAATCCAAACTGGTCACCAGACGTTGCAGAGGTGTCATCAAAAAACTGCTCGGGGAATACAAATATGGATTTTAGAAAAGCTGCTTGGGGAATATCATCCTGTGTTGTGGAAAAATTCCTCGGGGAGCATAGTGGGGCACGTCTAGCTTCAGGGAGCCGAGGCACAGTGGGGCAGGTGTGTGTGACATGGTGGGATCCTTCAGACGGTGTCATGTGGATGGGATTTGGGTCAAGTCCTCAGTTCCAGGTGAAGCGGGAGCCCTGGTGGTCTCTGAAGCACCTCTATCCCACCAGAGCCCTCCAGGTATGGGGTGTGGTCCCTGAACCCCCGGACTCAGGGCTGCTCTCTGGGAAGTGTTGGTGAGGAGGCTGCCAGAGCTCTCCTGGCTGGGAGGCTCTGTCCCTCAGGCTCCCCTGAGGAGGAGCTGGAAGAGGCTCCGGGAAAGGCACATGAGCGGGGCCGGCTGCCAGCTCTGCACGGTGCCGGAGCACGTCGGCTGTGCCGGCACGGCACGAACCGCTCCCCATCCCGGGGTCCTGCCAGGGGCTTTTGCTCACGGGGGTGTGATGCTGTTCCACTCCACGGATTTGGGGCACCTTGTCTGGGAGAGACAGAGAGGTGCATTCCCTGCGGAGAGGTAACGCTCGAAGCCGAGCAGGGGCGACCCAGACACACGTGGGGCGAGGCGGTCACAGCCTCCCTTCCTGCTCCCTCCAGGAAACCAGACCGGAGGAATTTTTCACATCTGGCAGTAGCGATGCATTTTTAAATTACTTTTTGTCAAGGCAGAGCAGCTTTACGGTGATGTGAATGTCAGTCGTAGCCGCCGGAGCGTCGCGTGCGGTGCCGAGGGCTGACTAAGAGCCTGGGTGGATCAGGGTCCTTCCCATTCGGGCGGATCTCCCTCCTCCTGGCAGCGTGGCCAGAGCCTGCCGTGGCTCTGCTGCCTGAGTCCGTGCAGCTGCTCCAACAAGTTTGTGGTCCTGGGCAGCAGCGAGGCCAGTGGGGGTGGCTGCAGGGATCCAACAGCGGCGTTCCCATATGGCTTTCATGAAAAACACCTCATTTGGGTCTGGTTTTTGATCTGCTTCCTGCTTAAATGTTGAATACAGAAATATATTTATTGGGGTGGAGGGAATTAAGACCTTTTCTGCGTGTTGTAGTTTCTGTTACTAGTCTTGGTTTTTTGTAAACCCATTAAAAATGATATTTCATGTCAGCTCCTTCTGCTGCAGTCCAGGCTTAAATGCTTCCCATCCGTTGTGCCGGCACAGCCGCTTGTGGGCCTGCCGGAACTGGATTAGAGACAGCAAATTTTATTTTTATTTTTAAAAAAAAGGAATTTTTTTGTCTGGCTGTATTTGTTTCCAGCTGAATTAGTTCCCTGCTCTGATGTGCAAGTGTGGCAGGTCGCTGAAGAGGGTGGAATAGTTGGATGTGGTGGTGCTTTTGGGTGAAACCTTGGGTGTGATGAGGACTTAAAAGTTGATTAAAAGCGGTCTTTAAAGGTGGTGCAGTTATTATACACCAGCTGTGGTTTTCAAGGTCTTGGCTCCGTGTTTTCTGTTGTATGAACCACTTGGTGCATATTTAAAAATACAACTAAAAACCTTGAGATAATTGAATAAGTTGGTGGTGTGGTGGCAGCAGAGCTCACCTGGCCCTCCTGGTTTTTGGTGTGTCTTGGTGGGGTCACTTGTCTGGAACTGGCTGGGAATGGTTCCTGCAGGGACATTTCCTGGCAGTTACCTGGGCTTTGTCTTCTGTGCTTAAAAATCCCTTCTGTAGGGAAAATGGATCAAATGGAGTTGGAGCTCCTGGAGATGCCATGACAAGAATCACCAAATATTTAGGGTGGAAGTGAGCTCTGAAGATCATCCAGCACAAGGCAGGGCACCAGGAGCAGGTGGCACAGGAACGCATCCAGGTGGGTTTGGGATATCTCCAGACAGGGAGACCCCACGCCCTCCCTGGGCAGCTGTTCCAGGGCTCTGCCACCCTCCTTGGGAAGAAGCTCTTCCTCATTTTGGAGTGGAACTTCTTGTGGCTTAGCTCATGGCCATTGCTCCTCGTCCTGTCACTGGGCACCACCAAGAAGAGCCAGTGTTGTGTTGTGAGCATACCAGCAGTGCAAGGCTGCTCTGCCTTCGGGGTAGAGGGCTTTTTCCCCCACCTTCCCTACAGATGCTTTCCATGCTTTATCCTGGTTGGGCAGTGAAGTGCTTCTTCGAGATGAGCTTAGAGTTTGGAAGCTGTGTGTCCTTGTTCCTCAGCTGAGCCGCGGTTGCAGCTCCATAAACCCAGGTTTGCTGGGAGAAGCGATGCATCCTGCTGGAGCCGGAGCCCGTGCGTGTGGTGGGAGAACTGGGAAAGAGGGGCAGAGCACGGAGCAATCCCCGCCGCCCCCAGCCTGCTGGCTTCCTCCCAGCCTATTGTTGGCATTCCGTGTGTATTCTACCTAGGAATTAACTTGTCCCCAAATCGCGGCGCCGCGTACGCACCGATTTTCCAAGCTTCCCTGCACCTGTCTGATGCGCTTTCCAGCCTCGGCGTCACAAAACTGTTTGTCATTCAGGGGGGACAATGTCCCCTTGTGTGCCGGGCTCCCGGAGGGAGGGGCCGGGCGGGGGCACGGCCCCGCTGGCGGATGGGCTTCCCATGTGAAATGAGACGGGAAGACAAATTGCTTCCAGAGCGGCGTTTCACACAGGCGGGAGCGCGATCCCGCTCCAGCGGCGGCAGCGCCCGCTTGTCACTCGCATTTCCCTTATCTGGGTTAAATATAAAAGGGGGCAAATGGGGGTGAAGAGAACACGGGGAAGAAAGGAGCTTATCCGGGGCTCCGAAGGCTCTGTTGGCGAACTGCCGCCCTGGGATCGGCTGTGGGTTTGGATGGCCTGGAGCTGATCCCATACAGATGGTGCACCAAGATCCCTGTTGGAGCCAAGGAACTTCCTGGTCACTTTTGCAGGAATAACTTGGTTCTTTTTCCATGTTTCTTTTCTGGTGAAACTTTTTCTGTAGAGTTCTTCTCTTGTGCCTGGGATATCACAAAACCTTGTGTGTGGCTGGTCTTTATGTTGGTCTTTAGGCTTTACTGTAGGAGAATCGAGTGGTTTTTCCATATTGAGTATCTATATCTTAAAGAAGACACAATAGTATGACACTAATTTTCTTACTCTGATACATAAATAGAAATGCAGCTCAGAACTTCAAATAAATGTGCGATTAAAGTTCAGTGGAGGTAATAGAAAAGGTAAAGTTCAGGCTCATCTGAATTACCTGTACCTTTGGAAAGCACAAGGATTCTCAAAAATTGTTTCCTAATAATTGAGACTTCAGTAAAACGTAACACTTCTCATGACCTGGGAGATCTTGACGCTTCTACCTTGTCCCGAGTAAAGGCAAGAGCGGAGTTCAGTTGGCTGCTCCATTAGGAAAGAGGGGAGAGAGGAGCATTTCCACGCTCTTTGCTGGCCCTGGGAGTGGATCCTGGCCATGGGAGTGAATCCTCCTGTGCTCAGCGCGGTGTCACTTTAAGGGCTGCATTATAATATTTCGTTAGTGGCAAGTGCAGCATCAGCACAGCAGCAGCCGGCCTCGATCCCTGCTGGCAACCCCTGGAACGCTGTGCAGGACACTCGTGCCAGGATGCTCCATGCCCATCCTGTGGGATGCTCCATGCCCGTCCTGGGGGATGCCCCATTCCCATCCTGTGGGATGCTGCATGCCCGTCCTGGGGGATGCTCCATTCCCATCCTGAGGGATGCTCCATTCCCAGCCTGTGGGATGCTCCATGCCCGTCCTGGGGGATGCCCCATTCCCATCCTGTGGGATGCTCCATTCCCATCCTGTGGCCTGCCTGTGCTGGTGGCAGGAGGTGAGTGAGGGCACAGCAAGGTCCCAGCTGGCTGCTGTGCCCAGGGGAATGGGCAGCAAAGGGGAGGGATTGTGGGGAGACAAGGGATGGCTGAAAGGGTGTAGGGAAGGAGTTTCCACAGAGAATTTCCAGATGGAATTGTTCAAGGCCAGGTTGGATGAGGCTTGGAGCAACCTGCTCTGGTGGAAGGTGTCCCTGCCCATGGCAGGGGTTGGAGGGTTGGAACTTTAAGGTCCTTTCCAACCCAAACCATTCCATGGTTCTGTGGGGAACCAACACCGTGGTACTACTGGTGACTGGCCTTGGAAGGCCGGACCAGTGAGGGCGCAGGCAGAGCCAGACTGTTACTTTCTGTTCTTTGTGTTTGCTCTTGTACCTGTAACACACTCGCATCCCTGGAAGATTTCTAAAAACAGGAGTCAGTGTGGTACGTTGGGTTATGGTTTAGTGGGATTTGGTCAAACACTGGACTTGATGATCTTGGAATTCTTGCAGTGGGAACGCTGTGGAAGAGGCTGTCAGGACCTCTCTGTTGTGTGTGGTTTTCTCAGTGCAGGCCAGAGGAAGGGAAGGAGGAAAGGGAAAAGCTTGTGTTGCTTCTCTGAGCAAACTCTGTTTCCCGAGTTTGGCAGCGGTGGATCCGTGGGGAGGCTGTGGGGCTGGGCCGGGGAGTTTCTCAGATGTGGAGCTGCTCCAGGGAGAAGCCATGTGCTCTGTCAGGGTGTGGGCGAGGGAAAACAGCTCCTGACCCCGCTGTTATCCCGGACACGAGGATGTGCAGCACATCTCATACCCGGCTCTGGAGGGTGGTTTGCAGGGCGGCACGGGGAGAGAGGATGTAGCAAATACAATATTGGGAAAGATGAAAAAACGAGTGGGTGGCAATGAGAAGGAAGAGGAGGAGACAACCCAGACGATGAAGGAAAACAGGATCTTCTATAAGAGATGGGAATACTGGAAGGAAGCCAGGAAGGAAGCCTGAGAAAATGGAGAGAGCACTAGGAAGGCTGGTGTTGCTCTGATAATTCCAGCAGGTATTCCTGGCATGCAGCTTCCAGAAACGAGAGAAGCCTTTGAAACTCTGGTCAAAACCAGTGACATGCACGGAATAATTGGAATATACCTGAGTTAAACTTGTATTGTCTTGCTGTTTTTTTCCACATGGGATTTGGTGTGTGCTGTTGACTTGTCCAGGAAGGAGGGAGCTGACCTTGGAAAGGGCTTGGGGTGCAGGCGGGTGTCACCGTGGCAGGGAGCAATGATCCCTCAGATCGGAAGATTCAGGCTTTTCCGTGCTAAGCGATTTAATGGATTTTTCTGTGGATTCTGATGGGAGATTGACTCTCGGAGATGGTGTGGGCAGAAATCCTTGTGCTGTGTGGATGGTGCCTGAGTTCCGTGCCGGGCCCCGAGAGCCGGCCGGATCCCTGCAGCCCGGCTGAGCGCGGCGAGCTGGGAGAGGAGCAGCAGCTCCAGCTCCTGCTCCTGCTCCGGCGCCGCTTCCATTGGTTGGTAAAAATAGCTCTGCTGCTGGCGTCAGTGCCAGGCCTCGCATCTGGCTTCCCCGAGCGGGGATCGAGCGGCTCCAGCCCCCTCCCTCCCTCCAGACAGGGTCTGCTGGAGGACACATGGCTGTGACGGCTGCGCCGGCCGCTCCCCCTGCCCTCGCCGGCCTTTGGAAGCGCCTTTGTGCTGGAGGCTCCCTGCAAACCCGGCCCTGGGCCTGGAATCGAGGGCTGCCCCACCTTAATCAATCCACCGGGGAAACCAAAATCGTCTCCTGCAGCCCGAGGGGTTGTTGGGAGCCTTTTGGGCGTTCGGGGGAAAGGTGAACGCCCGGCTGAGTGTGCAGATCGTGTTTTGCTCCCCTCTTGCGCAGGTTTGGCTGAGTAGGTGTTTAGAAACAGTTTTATGAAGTCGGCTGGTTCAGTGTCGTGATTTCTTTTTTTAGTCTTGCTTTTTTCAGCATTTAAGCTCTGGAAAACAGGGAGATACCAAGTGAAGTCAGGAATGCTCTCTTTGTAGACACGGAAAGAGACCAAAGCAGCCTTGCAGATTGCCTTGGAAATTTGGTGTGCGCTTGCAACTGCTCACCTGCATTGCATGACTGACAGTGAACAGTGAATGTTTTACATCATTGTTTAAAAAATTAAATTATTTGAGCTCCAAAGGGCGTTGCAAAACTGTTCCATACCCGGGCTCAGTGTGGCCACATAGGCCGAGCTCCATTCCCATCCTGCCCCAAACCCTGACTAACCCCCTTGCCTGCTGATCAGGGTTTCAGCCACCATCACACGCGTGCCAGGCAAAATAATTTACCCAAAAAACCTGCTGTGGGTGTTTTCTGCTTTGATGTCAGGCTGTGACCAGCAGTACCTCGTTAGTGGGGCTTGCTCTGCTCACCAGGGAAGGTCCGCAGAGGATTTCCCTTCCCGCGCCGCGGGTGAGCCCGGATGGCTGCTGCTACCCAGCAGATGTTCCTTCTGTTTGCAGCCCATAATTCCTCATCTTTCTCATGAGAAACATCTCCAATGGAGCTTCAGGATCTGCTGAGCTGATCCTTGTGCTGTCCCCAGACCTCCTGAGCACCAGGCAGACCTGGAATCCTGGCAGGGAACCTCACCGGGAGCTTCCCTCGCTGCTGCTTAAACCAGAAGTATTTTTGTTGTAGTAACTGGACAAATATTTTCAAGTTTTCAACAGTTTTGTTTTCAAACAACTCATGAGAAGCTCCTAGTTTTCTTTTTGGGGAATTCAAAGCAATTAGTGACATACCTTGTGGAGTTACTGCTCTGCTGGCAAATCCCCTGTTTTTAACAGACATGCACGGTGTGTATTTGTGTGCTTGAATTTGGGGACACTCACATGTTCTTTCTCCAATCTGCCTGTTCTAGCGAAATCATATTTTTATCATAAAAACCTGTTTAAAGCAGAGGAGACATGAGAATGTCTGGGGAATGTGTAACTCAGGAGTAGTCAGAGGCACAGCCGGGCCAAAGGAGGAGTAGGGAGGAGTAAGGAATGTGCCCTGGACACCCACAGGTTCTGAATTTCATCTTTTTGTCCTTTTCAAGGCACAAACCTGGGTGCTCTGTGTCCTGTGTGGCGGAGCTGGCATTGCTGGGTGCTGGAGAGGCTGGGGGTCTGAGACCTGTTTGGTACAGGGGGTTCCACGCCTCTCTGTCACCAGACCAGTGTGTGTTGGAGGAGCCACACAAAACTTTCCACCTTTTTAAAAAGAATTTAGGTCAAATACCGCAGTTGCGTGAGCAAAGTCCAAACAGGTCATTAGTCTGATGTTGGGTCATCACTGGGCCTTCAGCCCTGAGCTCCTGGGGGTGAGCTGGGGTGAGAACCACCCCTGTGTCGACATGTTTTTCAGGTTTTTAGGACTGCTTTTTTGGGAAAATTTGGCAAATATCTAATCTCCACAGTTATGCGGGGTAGGCTGTGAGATATTTTTTTTTTTTTAGCACTTGAATAGTGGGAATTTTGCTTGAATTTCTCACTGCCCCTTAACCAAATGAGGCCAAAGTAGCCAAGCCTGGGCTGGGCTGCCTGGGAACTTCTGGGCATCTCATTTGCCATGTTCTTTAGAGGAGGCTGTGTCCAGCTGTGGAGTTTGCAGGTAGATTTTTTTTTTTTTTTTAATGACATCTTATTCTATAAAAATAAAAGCTCTTTGCATAAAATTATACTCTCTTTAGTATTGCCGTAGATTTTTTAGAATGTTGTGATGGTAAGGAAATAAACCCGATCTGCAGAGAGTTAATCTCCATTCCCTGTGTGCATCATGGAAAGCATCATCATTCATTTCACTCATTGATTAGCAGCTCCCAAACCTGCTCCATAGCCTGCAAATCCTGAATTCCCAACAGCAGAGTTCATAGCTTGTAGTCAGAGCAGCATACTTCAGCCTCAGCTGTTTTTTTGCTTTCTTTGTCTGGTCAGTCAGCTTGAAAATTTACCTGTCTGCAGTGAAAAAGCATAACTGTACCCTGTGCGTGAGGTTTTGCTGAGGTTTAATTTGTTTTAGCTTAGAGTTGGGCCTGTGGCAGGCTGTGCTGGGAGCGGGGGCAGCTGCTGCTGGCCTCTTTGTCCTCACTTGGGTTCCTGGGGTGCTTGTGGACCCTTCTCCTGGAAATATTCTATTTCTTTCTGCTCAGGTCTGATGATTCTGGCTGGTTTGAGGAGCAAATCTTCCAGGCTGCCCCAGCCTCTCCCCTTCCCCTGGGTTAACCTGTTCCCTGCCCAGGCAGCATTGGCCATCCTGGGGATGGAGTTGGCTGCTGGTGACCAACCCAGCTTGGGAGTCCATGAAGTTTTTGGGGTGTTTTGGTGCTTGTTGGCTCTTTACCCTGGGCAGTGCCAGGTGCTCAGCCCTGCCATGGCATCAGGCACCCCAGGGCCCCTCACCAAGCTCATCCTGCCGTGGCAGGGTGTGAGTCGGGGTGGTAATGAACCAACGAATGAATCTTATCTCCATAGCTCGTGGTGTTTTGGTTTTTATCTCCCCTCCTGCCTGTTAATTTACAGACAGTATTACCCAGCCTGGGATTGGCTTCGGGAGCTGCTGCAGCTCCAGAGGGACTTTGGGATGTGAGTGGTGCCTGTGGGGCTCAGGGTCCTCCCTGCTCTGCCCACACCAGGATGTGACAGGAGCTGCCTGGTGGGACTTTGGCATTTGCTGCAAGTGGCCCAGCTTTGTAGATTTTGGTGGAGTCCCCATCCCTGGAGGTGCCCAAGGAGTGACTGGATGTGGCACTCGGTGCTCTGGTGTGGGTGACACAGGTTGGACTCGATGACCCTGGAGATTTTTTCCAACCTCAGTGATTCTGTGTAGAATTTGAGTATTTAAACTCAAAGGAGCATGTGCTATTTGAAGTGATGTTTTGGAGTTAGAGGAACTGGGATGGAAAAGCAGCTGCTTGGTGTTCCTGCTCAGTGCTGAAGGAAGGCACAGTTGTATCAAACCCAAACTGCTGTGCTGGCTCATAGGGGCTTTTAGGAGCTGGTTGAGGCTTTAACCTGCCCTTGCAACAGCAGAATCCTTACAACTGGATTCAGAATAATTTCTCCTAGAAACCGTGGGCTTTGGGAGGTGCAGTTGTCTGATTTTCATTTTTATTTATTTTTTAAGTGATCACACTCATGTGCTCCTGCACCACATGTACCACACCATCAGCTGCTTATAATTGCTTCTAACTGAAACCAAACAGCGAGCGCTGTGGTGGAGGTAAAATACTATTTTATTTCAGGAGGAGATTGGGGAATCTCTGGGTAAACAACCCAATTCAGCTTCAAAGCCTTTTCAGCCCCGGCGCATTGTTCCTCCTCGGAGCCGCGCTGCCTCGCACCCTAATAAAAGTGGAAATCAGGCGTGGGGGGATGGGGACGCAGCAGAAAACGCAAGCTGAGAACTGGAGATCAAAAGGACAAACAGAAGCAGAAGGCAGGGAAAGGGAGGCACAAAGAGTCACAGCTGAGCGTGCGGAGCCTGGGAGGGATGGAGGAGAGACAACAGCTATTAGAGGAGGCCGGGAACAATGGGCTGAGCAGAGCCCGGGTTTAGCTTTCATTTCAGTTTAACAAAGCTGCCTTCCACCAGCGGAACTCCACGGATGCTGTGCCCTTAATTCATCCTGAACGTTGTTGGGTCGCTGCTGGCCGGGGCACGGGCTGGAGATGCGCTCCGGCGTGGTGGCTGTCCCTGGCCGGATACACGGATCTCTCTGTGGATGGGCCCTTTGGAGGAATGGTGAATGATTTTTCCCAGTTCATGCTGCGGCAAAACCTGTCTCAGTTTGAGTTCTTTTGGGTTACAGAATCATTGAATCCCAGAATGGTTTGGGTTGGGAGGGACCTGCCATGGGCAGGGACTCCTTCCCCTCTTCCAGGTTGCTCCAAGCCCCATCCAACGTGGCCTTGGACACTTCCTGGGATTGGGAGTCCTCAGCCTCTCTGGGCAACCTGTGCCAGGGCCTCCCCACCCTTATTAGTAAAGAATTTTTGGTTGCTGAGAGTTGTGGGAACCAGCCGACAGCGGCTCTTTGCACTGGGAATGTCTGGCGCAGCCGGAACGTGCTCCCTGAGCTTCCCCAGCTGATTAAACCAGTTCCCAAACCTGGCAGCCTGCGAGCAAACCCAGCTTTGTTAGTAAAGCCTCCGGGCTTTTGGGGCAAGTATTTATTGTAACAAATAATTTCTACCGGCTGAGGAATGAGGAACATTATTTCTGTGGAGCCAGCAGTACGTGTTGCTGAGGCGAGAAGACCGGCCATTGGTGTGGTCCCGTTCCGGCTGTGCTCCAGCACCCCGTGTCCTGGGAATTCCGTGCCCCCGGCATGTGGGCACACAGGCTGAGTCCCGCCTTCCCCGGCTTAGTGCTGGAAGCTGCTTATTCCCTCTCCCCATCTGCCTCGCTCCCCTCGGAGCTGTGGGGGCTGACCTACGGCAGCCCCTGGTCCTGGGGTGCCCCCGGAGCTGGGAAGTCCCCGGGGAAGGAGCAGGGTTTATCCAGCAGATGGGGAGGCCATTCCTCAACCTTGGAGCTGGGCTTTGGGAGGTTTTTATTCCTGGCCCGATCCCGGGATGAGGGCCGTGCCAGGGAGGTGGCTGTGGGTGTTCGGAGCCTTCCCCTTGGCCAGAGGAGTTTCTAGACCTCGGTTTGATTGTGAAAAGAATGGCTGGGCAGGTCAATGCTGCTGTATCCTGCTCCTCCCTTGCAGCCCGTGTTTGCTTTCCTTTGTTTGGGTCCCTTCTTGCTCTGACTTGCCTCCCTCAGCTGCGCTGGCTGCGGCTTCGTGGGGCGAACGCTCTACCTGGGCGCTTAATTAAAAGGAGGGAAGATGTATTCCAAAAATCCTTGGCTTCCTCATCTGCGTGGAGCGTGTTGCTGAGCTGGTGGCAGGGAGAGGAAGCGAGCACAGCGTTCAGCTGACAGAGCATCTGAATCGCCGGTTGGGGCCCGGGAGTTCAGGAGGGGGAGGGAGAGTGAAATGGATGCTGAAATCCTGAATCTGCTTCTTAAATTTCCTCTCTCCCTGGAGAGGGAGGGAGCGGAGTTCAGCGCGGCGTGTTTGGCTTGGCTCCCTGTTACCTGCTGTCTCCTCCCGAGCAGAGCGCTTGTGGCAGGGATAAAGGATGGAGGTTTATGGTGGGAGAATGGACTTTTTCCTTCAGCAACATTTGCTTGTTTGTGGTGGAAGCGCATTAAAAAAAATAATCCAGCATTATTGAGGAGCGAGTGGGCGAATCGCTGCATCAACTGCCATGGTAACTCCTAAAGGGCTTCACCCAGAGCTGTCAGAGCTGGATTTTTAGTGCTGGAGTGACTTTTAATGTACAATCCTTTCCAGGCCATTTAATTATTTGGTCTCCTCATTTAATAACAAAACAACACAAAACCCCTCTTCTCTGAACTACCTTCTCGTTGATGTTCTCCTCTTTGACCTGAATTCATCTGACCCGTGGGGCCCCGAGTGAAGCACTGCGCTGGTGTTTGTGTGCAAGGACTGCGTGTGCTGCTGCTTGTGTAGTCATGGAATCAGGGAATCATGGCTTGCTTTGAAAGGGACCTTAAAGCCCATCCAGTCCCACCCCTGGCATGTGCAGGGACACCTTCCACTGTCCCAGGTTGCTCCAAGCCCCGTCCAGCCTGGCCTGGGACACTGCCAGGGATCCAGGGGCAGCCACAGCTTCTCTGGGCACCCTGTGCCAGGGCCTGCCCTCCCTCACAGGGAAGGATTTCTCCCCAATATCCCATCTAACCCTGCCCTCAGTCTGCTTAAAGCCATTTCCCCTTGTCCTGTCCCTCCATGCTCTTGTAAATAGTCTCTCCAACACTCTCTAGTCCTTGCAGAAACAATCTCATGGTGGTCTCAAGCCCAGCAGGTGGTTGGGGGACCTCCCTGGGCACCCATCCTATGGCAGGAGGGCAGTGGGTTGGCTCCTGTCCTCCTGCATGGTTCCTTTGGCAGGGTGGCCCAGTGCTCCTGGTGGTGCAGGGGGTGTTGGGGACACCTCAGCACTGTTCCTCTCATGGGAGCCATCTCCTCCCCCCCAGCCATGGCAGCAGCGTGGGGAGCCTGGGTGTGCTGGGTCACCCAGCAGGAATGTGGCCCCCAGGAGTGGGCCACCCCTGGGTCTGCAGGAAGGACCTGTGATGATCAGGAGTGTCCATGAAGGACCTGTGGTGGTCGGGAGTGTCCATGAAGGACCTGTGATGGTCGGGGGTGTCCATGAAGGACCTGTGATGGTCGGGGGTGTCCATGAAGGACCTGTGATGGTCGGGGGTGTCCATGAAGGACCTGTGATGGTCGGGAGTGTCCATGAAGGACCTGTGATGGTCTGGAGTGTCCATGAAGGACCTGTGATGGCTGGGAGTGTCCATGAAGGACCTGTGATGGTCGGGAGTGTCCATGAAGAACATGTGGTGGCTGTGAGGTCGCTGTGTTGCTCACCAGGCTGCCCTGGCACATCAGGGTCACCATGCAAAGCACACCCGGCCCAGTTGTCCTCATTCCTGCTACTTCATGCCCCACCAACAGGAGGAAAATCCAGGAAGGAGGGAATTTAGTGCTCAGACACGGCTGATGGGGTGGCTTCGGGGAGCCTCCCATGGATGCACTTGGTGTGGGAGGTCCCTGGGCCTCACAGTCCTGTGGATGGCATGTCTCTGGGTGTGATGGGGACACAGGGATCTTGGTGCTCAGAGATTTCGGGGTGTTTCCTGGCACAGGGTCCCAGGATGGGCTGTAGCTGCACTGGGAGCCTCTGCGTGAGGAAGCTCAGGATTCTGGTCATGGCCCTGGCAGCTTCCTCTGCAGCACCACCCATCTTAGCTTTGCTCAGCATCCCAACGGAGTTTAAAATGGTTTCATCCTGAATAATTTATCTCCCAGAGAGAGAGAGACACAGTGGAGGGAAGCGGGGAGGGGAGGGCTGAGCACGGGCAGGGATGGGGGCTCACCCCGGAGCGGCTCCGTGCACTGCTGGGCTTTGTTGCTCCCGGCATTTTCTGCTGAACAAAAGCTCTGGATCCCGGGCAGAGGCTCCCGTGGGAGCCCTCCTGACCCCTGACCTGCCCTCCTGCCACCTCCAGCACCTCTTTGTCACCCCGGGTGAGCTCCAGCGTGACGCTCCGTGCTGCGGCCAGTTCGCCGGAGCAGGACACGGCTTTGCTGCTGGTTGTGAGCTTTCCTAAAGGGTTCCACACCGGAGGCAGGGCTGCCTCCCTCCCCACCGTCCCTACACACTGCCCTACTTCTCGCCAGGCTCAGCCAGCTCTTGCTGCAGCCCTACAAAGAGGTTTGAATGCATTAGTTTACGTGGAATTAATCTCCAGATTCCAAACATGCTTTCAAGCTGGTTTGCCCTTATTTTCCTGCAAAAGGAGGCCAACTCCGTGTTGTAGGCAGGGGCTGTTGTAAGCGAGGGTTGAGCTGGAGCGGGGAGAGACCAGCACAGGCACCATATTCAGGACATTAAAAGGAATTTTTGGCTCATGGACAAAACAAATTGAAAAATCGCCTTCTTTGTCACCACATCAGCAGTGATGGAAAAACAGAGCGAGGTTGTGGGGTGATCCTGCTGGTAACCACCGCGCCTTTCCAAAGGGATTTGAGATTCAGGTTTTGATAGGAAAATAATGAAATATTTTAAATGTGTCACAAATGATTGTATAGAAAATCGTGGGTGAGGGGAGTGATGGGAAAACGTAGTTATTGGGGATCAGGAGAAACTGGAACGCTGAACTCTGAGGTGAAGTGCTTCCTGCAACAGGTTGGTCCGAAATTCCCAGTGCTCCTTTGTCTGCCGGCAGAGCGATGCCGGCCGGGGAGGGAACGAGGAGCTCAAGCGCTCCTGGGATTTTTTTGGATAGCCTGTCATCCCTGAGAAAGGAACAGTTGTGTGGGGGTGGGGAGCGTCGTATTCAAAAGTGGGTGAAATGGAAACGAGCCAAAATTCTGCAAATTTATAAGGAGCAGCAAACAGAGATTTCTTTGAGGAAAGGTCGGAGCGTTTGCTGTGAGCACAGCCCTGGTAGGAGTGTGCGAGGAAATGGAAACTGTGCTCCGCTCTGCAGGGCTTTTTTCATCCTTTAGCCAGGCAAAGATACACAAAGCTGCTTATTTTGGGAGGTGGTGGAATGTTTCTGTAATAATTTCAGCAAATTTTGGTTCACATAGAGCATCTGTAAGAGCAGCACACCCCCAGCTTCATGGAGTGTGTTCTTTGTGGGGGAAAAAAATCGCTTTCCCTTGAATTTAATGGCTTTAAGCAGACCGAGGGCAGGGTTAGGTGGGATATGGCAAAGAAATTCTTCCCTGTGAGGGTGGGGAGGCCCTGGCACAGGGTGCCCGGAGAAGCTGTGGTTGTCCCTGGATCCCTGGAAGTGTCCAGGGCCAGGCTGGATGGAGCTTGGAGCAACCTGGGATAGTGGAAGGTGTCCCTGACTATGGCAGGGGTGGAACAAGATGAGCTTTAAGGTCACTTCCAACCTAAACCATTCTGTGATTCTATAAATTTGAACGTGGTTTCACCCAGAAGAATCTATGCTGGGTTTGTTTTTCCCTCCCTGTTTAGTATCCTGCATCTGCCAGGTCCTAACGCCTGGCTCATGAACATCCCAAGGATACCCATCCTGGCTGTGGGTCCTGTGGAAGCCACGCTGGGCAGAGCTGAGGAGCACACGGGGCTTGGCCAGGGGAAGATGATTAGAGAAGGAGCTGGGCTGGTTCTCAGGAGGGAAGGGCTGAGCCGAGTGCAGGAATAATGCAGGAATATCCCCGCGGGGTCCTCGCAGCGCACCTGGGAGCTGCTGGATCGCTAACAGCTCCGATTAGGACTTCATTTTGGGCTGACAATCCTTTCCTCATGTTGACACGGAGCGTGTAGAAGCATGTAGTGTTTGAAACACAATATGCAAAGCACCGTATTAGTAACCGACTCCAGAACATTCCTGCGCTGCAGCGAGGCTGCCCACAGCCTGCGGATTTCATCAGCTCCTCTGAGCTGGCACGGGGAGGACGTGGAAGCGGTGAGCTGGAGTCACAGGAGAGCACGAGCCGTTCGCTTGAGCCATTCCCACAGTCCTCAGGCTTCCAGTGCCCGCTGGAGCCTGTGGGCGTTTGCCCTTTCCAAAGGGAGGGAGATCCCAACCTCCTGGCTCTTGAGCCGGCGTCGTGCGGCCGGAGCCGGGGCGGAACATTCCCGAGCCGGTGTTGGCGGGGCTCGGCCGCGCTTCCCGGAGCAGGGCGAGGGTTTGGCCACGTGAAGCGGCCACGAGGCGCAGGGAGGTGTCGGTGGTGAGCGCTTGGCTGGTTGCCCGTGGGCAAGCAGAAACCCGAGTTATCTGCAGCAGATAAGCACCGGCAGGAAAACACGGCAGCCCGGTTTGTCTGTAAACAAGTTCTTTCGCAAAAATGTCTGCCTGGGATGACTGGCAGGGAAAGTGAGGAGCCGGGAGCGTGCCAGCGTCTGGCTGGGGAATGGGGAGCGTCCGGCCGGGCACGGGAAGGAGACGCTGCAACAAATGGCTCTGCCACTTTAAGCTGAGTTAAAACCCACACTGAGATCCACAGCGCTGCTGGGCCTGAGTGCAGCCGCTCGCTACAAATATATGAAGAAAAAGCCACCAAAATAGAAAATGTCATCATCGCTCACGGGGCGGCGAGAGCCGAGCGCAGCGAGCGGTGGCAGAGTGGGACAGGAAGTCTCCTCCCCCTCCCCGGGTAGTGCTGATCAAAAGGATGTAAAGCTTGTTTACAACATGTATGCAAAATCTAGTTGGGAAGGAGTCTGAGGGCTTTGCAGACCAGGGTGCACTAGGAATGAGTGATGTTGTGTTTATGTAGGTCTGAGCCTGCAGTGCTCGTGACCCAAAGTCAGAGAATTGTGGAGTATCCTGAACTGGAAGGGACCCACAGGGATCATCGAGTCCAGCTCCTGGCCCTGCACAGACACCCCGACAATCCCACAGTGTGCCTGAGAGCGGTGTCTAAACACTCCTGGAGCTCTGGCAGCTTTGGGGCTGTGACCATTTCCTGGGGAGCCTGGGCAGCGCCCAGCACCCTCTGGGGAAAGAACCTTTCCCTGATATCCAGCCTGACCCTCCCCTGGCACAGCTCCAGCCCTTCCCTTGGTCCTGTCACTGGTCAGCAGAGCAGAGATCGGTGCCTATCAAGTCACAGTCACGTTGTGCAAAGCAAGAAGAGGTGCCGGTCTCTGTGGGTTGCATCCAGTGGGCTGCTCGGAATGCCCACTGGAAGTGTCCTGCACCTCTGCTAACGAACACAGGCTGTCAGGAAATCTTCCCAGTGCTCCAAGTGAATGTCAGGACCCGGTGGGGCTGCCATCCATGGGGTCATTTTCCTTGGGATGAGTGTTTGGTGTAGCGCTGATGCCCAAAGGTAGGAAAGAGCATTTGGCATTGGAACGATGGAGGTTTTGGAGCTGTTTCAGAGTCTGGAGCGAAATGGCAAAGGTGCCTCTAGGCCGATGATGGATCAGGGATAGACTCCCTCGTGTTTGTGTGCGTGGAAACAGGCGAGCTCTGCACTATGAAGTGGCTCCGTGCAGCCTCACTCACCTCCCTCTGCCTCGGCCAGAGGCACTTCCTTACCTCACCGGGAGTCTTAAGGCTTAATCCATTGTTTGTAAAGCTCCTTAAGATCCTTGTTTGGGAGCACTGGAATCTGGAGGATTAAAACCAATTTATTTTTGTGTATCTTGTATAATGTGCATCCCAAAGACTTTCCAAAGAAGGAGGAGCTGTGAGCCGGATGGAGATGGCAGGTCCGGAAGGTAAACACAAGGGAGGAAGTGGCAGGGAAGAGCAAAGAGGGGAAAAGCCAAAGGCTGATTCTCTGTGGTGGAGACTTGGCTATAAGGATGGTGAGTTTCTAGCCCTGGAGGAAAGGGCTGGATGTAGTAGAGCTGTCTCCCTCTTAATGCCACTTAAAGACCCATCTGGTCCCTGCTGCTGCCTCAGGAGGGGCAGTGGTGGCTTTTCCCTTGCTGTGTCTGTGCCCTTTGATTGGGAAGCAGGAATCTCACCTGTCCTCACCCAGTCCCATTTGTCAGCTCTAAACCACCAAATAAGCTCATAAGAATTAATGTTGGCGATCAGGACAAGGGGGATTTTTAAAACCAGGTCTAGGATGGTCAGTGAACGGCCCTGCTTTCCCCAGGCCCTTGCCCTCGTGTCTGCTGGCACATCCGTGCCCTGCCCATGGACCTGCTGGTGCTATCAGTGAGGTGTTTTCTCCAGGGGGACCCCACTGACCCTCATGTGGGGAGCCCTCCACCATGAGGCCTCTCACACCTGCCAGGAAACCCTTGCTGGCAGCGTGTCCCCATCCCTCTGGGCCACTATGGCCCTCCCTGATGCCACCCCCTCTCTTCTGAAGAGGCTGTGTGTGCACACTGGTGCCACTGCTTTGCCACCTTCCCCATCCTCACCCCCTTCTCCCTGGCACAGCACTGCTGCTGTCCCCCAGGGCAGCTGCCACAGCCTCTGCATCTCCAGAGCCTCATGTGCCAGGTGTGACAAGCCAGGGAAGAGGTGACCCGGTGCTTTGGACACAGGTGGTGCCTTGGCTCCTGTGGGGATGCAGAAACTGGTGATTAAATTCTTTCCCCAGGTGCAGGCCGGAGTGTTCTGTGTAGGTGTGTGGCCATCATGTGACTCCTTGCATTTTACCCATGGTGTTTTCCCATGTGAACTTGTTTGGGGTCACAGGACAGGAGTCGTAGCTGAATGTAGGATGGGTGTGCATTGGGATTCCTGGTTTGGGAGCTCACCAAGAGATGTCCTAAATCCTGCTGAGGTTACAAGCGTCGAGGCAGTGGTTTCCAAATGATGTCAGAGCACACTTGATACCCTCAGGATTCTGTTATTCATCCCCTATAATCCTACAGGACCTACAGGATGGGAGAGCTGGGCAGGAGCAGCCATCAGCTGGTACTGGTGGTACTGGTGTGCAGGGGAGGCTCGCGTGGGGCTGGAGGTGCCTGAGCCGGTGCCATGTGCTGGCAGGCAGCTGTAGGTGTGGTGCAGCAAAATTCCTGAGGTGTGGGTGTGCTGGAGCCAGGGAGGATGAGCTGCCAGTGCCAAGGGCTGGGAACGGGCAGTGCCAGGCCCTGCTCAGCGGAAACAGCACTCGGTGGCACTGTGACACGACAGAAGGGATACTCTGGGTGCTGGGACACTGCTGGTGTTGTGTCTTGGCACCATCAGGGTGGGTTTATCCTACACCCAGCAATATTTGTTGTTCACAGTCCCCCGGGATCAGAGCACCCCGAGTTAAGGATTCTGTGGGGAGTGGGTGGGACGGGCTCCCCGCGTGGCTTTGAGCTCGCAGAGCTAATGGGATTAAAGGAGTATTCACTGGGAGAAGAAAAGAGGAGACTGGGGGCTTCAATGGGGCTCAGAAGCCTCATTTCATGCATTGGGAGTGGGAAACACAGACTATTGGGCTTAGCAAGGAGAAAGTAGGGAGCATCTGGTGGGTTGGAAGCCCAGCCAGGGTGACTGCCAGCTCCAGGGGGGTGTTTGCATCCAAAACATCTGCTGCCCTCAGGTTTGGGGTGACCGTACCTGACACCTGCCCTGCTCCCCTTGTTCTGGGAGGGTTACAAATAGAGATGTCTGCCTGCTGGAAGTGGCAGCTAAAGAAATTAAAATCAAAAATAAAGTATCAGATTCCATAGGAGGGTCACTAGTGGGAGAAGAGCTCAGGTTGTGGCTGTAGCAGCCCTTGCATCTGTAAATATGGGCATCAGGCTCTCCTTTAGATACCTCTTGGTTTGAAAATACCTGCTGTAGTTGATCTGAATCTGTGGAAATGCGGGAATTTACTTGGGGAAGTTCTGTCACCTCTTTGCTGTGGTCCTGCAGCAAGTCCTTCTGGCTTTGAAAAATTTTATTAATTTTAATTATTCTCCTTTTTTTTTTTTTTTTTTGTTCCTCCCCTCTCTCCCTTATGTCTGTGACTCTCTTGCCTATTCCGCTATTTCCTCCTTAAAATCCAGTTCCTTCACACTCCAGTTCACCTGTTCCTGTGCAGCTGGGCTCGGTACCTGCAGCTCCAGGTGCCTTTGCTTTACCCCCCGTGATCCAGCACTCCATGATCCAGCACTTGGTGCTGCATTCCCTGCTTCCTGTCTCAGCTCAAAGTTACTTAATGGGAACTCAAAGTGCTGTTTGAGCTCTAGAACTAACATTTCCCCCCAAATACATTTTTCCTTTTGTTCTGCTTGATCTCGTGACTATCAAGTAGTTTAAATAAAGCTCTTTTTTGTCTCCTCCATCCTCAGCAGCGAAACACGGGAGCTCTGAACAGGCACCAATGTTTTCTCTTGCACAGCAGAGAAATAATCCCAAACTTGACTGCTCCTTCCCTCCCTGGTGACCTCATGCATCCCCCATCCCCAAGCCATTGCACCGTGATAAAGCAAATGGAATATTGTGCATTTCAGGGGAATTTTTGAATTCCTTAGGGTTAATCCATGGCACGTGGAGAGCCTCGGAGCAGAGTTTTATGAAGCTCCACTGCTGATATCGGAGCCAGTAGTGGATGTTTCAGATTTTGCTGCTGTCAGGTGTAGGCTCAGCTGGTGCAGAGCTCCAGCAGGAGATGGGCTGGGATCGCTGTAGCGAGGGGCTGGGGATGTGTTTGGGAGGGAATCAAGGCGTTGTGTGATGGTTTATAAGGGCTCTGTACTGAGGGCTGGAGGTGTATTTGGGAGGGAATCGAGGCCTGTGTGCTGGTTTATAAGGGCTCTGCCTGCTGTGGGGTCGGGGTGGGACACGGCTGCACTCGCTGGCTGAGCTGGGAGCATCCAGACTTGCACCATCCTGCTGGGAAGGAGCAGGCAGGTGCCGTGTTTAGGAACAGGAGCTGGAGGCACAGGTTGCATCAGAAATCTGCTACTGATTTGTTGTGAGTGAGCAGCAGCCAGTTACTCTCAGTGTGTGATCTCCTTCCTCTGCTGGGATCTGTGGGTTTGTGCCCCTCTGTTTTGCTGCTCTTCCCTGGAAGTGTCCAAGGCCAGGCTGGATGAGGCTTGAAGCAGTCTGGGCTAGTGGGAGGTGTCCCTGCTCCTGAGGTGGAGCTGGATGAGCTTTAAGGTTTCTTCCAACGCAAATCTTTCTGGCATTCTGTGTTTCAGCCCCCCTGTGCTCCAAACCAACAGGCTGGAGATATCCCTCCCTGCAATATCCCACCACGCTTTTATTGTCCTCTCCTTGACTTTATTATGTCTTGATCTCTGTAACCTGTTTAACGTGTAAATACTGAAATGAGATTATCTTTAAAGAGCCCTATATTAAAAATGTACTGACCATCCTAATCAGGAGAAATGTGCCTGTAGCTGCTTTTCTCTTTGCTGCATTTCCACAAGCAGCGAGGGCAGGCTGGTGAATCATCTCACCGGGGCGACAGCTTGGGCTGCAAACTGGGCAGGTTTCTTTGCAGGCTGAACTGACGTGATGCTGCCAGTGTGGCACGACCTGCACGGGAAGGTGGGCTTGCTCCCATGGCAGGGTCCCAAGGACACGTGCTTTGGCTGGGTTTGCAGTTTGAGCAACTCCAAACCTCACTAATCTGTGGTTGGTGGTGAGTGTCGTACTGGTGCCTGCTCGGCTGACAGCACCAGACTTTTTGGGGAGCTGTATCCCAGCAGTGCCAAGGAATCTGTGCCCAGTGGCTGGCTGGTCTCTGGTAGATCAGGAGGGCCCAGTGAATATCCTCATCCCTTCCCCTCCCACACCAGCCCCGGGGTGAGCAGGGGGAGCTGACACGGGACCTGCACCCCGGTGTTGTGTCACTGGGTCCAGCCTCCCTGCCCAGGGCTTCACCCCACAGCCCCTCCCTGGGCAGGGGTTTAGAGCAGAGGAGGGTGGGGTACAGCCAGTGTGTGGGGCTGGCAGGGCACAGCCTTCCCTGGGCACACGGGATGTACCCAAAAATGGCTTTGGGCCTTGCATGGGCACTTTGGGCCCTGCGATGAGAACGATACCTGAGGGGCTCAGATGAAGCTGCCTCTCAGTGCATGGTTTAGTGAGCTGCAGTCGTGGGGATTTGGTGTTTGCTGTGTGGAGCAGGGCCAGGAGGGCAGGGCGGCCCTGGAGAGGCACCCGAGGCCCCAGGGCCACCCGAAGGGCAGCCGGGGGTGCTGTGCCAGGGGTGCTGTGCAGAGGTGCTGTGCAGAGGTGCTGTGCAGAGGTGCTGTGCACAGGTGCTGTGCAGAGGTGCTGTGCAGAGATGCTGTGTCAGAGGTGCTGTGCCAGAGATGCTGTGTCGGAGGGGCTGCCCCAGAGGTGCTGTGCCGGAGGTGCTGTGCAGAGGTGCTGTGCAGAGGTGATGTGCCAGGGGGGCTGTGCCAGAGGGGCTGTGCNGGGGTGCTGTGCCAGGGGTGCTGTGCAGAGGTGCTGTGCAGAGGTGCTGTGCCAGAGGTGCTGTGCCGGAGGTGCTGCCCCAGAGGTGCTGTGTCAGGGGTGCTGTACCAGGGGTGCTGTGCCGGGGGTGCTGTGCCAGAGGTGCTGTGCCAGAGGTGCTGTACCAGGGGTGCTGTGCCAGGGGTGCTGTGCCAGAGGTGCTGCCCATCCTCGTCCCTGAGCACTGGTGTCAGTCCTGCCCTGGGCAGCAGAGCCTTTTCCTGAGGCCTTGCAGGCAGCTGTGCCTGCCTCTGCCTGGGATCCTGGCTTTCCCGAAGGGATTGCTGGAAAGTCCCCACATCCATGTGCTGTTTATCACAGGGTGAGCAGGGTGGTCTCGCTGCTTTTCCATCGGTGTTTATTGCTGGAGCTGAGCAGCCTTTTCCGTACGGTTCTGGTGGAGCCTTCAGCGCGTGAGGATGATCAGAGAAGGGTTTTTTTCCCCTTGTAAAATATATTCCAGCTCCAGTTTGTAATGTGGCGAGAGGGGGAGCGAGAGAAGGGAACAACAGCATTAGCGGATGTAGAAGTAGCTGGAATGAGAAGCTTTTGTGCCATTAATAACAGTCCTGGCAGGCAGCCAAGGCTGGGAGTGTGGGATTAGCCTGAACAATCAAGACTGCAGGATCAAAACAAGGAGGCAGGAACAGCGAGGTCACACTGCTGCCATCTGCGCTGCCGCAGTGGTGGGAGGGAGCGGAAGAGGGGGATGCGCTGGAGGAGCGCTGCCGATAGCGCAGGCAGTGGGGGGCCGCCGCCCCCAGAGCGGCCCCGCCGCGCTGCCGGGGGCTCCGGCCGGGCCTGCACCTCCCGCCCCGCCGCGGCCCTTCC